>JAYRCH010000459.1:0-558815 GCA_037179445.1 Phengaris alcon alcon
GCACTTTCAATAAAGTTACTTTTTTATTACTATTTCTAACCGTTTTAGAAGTAAATACTGAATTAAATTGGGTTCTTATTACCTTAAAAAAATTATCAAAATCTTCATCTGTGCTATTTGACCCATCCAATAATTGAATATTTGAACTTAAATCACTTCTAAATTTCTCAATATGTTTTGTTTTCACAGGAACAAACACAAGCTCTTCCTTTTGGTTACGGTCACAATTAATAATAGGTATTTACCTATGAAATTGCCGTTCTGCAGTACTGACCATTTCAAATCAAAATAATTTTTGTTTGGCTAAGAATTCTAATTTCAAATTAATTTCATTTTAAAAACATGGAATTCTTTTTCTAAAAGTAGTCATTTGTTTATTGATTAGTGTTACATTTTCATCGCATTTCAATCTTTTTCGTCATCATGGATATGTTAAAAATTCGAGTAATTATGGAATATGAGTACCGTCGTGGCAGCAACGGCACGCAACATCAACGACGTTTACGGAGCTAACACTACAAACCAACGCACCACCTGTTATTGGTTTGCTCGCTTCCGTTCTGGAAATTTCGACCTGAAAAATGAACCTCGCGGTCATCCGAAGACTTTGGTCGACAATGACAAATTAAAGGCGATTGTGGAAGCTGATGATACACAATCTACGGCTGAATTAGCAGCAGCTTTCGACGTTAGCGTCAAAAAAATATTGGTCCATTTGCGTCAAATTGGCAAGGTAAAAAAGCTTGACAAATGGGTGCCCCACGAACTCAATGGTCGCCAGCGCGAAGTACGCGTCGAGACGTGCCTTGCACTGCTCAACAGACACACAAATGAAGGAATTTTACACCGCATTGTTACCTGCGATGAAAAATGATTCTGTTTGATAACCGCAAGCGCTCAGCAAGTTGGTTGGATCCTGGTTCAGTACCTAAACAATGCCCTAAACGAAATCTTACCCCTAGAAAAGTGATGGTCACTGTTTGGTGGTCTAGCGCCGGTGTGATTTATCACAGCTTCTTACCAAACGGGGTGAGCATTACTGCAGATGTGTACTGTGAAGAACTGAACACAATGATGGAGAAGCTGGCACGTCTCCGCTGCTCCTGCACGACAACGCGCGACCTCATACTGCACAGCAGACGGATTCCTAGTTGAAAGAACTGGGGTTGGAAGCTCTCCGTCATCCGCCCTACTCACCAGACCTTGCGCGTACAGACTACTACTTTTTCCAGAATTTGGATAACTTCTTGGCGGGAAAAAAATTCAATACCCGAGAGGCAGTACAAAATGCCTTTGAAGAATTTGCTGCCTCCCGTCCAGCTGATTTCTTTAAGAAGGGCATCAATAAACTGCCACTGCGTTGGCAAAGATGCATTGATTGCATGGGTGATTACTTCGATTAATACAAATAAAAAATACATTAAAAAAATTCGTGTAAATTTTTTCATATAAAACGGCAATTTCATAGGTAAAGACCTAATCTTAAAAGAAGCTAACTGTCCTCAGTGATCAGAACTGAGCTTATTAATTATTTCATTTTTATATGGAGTAAGATTAGTAAATATGTTATCGATACAAGTAGCAGTTGTGTCAGTTCAAGAAACAAATTAAAGTGGTTATAGGGTTTAAATAAAGACGTGAATCTAACAGTTGTGGAGTTTGAATATAATAAATTTATACTAGATTCAAACTCCACAACCTTTTTGTTAGATGCACATTTGACAATACTTGTTCCATAGTTTGTTCAAAGGATTCGTATAACCCTGATGGAGGCCTGTATACGCTCACAATAATAAGTAGACTCAACTCTATGCAGGCTACTTCAATAATTCGTTCAGTTGAGGGAGTCACGACATCTTTATGTTCCTTGAATTTTATTTTTTTTCTAATTTTCATTGGATTTTTTTATAGTTTTCATGGCATTTTCTCTACTGAACGAACTTGCTAACTGGTGATCATTATAATTGAGTTCATGTTGTCTGAACCAATGTTTAGATATACAAATAATGTAAACATTAAATTCACTCAAAAATAACTCATTTCAAGTTATTTACCTACCATTCCTTGTACATTTTTAAGACACTAGATTAATCATAAAATATTTATTACAATTTAGTACATTTTGTATATTATTGATAGGATTTTGTATATTTAAACTTATTATTTATCTTATTTTGCAAGAGATATCCTCCATTGTCTTATTTTCTAATTTAAATAAGATAATTGGAATATATTCCAATTCGTTATTACAACTAGTACTAGTATTCTGCTCAATATAAGCAGTAGTCGAACCCTAGCTATATGTCGCTTACAGAAGTTAGATTTATGAAATACTTAGATAATCTCATATTACGAGTACATAAATTTAAATTGTCAAAGTCCACAATCTGACATTTTTGTTTTTTTTAAACCATTTGCCAGTGTCAATTTAAAAAGGCGGGAAATAGAATTTTCGTTTCAATTTTCAACACCGTATTCCTAAATCGTCAAGTCTAAAGTCTAGTCAAAGTCCAAATAAATAATCAGTGCAGTCAATGAGTCATGTCAGTCGATAAAGTGGTAGAAGCTTTACTGAAAGTTCCTATTGTCGAGTTTTGGGGAACACAAAATAGCACATTTTGTGAAGTTGTACCACTTGCCCACACTTGTGCACGTTAACGAATATATTTTAATGGTTAATATTCTACCAATATTACACATAGCTTATAACTAGTAAAGTTCTCTTCAGTATTTCTTATTTTTTGGCAACATTTGTAAATTTATAATTAATTTTCCTCTCCTAAAATATTTAAGTTGTGGGAACTCAGGTATAATGACCAAATCCATCTTATTGTTTTCCTCTTTTATTACGATTGCAGTTTGGTAAATAAACATATGAAATTAAAATTATTTTATTTTATTGTCTTTTTATAATATAAATCATGATAAAAGTTAATTAATTTTGCATTGTATTCATCCAACCAAAATTACACAGAAGGCAGATCATGAGATCTAACAAAACATTGGTATCTTTAGACATTGTTATGATTTCGGTCTTGATTATCATCTACAAATTAGCCTTTTTGCCAAATAATTATTATGATAAGCAAAAACTCTTTTTGGTTTGTAGCTTGAACTAAACAAATATCTTAAAAGTATATAGTGTGTGTCGTCTCGAGAAGATCTTAACACCATATAATAGGTTTAATTTTATCGATAAAACACCCCACTTTTGGAGGTCAAAACAACATCTGTCGGGATTCGGGACAACTAGTAATCCATATGTTTTTCAAAAATTCTTGGATAGGGATTTGTGATTTAAATCCATGGAGCTTTGTTCTAGCTCCATGTTTAAGTCTACTGCGCCCACGCCATCTAGATTATTTTTGTAGAACTTATGTTATGAAACGAACTTTAAAAATCAATCGGTTTTATTTTTCAGGTAAACTATGGACTATGGTTGACTCTGGGTGCACCAGTGCATTTTTCAATCAAAAAGCATATCGAGAACCTTTATCCGTGTCATCAGGATTTCGGGGAAATTCATCAAATGAAACTTCACAAACTTCCATAGAATCTGATACAGACTCCCTCAGCCTATCACAATTAACTATAGAAGAACCTGAACCCATAGAAATTCAGCCGTTCTTCAACATATCCCCGCGTCCGCTGCCACAATCGCCACATTACATAATAGAAGAAGAATTCACCTCAAACCCTTGGGCAATGTTAATTGCAACAATTTTCCTAACAAAAACAGCTGGAAAAGTAGCCAGGCCGTACATGAGGAGCTTTTTCAAGGAATACCCTACGCCCTATCACGTTTTGAGCGACCCTCCCTTCGCGTTGGAGAGGTTTTTCGAGAACTTGGGTTTGAGGAAACGTGGCCATATGATCTGGAAGTTAAGCTATCAGTTTGTGTCGTCAAAGTGGAGACGAGCCAGTGATTTATGCGGCATCGGAAAGTATGGTGAAGACGCTTACCGGATTTTTTGCTTGGGCCATTTGGAAGTCGACCCTGATGATAGATACTTAAGATTGTATTTAGATTGGCAGCGACGTCATACAGAGTTCATGGAAGACAATGGCGTCACGGACAGCGAATGCGTAATCGAAGATCCGGTTCTAAAGTATTATAACGTTTCGCTACGTAACACAGTATTATAGTATATGTAATAAAAATAGCTGAGTCGACACATTATACCAGTCGTAGACTTCTAAGTTCTGATCAATGAATATAATATTATATTAAAAGATATAGAAGACGAAGAAAGAAAAATGATCGATGAAAAAGAGATAAAAAGTAGAAGTATTTCTGTGGAAGTATGCCATTGAGGGTTACTAATCAGGAAAATCAGTCTGCTGCTTGTATGCTGTTACTAGATGGCGCTTTTATATTTGAAAAATGAATTGGTCAAAAATCCATACAAATAAGGTCCATTGAAATCTTATTATTATTTCATGTTACCAAAGTGGCAGCCCCAATATAATGCCAAATATCCAAAATCATACTAGGTCAAGATGTAAGTGTGTATTTGTTGGTGTAGGTACTGACATAGGAAAATGTACGCGTCCTAGATTAAAAAAAAATAAAATTTTCTGCTTTTTACTGTTCCTTAGTTCACGTTTCGGAACCCTTACAGTTTCATCATATTATGTCCGTCCGTCCGTCTTCGGCTTATCTTCCAGATGGTCAGTGCTAAAAATATGAAACTTTATATGGATATATTGTGTATTTACCACGCCGACAAAGTGCTAAATCATCAGACATTATGTAATGATTTTAGGTTTTATCTACGGAAAATTCCTAGCTAGCTGAATTTTTGTATACAGCTATTACGGCGTTGTAATGAAGATGTGAAAAATCGACATTGATATCGTGCCGGCTAAAACAGTTATAAAGGTCAAAAGGTCACGAAAATCAGTTTTTCACAAATATCTCGCGACCTATTGCTGTTTTTATACAATAGACAATTTTTATACTGACCTCTATTAACCTTCGTCAATAAAGACGAAGATAAAGAAATAAAGGTCAGTATAAAAATTGTTTGTCGTGAAATTATCTACAAAAAGGCCTCTTGCACTTTTCTGTAAAATTAACTGTTTTCGGAGTAGAGCGCGGAGAAAGAGACTAGTATGCACTCACACACGGTATTGTATTAAGTATATCGTACACCAAAGCGTAAACTCTATTGCTTTTTTATTCATTTTGTATCTTAAAAACTTTTATCTGATACTTTTTTGTGAAAAATATACTTATACTAAAGTAAGGCCAACCAGACGAGATAAAGAATGTAAACAAATTTTCAGGAGTTCAAAAAATTTTTATTTGAATAAATTATTATAAAGTTCGAATTTTAATCGCTGTCGTCTGTACTAGACTAAGATGATTCGTCGGAAGAGTCCGAGTCAGCTGTGTTTATGATAAAACTATCTATTGTATTATCAATCATGTTGTCAATATTGCTATAAAAATTTGCTTTTTGCGTGGTGAATTGATTTCTTTCAAAGGTTGTCTAGAGCCGCCAGGCTGTGATTCCATAATTAAAATCAACAACTAAGCACTCACAATAACAGCAAAAATCAAAAATAAAACTAACCGAAACGGAATAATAACAACAAAAAACCAAGTAAATACGGAGACGAAAAAATATGTATCACTTCGAACGCAATCCAAACAGGAATGAACTTGTTCACAATTGTTTGGCGGACCAAATGTTGACAACTGCGGCACTGGCCGCTTTCCTGTACCACGAAACACGCTACGACAGCTGTCGTCGACCAACTGACGTCATTATTGCATACGAGTGATAAGGACAGATATAATATTAACTCACTTTCATAATGCAACTCAGTAGCGGTCCGTTTATTTACGTTTTTTATCTCGTCTCGTTGGCCTTACTTTAGCTGTTTTCCGCGGCTCCGCCCGCGTCAATATAATATCGAGTATCCCGCGGGAATACTGTATTTCCGGGGATAAAAATTAGCCTATGTTTTAATCCAGAGCCTAAACTACTACCATACCAAATTTCATCAAAATCCGTTCTGTAGCTTTTGCGTGAAAGATTAAAATGCCTAAAATTACTGGGCTATAATATAGAGGACTAACTTGCAAAATGCGCTAACTTGGAAATATGGCAATATTATAAAGATATCGGACTGTGCGAAAACCTTAGGTGTAATCTTTGATTCTAACCTTTCTTGGTCGGAGCATATTTGTGATGTCAGTAGACGCGTAAATGGTGCGATACATGCGCTTAAACGATTACAGAATTTCCTTTCCTTTCCCAACTAAGTTGCTACTGGTGCAGTCTCTCATACTACCACTGCTGGATTACGCAGACGTCGTTTTCTTGGATGCAACGGAAGCCTCACTAAACAAACTTGAACGCCTGCAAAATATATGCATTAAGTATGTGTATGGTTTGCGCAAGTACGACCATATCTCAAGAGTTTCGTAAACGTCTTAAGTGGCTTCCGATACGACTGCGGCGTTCTTCGTTCCCGTTCTCCATCTTACTTATACGAAAGGTTTAGCTACACACCTAGTGAGAGACCTGTTCGCTCATCCATAGTGAAGAGGCCACTTGAAATTCCACACTGTAGTACAATTTTCTATGAGAGCTCATTTGCGGTTGCTGCCGGCTGCGCCGCGTCTTTAGAATGGTCTGCCGGAATACATTCGGAAGGCCCCAACTCTCAATGAATTTAAATTGCGTTAAAAAGGCACTATCTATCATTAGTTTGATTTTTAGTTTATATTAAAATTTCAGGAGCAGTTTAAGGCGAATGGTAAAGCAAATGACCTTGCGTGTTTGAACGCGGAGCTAACGCCATCTATCTATAAATAGTAGTTCAATGTAGCGTGCATTAGGTTCTCAAGCTTTTACATCTTTCCGCTAGATGGCGCATTTAGGGATTTATTTCGCAGAGTTGGGCAGAGTAATGATAAACAGAGACTACAGTTTTTTTTTCGAATTGTTTAAATTAAATAAATATACATAGAATATTTTATTTTATCCCCGTTTAACCCGTATTATATGTATGTCCCGTATTATATGTATCTCGAATACGGCTCAAACGATTTTCATGAAATTTGGAGTGGGTGAGGTTTCGGGGGCGCTAAATCTATCTAGCTAGGTTATATTTATACAAAAAGGCAAATAATACAAAACATTAATTTAAAAATAAATAAAAACACAATATTTATTTATTTAAAATTTTCAGTTTTTTACAATAATATTTCTTACATAGGAAAAATTTTTCATCGATGATTTATACAGGTGTTAAAAAAAAGTATATTTAAAATTATTTATTTATTATTTTTGAAGTTATTTTTTTTTCCTTTTTGGCAATGGGCTTGTTGGTTTGAATGGTGGGGGGCTGATTTTCTTTTTTCTGACTTTTTTTCTTTTTTTTTTTGTGACAGCCTCTTTTATATACTGTGGGTCCCTAATGGGTATTTTTCTCGGATATCTAGAATCCACTTATTCTTTTAGTATGCAATCCATATAGAAGTCATTCAGCTTTTTCTCCATTTTTGTTTTCCAGAATTCCTCATCACGATGGATTATTTCCGTTTTAACTGGAAAGTTTTTGCCAGACCATATACCAAAAATGCATTTTTTGCTTCTGGTTACATGGAGCTGGCCCTGTATTTGGTAGAACCATGCGTGATTTTTATTTATTTGTAATTCGTCTGGTTTTTGTATAAAACGTTAATTTTTTATCATCTATGGCTTTTTCTACACCAACATTGTAACAACATTTTGGGCACTTTATTTCTACTATAGTGTCCTCAATCGTCATCTACAGTGTCATCTGGGGTTACTCCAAAATATTGGACTTCCGGGTCTATATGACTCTATTTTGACATTTGCCTCCTCCGCTAGCTGCTGTAGGGCATCTTTTTCATATTGTCGTCCATGTTTAATAGACGCCACATGTTCAATTGACTTTTTGTAAAGAATATCCTTGACCATATTTTGACAACTAATCTCAAGGCGCCTTTTTGCAACCCTACCAAAGTTAGAGGCAGTTAAGAGGTTGCAACGCATCTCTAACCACTCAGAACTCCCACTCTGTAATACAGTTTCTCTGGCAATTCTCTGTCTTTCCTCGGCGTTTCTCTCTAAACTCTGTAAAAATACTCTTTGAATCCTCCAGCATATCTTCAGCCATATCCGGTTTTGCCCATAGTTTTTTCCATCTTGGGTCTGAAACAGTCTCCTCTTTTTTCTCAAATATTTTTGAGTCAGTTTCCGACTCTTCATTCGTTTTTCTTCGTTCCTTTTAATTTCGTTGCGTGGACTTTTTCAACAATTGATTTATGCAGAACGGATAAAGGTTTTTGAGTATTGAATGACACGGCTGCTGCATTACATCGCATTTGGTACTGAAATCTGCGGCTAAAGTTTATGCGCTTGCCTCCAACAAATTTAGCTACCAAGCTATGATATCTCTCTACGGAGTTGCTGTCTACATCCAAGATTATGCTTCTTGCATGGGCTGCGAGTTGAGCTATAATTTGCTTGATTTTCAACCAAATGCTGTTCGAAAAATTTCCTTATCTATTGCCTCTTCTTCACCTTTGGTACAAAAATATTCTTTACATTTGTCGTGGCGTCCGAATGCATGATCTGGTGCAGTTATTATATCTTGATAAAGGCCCGTAATATTATTTGTATTTTTGTAATGTTGGATGGCTTCGGTGATTACTTTTCTGGTGCCTAATATTCTTGATTTTGTTATGGTTTTTCTGTATTTCAAAGAATACTTTGTATCTGTTCTTTGTAATGCTGAAAATTTATTACAAAAATTTCTAAGTAAATGATTCCGGCATTCTACTTTTTCAACGGTATAATTTTCACAAGGTCTAGATTGGAGTATTTTTGAATACATGTTGGCGTCCCCGTCCGATATTAAACGCCCATATATTACATTGTGCATTTCAATACTTTTTTTAAACCCTTGCACCAAGATCTCAGACTCCATTCCTGTAGACGCTCCTAAAAGTCAGAGTAATATAATAATACCTAATATACATAGAAAACAGTTAGGGAAATAAAGGGTACTACGTGTCAAAGAAAAAAGCTAGTAAATAAGACAAATTACCAGAATAAGTTTTGTAGCACGTGTGACCTTTTGCCTCTTTACCCTTGTTCTGAGCTAGGGCACAAATACAGCAATATTTATTTTTTAATGCCATATAAAGAATTTTATTCGTTCTTTTTCCTATTATAGCTGCTGCACCCGAGACGAATAATTTTTCTATAAGATCGTTTTGCGTAGCACCCGTCCGCTATGACATCTATTATTGGGAGGGTAGGGTTAATTGTGATGCAATTAACCCTACCCTCCTCAATGGCTAAACGACGCTCTTCTTCACCAGCTTCTGTCATTGATTTTAGTAATTCATCTTCCCATTTTTTATAGACAACTTCCAGTTTTGCAGAAAACAACTGTTTATTCATAGGAGGTATTCCCAAAGAAGCAGTTATTTCGGTTAGCTGGCTGTGTCCACACCCAATAGCTACTGTACCCGCCACTGCAGCGGTATTAAGATCCATATCATCAACTGGGTTATCGTCGTATATTAAAAAAGATAAATTACACATTTTGCATATTATGTTGGATTTAGAAGTGAAACCCATGCGTGTTTCTGAAATTATTTCCATTGACTTTAAACCGCAGTCGAGAGGAACATGAGATGATATTTCTTGAAGTTGTTAAAAAAATTGATACATATTTATTATTCTTCTTCCAAACTTATTTGTCTCTGGAAAAAAGAAATTTTGTTTTATACTAAAAACACTCGGGTTATCAATATACAGGCTGTTAAAAAATTGCGAGCCATAGCTTCAGGGTAGGTTCAGTATCGATAAATTAACCCGTAAAAAATAAAAACAAATTCTCAAAAAAAAAGAAAAATATCACAATATAAATCTAAGTACCTACTTACTTAAATATCAGTCGTTTAGTATTAAAATAGATTAAATTAGTTTTTATGTTTAAATTCTAATAATTTTACCTACCTACCTATACCTACCTATAGTTACCCTAAAGATATGGCTCACCATTTTTTTAACACCCTGTATAATAAAATAATTAAACTAATAATAATAATGTGTCTTACTGGGCACCACTCTGTGTCTTTCGATGTTTTCTCAAATTCACATTCAAGGCCAGCAAATGTATGTATTTTCTCCAGTGTTGTGTTTGTCCCTGTAAAAACGAAAATTCAGTCATAAGAAGCCGATTTTTACCCGACTGCCCCAGAAAGGAGGGTAATGTTTTTCAAGTGTATGTATGTATGTAATGTATGTAAAAATAAAATTATTATTATAAAAACAAAAAACCCGACTGAATGAACTTAAAAGGCAAAAACAAGAATTACTTTACATTACACGCAGTCGGAGGCAATATTTTGCTGACCAAAGATACACACTAGGTACCACTACTGCCTCCAACTGCGTGTAATGTAAAGTAATTCTTTTTTTGCCTTTTCAGTTCATTCAGTCGGGCTTTTTGTTTTTATAATAATAATTGTTTTCAAATTATTTACGTTTTTAGATAATAATAATATTTCTAACTGGACATTTGAATCCGTGCTATCATTAATCTGATGTAATGACTCCACTAAATTTTGTCCTTCGGTTGCATCAATTTCAACTATCCTACCTTGGATCCTGTAAAAACAAAATTTAGTGATTAGATAAAAACAATTTGAAAATCAATGCATTGTCTGATGCGTATACGCATGAAGGTATATTAAGAAATAAAACTAAAAATTCCTAAAAAAAACGAAATAAAAAAACTTAAAAATATATAATTACAGCCTAACGAAGACGCTGTACATTACAATTTTTCCTTTGTACTTTAACGGGCTTAGGACCGGTAAAATATAAAAAAGGTCATAAAAAAAAACATTTAAAAAACGTTTTTTTTTTACGGCTTCCTTTATCTATACTGAACCTACCCAGAAGCTATGGCATATCTCCATGTATGGCAAGCAATTTTTTTAACATTCTGTATAACTGTAGGTATAATAGTGTAGCAGTAAAGAGTAATTGTTTGAAGTCTCTGTGACAAACTATTCTGTATGCTATACATTTACGTAACATTTACATTACAATGACACTGTCCGATAATAGACTATTGTAAATGCATCTGATGATCACGTGATCATATGTTTTCTGTACGGGAGGAATCTTGGGATCTTTTGAGGGACTTTCTGCGGTCCCATAGACTTGAAAGTAGGTATTGACTCAATACCAACTCCTGATAGAACCTATTGTCACCAGGAATACAGCTTCATACCTAATTTCAAGTCTATGGGACCGCGGAAAGTCCCTCAAAAGATCCCAAGATTCCGCCCGTACAGAAAACATATGATCACGTGATCATCAGATGCATTTACAATAGTCTATTATCGGACAGTGTCATTGTAATGATCAAAAGATCCCAAGATTCCGCCCGTACAGGAAAACATAGGTACGACGACGTCAAGTGTAGTCAAAGCTTGTAATGTAATCACATACAATAACAAAAGTTATGTGATATTATATAAGTAGGTAGGTACTTACTTTTCAATATCATTTGGTTTGGCTTGTTTTGCTTTTGTCTGATTTGCAACACGAGCTCTTCTTTTACTTAGCAACTTCAATGATTTATGATCGTTTGTTACTTTGTTTCGGAATACTTTTCTTACCCATGTTTTCACCTTGTTTCACATTTGCACAGCTCACCAAAAGAAGAAATAATATATTTTTCACTTTGTTTCAAAATCGAACCGTAATCACACAACATGTACACGCGCAAACTACTTATAAGCCGGTAAATGTCAAATCAAAACAAGAGCACGCGCGCACTGCCTAATGCCTGTACGCGGAACGGCAACGCTGCGTTGTACATGAGTTGCGCCGAACTGGCAACGTTGCATTCCGTAACTAAACGCCTGATTAAATTTTGTGAGCAAATACTTTACTAGTGGAGTTTGATTTACAGTAGGCACCAATGAGCTTTTATGATATAACTTCTATTTTGCAATACTGTTTGTCACAAATGGACGTTGAACAACAAGATACAAAGTAATACCTCATAGCACTCATAACTCATAGCACTTTCTAAAATGTATTTTCTGATAACTGAGTAAAGATCACCAAAAATATCGACGACAACAAGATACTTCAAGATACACTTTATAATTACACACAATTTCTGTATTTCTCCAATCTGTAATTTAGCTGAAAAACATCGCCTAAATGACGTCTAAAAACGTTTTTGCTTTACAATTCGTCTTAATAGTCATTATCGTTTCATAAAATTTTATCATTTGTGTGTATGTGTATGTATGTATATTATATTGCGATCTGTGTATATAAGTATGTTTTAGTATATTTATATTATTAGTATCTTAATTTATTTTTAGGTATTGTATAAATACCTATTTATACAGTACCTAAAAATAAATTTAATTTAAGTCTGAATGTTAATGTTTTAGTTATATTATGTTGTGTATTTGTGTACATTGCCCTATCTACTCTACTTGCATCCACAATTATACGTTTGCTGGAAGAGATCTCTTAAAGAGATAAGTACGCCAATGTATTGTTATAACATTCAAACGTGTCTTTGTTAATAAATAAATAAATATGTAAAACATTAACCCCCTTACTAATAAAAATATTTATACAACGGATAACCAATACAACGTAGCTATCTTTGACTGATACGTTGGAAAAGTCACTTGACAGAAAAAGACAGCAACGTGGTATAAGTTATCCGTTGTGTAAACATCTTTATTAGTAATGGGGGTAAACATAAAAATCACAAATGAGTGTCTACGGAACCCTATTCTATGCGTGACCTGACACGCACTTGGCCGATTTTTAATTATTATTTACAATGTTAGTAATATTGTTAATAAATATATTTTATTTTTATGTAACTACGTAAATAGAAATAAAAATCATGTAAAAATTTATTGTTTTTTTGTATACCAAAAACTTAGAAGTACCTAAAACGGAAAAATTATTTTGAAAAATTCGTATTCAAGGGTGAAAATACGAGAAAAGGTCCAATATAAATTTATTTATTTTTACTTTTACTTACAGTAAAAGTAAAAATAAATAAATTTAAGCACTGAGTGAACTGACAATTAATAAAAACATTCTTCTTCGTTTAGATCTTATTTAATCTAAACGTAAACAAATAAGAAGAAATTTAAATGTTACTTATTTGCCGTGCTATAAAGAAATACAATGTAATACAAAACCCGTTAATATTCTGTTTACGTTTATTTTTAATTGGATCTGAAGGCTGTAGTAGGAAAGTAGTAGGCCTACTAGGTATAGTATACTTCAGTCTTTCCCAATTGCCGCGTCACGACCCGGTACCGGACCATCAAAATAAAATGCCAGATTTCAACATTCCCGCCTTGTTTTGAAAACAATACCTACTATCAATCGACGCATCTTAAATATTCGTAAGCGGTTAGGCGATACCAAAATATGAAGTATTAATAAAACATTATGCTTATAAGAATTCAGTGGGCCACGAAGGGACAGTGTGAAAATGACCGGGCCATGGCGGAACGATGTTTGGGAAACTCTGGTATACTTAGTTGCAGATCACATTCGCACGTTGTTGCCTTGTAGTTAATTATAGGCACTAAGTTAAAACCGTATACTAGTGTTTACTGCTAAGCCGTGTGCTGTTGTATTTTTTGCAACTTTTAAACCACTTTGGAGGCCGATTACTCGTAAATGGTTGACTTTGTAAAAAAAACATGTATCAACCTTGCCTTTATTTTAAAACACCTATTCAACGATACCCCACACGATGGGTTAGGATGAAAAAAATTTTCTTCCCTACTTCACGTGTATGGGGAGCCACCACTAAAATTTAAAATTATTATTATTTTATGATACTGAAATCGAGATCTATACACAATCTATACCAAATTTCATCAATGTATAATAACTTCTGTAATTATAATATTCATAATTACAGAAGTTAGAAGCGCGGATAGACAGACAGACGGATGAACAGAGCGAAACAACTATAGGGGTTCCTTATGTATTACGGAACCCTAAAAAGTGTTCGTAAGGCTGGTACTATATGCTCCGAAATCCGGAACACTTGTGACAATTCAGAGCATTGAAAGTAGAACTCTGCGCTAAGACAATAGAGTTGAATGTCGAACATATGAGTGTCGAGTCAAATGTCGAATCATATATTATGACAGCTTGACTTCTTCCTTGCAACTTCCATTTTCAACTCTATTGTACTAGCGCAGAGTTCTATTTGAATGCTCTGAATTTTCACCGGTGTTCCGGATTCCGGAGCATATAGTCCCAGCCTAAATAAGCGTCAAAAAACTACGTTTGTCGGAGACATTTTAGCTTTTCTGCCTTAAAGAGATAGTCCTCCTTTCCTCTACCCTCCATACTTCAACAACTAAAGAAGTGAGAACTAAATTGGTGCCAAGTTTGATGGTCAGTCCTGAAATTTATTTATAACAACATAAAATGTTACAACTAAACACACCGGCATATTTAGCGGAACACAAAAAAAGGTCCATAATTAAAAAAATATGGTTTTATTTTAAAATCTACTTACTACACTTCTTTTGTTATTTAAAGTTTCATTTGTTTTACTTAAAATGAGATCACATTAAGAACAGATTTTGCGAGTAAAGGCTATTTGTGAAAAATGGTACATTTTTCATGTAACCGGGAAAAGTGAAAATTAGTATTAAAATAACAATTAATTAATTTAGAAAAATGGTGATTAATATCGCGTATTTCCTCCACGTGCTCTTATTAAAGTTTCTACCCGTCTAGGCATAATGAGAATGATGTTATCGATGGTCTCCTGGGATAGTTTCCGCCATTCCTCAACTACGGCGATTCGCAGTTCACCCACGTTGGCAGGAGCTGGAATTCTGGACTTAACTTTTCTTTTCAGCAAGTCCCAAACGTGCTCTATTGGGTTTATATCCGGTGATCTCGCCGGCCACTCCATAACAGTGATATTCATATCATTAAGATAAGCTTGAGTTACCCGAGCGGTATGCGGCCGAGCATTATCCTGCATAAAAACAAAATCGTCACCGATATATGGGGCAAACGGTACGACATTTTCTTCTAAAACTTCTCTGATATAGCGGTCTGCAGTCAGACTCCCTCTGTCAATCACTACCAAGTCTGTGCGAGCTCCCAAACAAATGCCCGCCCAAACCATTATTGATCCACTACCGTATGCAACTGTAGTTTCAAAATTTGTCTGAATGTATCGTTCTCCTTTGCGTCTGTATATTCTTTACCTGTCGTCAATTTGATTTAAGAGAATTCTGCACTCATCACTAAACAATACCTTACTCCATTGGTCCGCGTTCCAAAGTCGATGTTCCTGAGCAAAAGTTAACCTGTTTCAATATGATTTACCTCGAGCCTTGGAGCCTTGGCGGGCACAAATGAACCCAAACCAGCTTCTTCGAACCTTCTTCGTACCGTACGCTCACTTACGGTTACACCCCGCACTGCTTCTAACTCATGTCGGGCTTGGAAGGCCGTCACACGGGGGTTCCTACGTACACGAAGCTGAATGAAACGATCATCCCTAGTCGAAGTGCGTCTTTTTCTGCCTTGTCCTGCTCTTCTCACATAAGTACCGGTCTCCCTGAACCGTTGGATATTGCGATGGATCGTTGAAACTGGTCGACGAAGATCTCTGGATATCACTCTGTAGGTTTGACCATTTCTTCGCATTTCGAGTGCCCTGGCAATCTCCGTTAGGGCTAAGTCAGGCATAATTCAGTCCTCAACTCCAAAAAGATACGCGATTTTAAAAAAACTAACAAACAACAGTATTTCAATGAAATTTTAAATCAAACTCAGAAGGAAGAAATACTCGAAGTTCGCTCCAGATAAAGTGTATTTGAATAAAATTAAAACAATTGCATAAAATGTGATGTTCAGTTGTTTTCCTAATTTGAAAATATTTCTTTTTAAATTAAATGACGTATAAACCAGCCAGCAACCTTATATGATACTGATATCAAACCTTTATTTTATGTTCCGCTAAATATGCCGGTGTGTGTATAATTTATTACTTAAAATTTCATTATTCTTATAACTTAGAATAATATTAAATTGAAATAATTATATGTATATTATAACTTAGAATATTATTAAAAAATAATCAACGATAATTCCGCCGTCTGTTACCGATTTTCAAAATTCTTTTTTCGATGTATAGGGTATAATTCCAAGTTGGTCCCATTTTCACCAAAATGGTGACCTGATAATGGGATCCATGAGGAATCGAGGGAACTCCGTAAAATTTATATGGACACATATGGTGATTTCGACTTTTTCTGAAGTAGTACTAGCATATGCTACCAAAAAGTAAGATTTTGCATTTTGATAAATACAAGTTTGGGGATTTCGGCGTTGTTTAAAGAACTGCAAGCATATGCCACTAGGTCAATAACAGTAATCATCATCATCACCACCATCATCACAACATACATCATCACATTATGATAATATAATAGGTCCTGTACCTTCTTCTATATTTTACACCGACACGGATATCTTTGAATATTACTTTGCCGTTTGTGAACCTATTTGCAAAATTCTTCTGTTGCTGAAAAGGCTATAATTCGAAATTTGTCCCTTGGTCGCCAAAGTGGAGACCTGATGAGGGGATCTATGATAAATCGAGAGAACTCTTCGAAATTTGTATAGACACATATAGTGATTTCGATTTCTGCCATGGCCCGGTAATTTTCACACTGCACCTTTGTGACCTACTTGGGTGGATCAACTTTTTTCTGTCAGCAAGTGTCCTTAACATATTAATACCCTTAAAACCAATAAACTTCTTCTTCATTAAATATCTAGTATTTTGACTATTACTGTTACTTAATTAGATATTTTATCATTATTTTTTACCTTACATGTTGCTAAAATTACCCTTTGGCAGGAATAAAAAAACCGTGACACAGCTGATAATTTAATGTTCTCATACAAAACTTTGTTGTCCCTCAAGAGTATGGGGTGTGGTATTTAGCAAAAATAAATAATAATAAATAAATCGTTTATTTTCAAGATATTTTACAAAATTAAGTAATTTTTCTGTCACCCAAACTAGGCGAAGCATGTCCTATGGGGGAAGTTTATAATAAACTTAAACAGTATTTCTCATTACTATTAAAAATAACTAATAAATTGCAAAATATAACACACAAAATTGGATCAAAGGTCAGTGACGGAGACCTAAAAGGTGCCGCCAATTTACTTTTTTCTAGTGATACAATAGCTGAATACACTCCACATACCTTAGAATCTCTCCGTGACAAACACCCATCAGTTCCACCACCCGACATACAACCATCATCCAATCCTGCTGTACAGCCCGTAGAGGCATGCGTAAAAGATATACAAACCGCCATAATGTTTTTCAGGAACGGCTCGGCTAGTGGGTACGATGGTTTAAGTCCTCAGCATTTAAAAGATCTAATTTGTGCCCCGGGAGACTCCGGCAGACCGCTTCTAGTGGACCTGTCAGCTTTAATCAACCTAATGTTATCTGGTAAGGTGCACCAAGATATAACAGACATAATTTATGGTGCCAATTTGTACGCCTTAAAAAAGAAAGACGGTGGCATCCGCCCTGTAGCTGTTGGCTATACATACCTACCTAAGGATTACTTCCAAAGTATGTTGCAAACGTATTTCGCGAAATTTACAGATAACTTTCAACCTTGCAACTTGGTTTTGAGAGTAAGGGAGGATGCGAAGCTACCATCCACTCCCTCCGCACATATATCAAAGCTAAAACTGGGCAAGTGGTTCTGAAAGTAGACGTAAAAAATGCCTTCAACTCTGTCTCTGTCTCTAGAAATTGAATTGTGCTCTATTAAAAGAAGTTCAAAAACACGTGCCTGATATCTACAGTGATATGGCAAGGATTCAACACTCATATACAAAACTGATCGTTTACTTCTACTGGTTGCCAGCAAAGTGATCCTTTGGGCCCCGCTATTTTCAGCCTTGCCATACCATATCCAATCATTACATCGCTTTCATCAGAATTTAACGTTTGGTACCCGGATGACACGACCCTCGGTGGAGATCCGGTTTCAGTCTTGCAGGATCTACAAGTCATCATTGAAATATTGAAATCCATCGATTTGGAGCTAAAATTCTCTAAATGTAAGTTGTTATCAACGGAAATATAGTCCAACATAATAATATAATGAAATTTGGTTCTGATTTGTTACATCTCAAGTTCTGGTTTGTGACTCAAGAGAAGGTCTCTTGAGTCCGTATCTTTAAAAAATCCGTATCTTTAAAATGTCCGTATTTTTAGAAAAATACAGATTTGTTGATTTTCTTCCGGTTGTAATTATTTCTTACTTTTTCGACCGATGCTCCTTGTAAATAGTTATTTAGTTCCGTGGCTAGAATCATAATAACTAGGTTAGATAAATGAAATAGGATATAATTTATTGTAATTGTTTTTTATTACATTATAATTAAATACAATGACAAAAAATTCACATCATAAAAATATTGGAACTTCATTCTTGCATACGCGGCAATACTGAATGGCGTTTTGAATTCATATAATTTTATGCAGAAATTTCGTATTTATACGATACTTACTGATGATATGTGATCCCAGTGTCCTTCTTATTTCTGGTCCAATTATTTTTACATTGTATTAAACGCAACTTGGCAGTTTTTTCCGATTTCAACTAAAATTAAATAAAATATTCGGGAAGTACACCTGTCATAAAGCTTTTAATATGACTGGCTCGGGTAAGCCGACCCCAGCTGTGTATATAATGCTGTGGGAACAGGATGGCAAGCCCCAAAGGGAGATCTCCGACCAAGCGAGGTGCTATGCTCGGTCAGGCCGAAGCCCACTTGTATGAATTTCAGATGTCGTATATATAGTGCCGATCATAGAAAACTTCGATAGCGCGATTCAGGATTGTGGCGCTAATTGGTCCGCCACAATGCAGTATTTGACAAGCACCAGCGAGACCAATTATTAGTAGTCTATGGCGGGAATGTTGCGACCTGGTATTTTATTTTAATGGCCGGGTCGCGACCCGCGACCCGGCAAATGGGAAACGCTGCAATAGATAATAATAATTATTGATTTAATAATATAGTATCTAATAATTATCATCACTGGTGATTGTTTAGTAGGTCAGCAGATCGGTAATGCTTATTTGGGGAAATACCACGGCCTCTCAGAAACCTGGCATGAAATGACGCTTGAGTTTGTTTTGGAGGAGGAGGCTTTTTTGTATTTATAACTTTCTTAAAATGTGTTCATAATATAATAATAATAACAGATAATTAATTGAACCCTTTACTGCATGAATCATTATGGAAGTGATTTAAAATATATCTGATGCTTATTTTGACTTTATTTTAGGACAAAAACCGAAAAAAAAAACAAACCCATATATGGGTTCGTATGCACTCAAATAAATTTTAATCGAAATGAATACGGACATAATATACTTACTTACCTAATATGGGTTCGTATGCAATAAATAAAAAATATTACTTTTAGTTTTTAGTAATAAAATAAACAGTTTTAGTAATTTTAATCATTAAAGGCATTCACGACACACACGTTTCTTATAATGTTAACACATTATGTCCACCAAATGGAAAAATATTCGCTTGTGCCATTTTTTCGATCTGAGGTGAATTATATAGAGACCCAGCATAGAATCCAGTAAATCAACGCCATCCATGTGCTGGTTGTACATTTCGATAGCTTGAGGACAGTTAATGTTTTTATAATGCTTTTCTGATCTGAAATATATTCGTTTTGTAATCATTGGATCACTACCTAAATGAGTTGAAAGCATATGAACCGAGTTGTTATTAAACCAAGTAACGAAATTACTGTCATAACTAACTCCAAATCAATGGTTGCAACCATCATCAGAAGAATTACTATCGGTTTCAGGTATAATAGAGAGACCTGATATTTATTATCTGGTGACGTTGATATTGGAGGTATATATTATATATTTACTGTCAGAGAAGCCAACTCATCATCACTTAGAGAGCCATGAGCAGGTATAGTATTAACATGCTTATTGCAACTATAAAAGCTAGTAGGATTCATTCTGCAATCAAAAAAGCCATTACTTATCACACAAAGAATAGAATCTCATACGAAACCATATCTGGTGTCTCAGAAAAGCGATTAGATTTAGCTTGAATGCATGCGAAACCATATATGGTTTCACTAAAAAAGTGAACCATTATAGTAGAAATAGGAAAAAAAGTAACAAACAAATACGACGTACTCAAAATAGAACAAAAATAGATGGATAGCATAGATGTGTACTACTATATTCAAATAGACGTTTGACCACAGATATAAAAGTATATTTTCGTATTGCCAACATAATGCTAACACTGCAAACAATGCGTTTCGTTATTTCTCATGCATATTTAAACGAAAATGGATCTGTTAGATAATATTAAGTCTTTACCTATGAAATTGCCGTTTTGTATAAAAAAATTTAAACTATTTTTTTCATGTATTTTTTATTTGCATTAATCGAAGTAATCACCCATGCAATCAATGCATCTTTGCCAACGCAGTGGAATCCATTTTTAGGGTTCCGCACCCAAAGGGTAATAAAAACGGGATCCTATTACTGAGACTTCGCTCTCCGTCTGTCTGTCTGTCTGTCCGTCCGTCTGTCTGCCTGTCACCAGGCTGTGCCTCCGTAACTGTGATAGCTAGACAGCCGAAATTTTCACAGATGAGGTATTTCTGTTGCCGCTTTAACAACAAATACTAAAAACAGTATAAATTAATATTAAAATTAATATATATGGTTTTTCTGCCTTTTTGGAGAACCTTTGTGTGCGTGTCTGACTCGCACTTGGCCGGTTTTTATATAATGAAGAAGAAGATTATACTGTATTACTGTAAACGTGCAGCTAAATCCAACTTTGGTTTGTAGGGTGTACTGACTAGGTATAGCTATGAACAAGAAACAGGAGGCATTTTGAGCATTAGGCATTTAAGTTATAATAATATTACTTATTTTGTGTAGGTATGTATTTTTCATTCGGATTTTAAGAAAATGTTTTGTGCAAAATATTAAATACCATAACACAACGCCATCTAGTATCTAGTTAAAAAGAATATTGAGTATAGTATCTATAAATTGAAGATTATTGGATTACATTCTCTTTGGAATGTTATTAGTATATGGATTAAAAAAAAATGATAACAGTATGACGTCATATCCGGCTAGTGATACTAGAAAACGC
Source organism: Phengaris alcon alcon (assembly GCA_037179445.1). Classification (NCBI taxonomy): domain Eukaryota; kingdom Metazoa; phylum Arthropoda; class Insecta; order Lepidoptera; family Lycaenidae; genus Phengaris; species Phengaris alcon. The sequence goes on from JAYRCH010000459.1 coordinate 21,315, forward strand.
AATCTTATTTCTCAAAAATCCAAATTAATATTATTTCTATATTGTATTTAAAATAACATTTTGAATTAACGATAAAAGTACGGTTTTAAATAATATATATTTTAAAGTACGGTTAACGATAATAGGGTAGTTGACTAAATGTGAATATTCAGTTTAATTTATATGTTTTGAAATATTATGGTAATAGTACTTGATAAATGTAAAGTAATATAAAACTTTATGTGTAATTTTATAATATGGTACATTTCCAAGTTACGAAGAAGTGTATAATTTTTCATTTAATTAGTGTAAAACATGGGTTTTACACTAATTAAATAGGTTACTTACATAACTAGGTTGCTTACATGAAATACAAAAACATTAATTATTATGGTAATTGTAAACCTAAAGGCAATAATTTCGGAGATATTAGCACAATTATGTTCTTTAGGCCTATTTATTTCAATCAACTGCAGGAACGTGTGACGTCAGACTTTTGTATGGAGCGTTTTCACCTGATTTGCGAAAAAATTGTAAATCGCTGTTGTACTTACCATTGAAAATATTAAATAAATTTTTAAAATTTTATCGTTTCTTCTGAGAAGTTACTTAGATTTAGGAGTATTTTAATTAACTTAATTATTTAATTTATTCAATAAAAAAAATCAATCAACTAGCCTATGTATCGAAATGATTTTTTTTAATAAATTCATATAATATTAGAAACACAAACTTTGGCTTTATTATTATTTCCCTAAATATACATATATTTAGTAGTTATAAACTACCACTTACCAGATACCTACTACAGTCAAAAAAAAGTAATTATTGGATTTTAATTATTCGACTATTCATGATAATTTACATCCTCTACTTATTAATAGGAATAACATACATAGTAGTTTTTAAAATGTTATTGAACAACTTGTTGTAAATAAAATGATAATTATAAATTTTAACTCAAAATAAGTTTGTTTAAGATATTTTTTTAGTAAATTTTATCTAAAATTCAATAATTTAAAAAATCCCGCCTTTCTAAGTTCAAAATAAAAACCAATCCAGTGCTTCAGATAGCGCCAACATTCAGATCAGTGTCGGAGTGATTGCAATTTGTTTTGTTGGCAGCAGTGACGTCTAGAGCAAATGGTGGATTGCGTTACTTTTTCTCGTGCTCTGTGTAAAATATTTACGTAAAATAGTGTTAATTTTGTGGTGCAGTGTTTCTGACTAATAGAAACATGTCGGAAACACTGCCAAATAATAAGAAACAAGTTCCAAGGCAGTTGGTAAGTGTTTAATGTGATATTTTTACGTATTTAGTCCCGGGTGACGCCATGGTGGCTTTATCTGGGATCACGTAAACATGAAATGGTGCATCGCTGCATCGTGTATCGATTTATGTGAATAATCAAATACGTCGAAAAAAATATTAAAAGCGTATACATCAGAAATTACATTAGACACAAAGGGTCATGGGTTCTAAGTTTTTTTTTGTTATCACGCCGCGAACCAGTTTAAAGCGAGGCAGCCGTATGCAATCGCGCATGCGAGAAGGTGTCAAAACCTATAATAGTTGCTGAGATCGCGACATTACGTTTCCGATCCGGTAGCGATGATAAGTGACGAAACATGGGAGCGCCGAGCGCACGTCATCCCCGGAGCATAGGTTTGGGGCATCTGGCAGGGACAGAGGGACGGAGGCGACAGGCGGATCCCTCCCGCGGCCGGCGGAGGACAGGCGCGAGGCGGCCACGAGTGTGCGCCGTCCGACCACCCATCGAGAGCGGCTTCGCTCGTAATCTAGTTTATATTAGTTATTACTTCAAATGACAATATCTCCAACAATAACATGATGAGGATGGTCACACATACGCTCTGTCTCCACGTTAACTATTAAACACTTAACATTTTAATGGGTCGTTGCAAAATATTCGTGATGAAATAAATAAAAACCATTTTATGCGCTTCGTGCAACTTGTTACCGATATTCATTGCAGTGTCCTTGAACTGCCTGTTCATAGTGAAATCTATTTCTTTTGTTCACATGTCCTCAATATCAAATTATAGGTGTTAGCTCGAATGTTATGAAACTTGTACATATCACTTATTATATTTTGTTTAATCCCTTTTTGTCATAAGTATATTTAAATAGACAAATAATTTGTCTGGCTAGCAAGTAACCAAGTAAGTATATTATCAAAGAAAACATTCATTCTTCCTTGGTAAAAGCCATAACCAATAGTTACATGATTAAAAATCCTAATATTTGTAACTCACCACCATACATGCCTCAGTCACCCGATTAGATCATCGGGTGACTGAGGAACTAAGTAAAACTGACAACCAAAATATTACTTTACATTTGTGCCTATGATGCACATAATTTGTGATTTGTGTTACAACATCTCTCTTGTGAAGGAACTGCTTAAACCCACCCCAAAAATATGATGAAAATGATATAATGTCAGTTAGCGATAAAAATTATATATACTTATATATATATATGTGACACAAAAACTTTCAATACAGTTTTACAAGAATTGTGGAACCGGTGGTGTATGAAATTTGGCTGGTAAATTAAAGTTTAGTAAAATAGTTTTTTAATAATGTTTAGGAATACATACAATAATAAAAATATCAACTACAAACGCTACCTCAGATTATTAACACACAATAACCATGCGTTTGATAGATAAAATTTTGTTAAAATATTGATATTTGTCTATCTGTTACAACATTTATATATTTTTTATTTTTTCTATCAAGAGGCAAAACAACCATAACAAAGTTCAAACTTAAAAATTATATTAATTATAATGGGCGATTTTCGACCTCTAGTCAACATGATTATGGGCGGAGGTGGCTAGTACCATCATAAAGCATGTTCTTTTTGACCCAGAAAGGAAAATTAAGTATCCTTCAAACTCCAAAGTCCCCCTTGTCTGAACTAAACGAAAAAGATATTAACATTTTTTGCTTAAAAAATTATGACAAAGCCCGCAGAGAAGAAAAACAAAAACTTAAGGTCCATTTAAAGATATGCTTAGTAGGTACATGCAATATGAACTTTTTAAGCTTTTGCTTAATATACTAATAATGTATAGCTTCATAATATCTTTTTTGTGCTAGTAGATTTTACAATTAACACACTATTGTATTTGTTAATCATTTAATATATTTATAATGCTGTATTATCTATCTAAAAAAGCTTTTTTTTGTATTTAAAAAGTGTTGTATGTTGAAAGTCTATTTAATGAATTAGCAAATTCAACTTTAAAGTTTTTGCCCTGTAAATCATAAGAAAGATTAGCCTAAAGTCGGCTAATATCCCTCTGCTATGGGACCACTTGATAGAGTTTATTGTATTGTATATATTGTATTGGTATTTTATTTTTATTTTTTATTGTATGTTATGTATACATACAGGTTGGATTTTTAAGATGAGGGAATAAAAAAGTAGGGTAGCAAAGCAAAGACTGTATGATAATTGTCATATAAAAAGTTTAAAAACACTAAATATAATATTATTATGAAATAACTACTTAGCCAAAATAGTGAAACTAAGAGTTGTCAATTGTTTGAAATATGGGACTTGGGATGAATGAGGCCATGAGAGATAAATCAAACGGTGAAGTGCCTCATCAAATTTCATCCTACTGAAATATTCACGCATTTATAGTTATGAAACACTTCTTTTATGTAGGTACCTACTACCTACATACTTTGTAAGAAATTGCAATAACTAGTTTAAATGTTTTTGACCAATATTAATTTAGGGTCTAGTTTGGTTGCATAATCCATCCATAGTTAAAAACGACAATTTTATATTTCCTCAGCTACAAAAGGGTTATTTTATGGGCCGAATTTTAAAGGGGAATTATTTAGAATATAAGTTTTATTTCATACTTTTTTGTGCATTTTTACTTTTGAAGTCGGTTTTTTTGTTTAATAATAATAAATTTTCTCTTTTTACTTAAATTTATTATCTATATTATTATGAACACATTTTAATAAAGTTATAAACATAAAAAAGCCTCTGCTATTCTCACTCTCTCGGCTAAACAAACTCAAGCGTTATTTCATGTCAGTTTTCTGAGAGGCCGTGTTATTTCCCCAAATAAGCGTTAACAATCTGCGGACCTACTAAACATTCACCAGTGATGATAATGATTAGATACAATATTATTAAATAATAATTATTATCTATTGTTATAGTCTAATAACCATAATATTGGCAATAGCAAAATTTCAAAGACATTGATATTGGTGTACAAAACTGAGTAGTTAGTACCTATCTCATCATAATAATATGTGTGAAGATGGTGGTGATGATGATGATGATTACTGTAAGTAGTATGATGGCATATGTTTGCAGTTCTTTAAACAACGCCAAAATATCCAAACATGTATCTATAAGTAGTCGGGAGTTCTGTTCAGTACTTTTGGATCCAGGGTATACCTTGGTGCAAAATCTGTCTTTTTGGTAGCATATGCTTGGACTACTTCAGAAAAAGTCGAAATCACCATATGGTGTCCATATAAATTTCGAGGAGCTCCCTTGATTCCTCATGGATCCCATCATCAGGTCGCCACTTTGATGTCAAAAGGCCCAATTTGGGATTATACCCTATGGGATTATACTCCGACGGCGGAGTAATCGTTGACATACAAAAAAAAAAAGCAGCCGAACGTATAACCGTCTACTTTTTTTGGAAGTCGGTTAAAATATAGTAGATCGCTATCAGATATTTCACTAAACTAAACAGTGATGAGAGAGCCATGCTTTTGAGAGATACGATTATTTACATGTTGGACAAATTACTAAACGAATTATTAAATAAACTGGCAACACCAGCTACCAAACCACTGTTCCTTGATAGCTGGCCAGTGTTGCAAATATTAACATTGTATGTACAGTGAAAACCTTTTATTACGGCATCACTTATAACGACAAAAAGGGTTATTAACTGTAAGTTGAATAAAATAAAATAGTATTATGTATTTTGTTAATTATTATCAGAGGCTTTTATAAGAAGTTGCAGAATTATTTCACAGATCTAATTGCAGTCACGAAAAGTCACCAAATACCAACCAATCTTCTTACTACTCTTTTTTCGCAGCGGGAGCGCAAGCAACGCAAACTCTACTCGGACGAATGGGCGTTAGGTGATGATGAAGTGGAGGGCGGGCGCGGGTTCTCCCTCGCCGACAAGCTGGAGAGCTCGCGGTTCGAGCACTCTGGCGCAGTGCTGGACATGCAGGGCAGCGACCTCACGATCGCCTACCTCCAGAAACACGGGTTCACCACGCCGCTACTGTTCAAGGACAAAACTGGATTGGGACTGAGGTAAGATATTGATAGTTTTTTTCTTATCCTTTATGGCCGAACATTATACCTAAGGTAAAAACACTAATACACACTTTAAGGACAAATCAAACTTCATTCTCAAAAACCAAATGTATTTATCAACAAATTACGATTATAATTTTTTTTTTACTGTTAGAACAACATTTATAAATTAAACTTTTTCATATAAAATATTTTAAGACGGTCATATTTTTAACTAAAAATTATATTCTTCTTAGGTTTGCCGTATACACTAAAAGATAACAGCATCAAAAATCAAATCCACCAAAAGTAGACATCAAAAATTGGCACTAATAGTAGACATGACTTTATCTTATATTATGTTTTATCAGAACAAATCAACAAAAAATACTTTAAAATGAAAATCGAGCACAGCTTGTGCTTTAAAATTATTAAATTAGTAACAATTGTTAGAAAATCAATATTTAGCCATATTGCTTGTTAAAAGTAATTAGTTTTTCACATTTTAAGTACTGTAAACTATTCATAACTTAAACTTAATATCACATCAAGTTACGCGTTAACATTTAATGGAAAATTAATTTTAAATTAATAGTTGACATCTAGTATACCCTAATAGTTGACACTGTCTTCTTTTAGTTACGCTAGTGTAAAACAAACGAAATCCAGACACGAACTTTATTTTTACAACATAAAGGTTAAATTTACATTAAAATAAGCTAACAAATTTAGTTCGATGTAACCCTAGTAGAAGACACGCGTGTTTTCTTTTAGGTTTTGATTCATTTCTGGTACTAATAGTAAACACCACTTAAAACTTATACAAAAACAAACCAAAACAATAAGGAAATGTCCTAATAAATCAATAATTTCATACATTTATAACATCGAGACCAACAGTAGCCAATAATCATATATATAAGACAAAATTATACCTTTTAAAAGTCAGTTGCCGTAAGAAAAACGCTAAGAATTACGCGCATAATTTCAACCTGCTCACGTTGTTCGTTGTCAACTGACGCCATTTTAAAATTTGCTTGACAATGTACGCAAGCTTTTAAGCACGTATCATACACACACCGGCATATTTAGCGGAACATAAAATAAAGGTTTGATATCAGTATCATATAAGGTTGCTGGCTGGTTTATACGTCATTTAATTTAAAAATAAATATTTTCAAATTAAGAAAACAACTGAACATCACATTTTATGCAATTGTTTTAATTTTATTCAAATACACCTTATCTGGAGCTAACTTCGAGTATTTCTTCCTTTTGAGTTTGATTTAAAATTTAATTGAAATACTGTTTTTTGTTAGTTTTTTTTTAATCGCGTATCTTTTTGGAGTTGAGGACTGAATTATGCCTGACTTAGCCCCAACGGAGATTGCCAGGGCACTCGAAATGCGAAGAAATGGTCAAACCTACAGAGTGATATCCAGAGATCTTCGTCGACCAGTTTCAACGATCCATCGCAGTATCCAACGGTTCAGGGAGACCGGTACTTATGTGAGAAGAGCCGGACAAGGCAGAAAAAGACGCACTTCGAGTAGGGATGATCGTTTCATTCGGCATCGTGTACGTAACCCCCCGTTTGACGGCCGTCCAAGCCCGACATGAGTTAGAAGCAGTGCGGGGTGTAACTGTAAGTGAGCGTACGGTACGAAGAAGGTTCGAAGAAGCTGGTTTGGGTTAATTTGTGCCCGCCAAGGCTCCAAGGCTCGAGGTAAATCATCGTAGAATCAGGTTAACTTTTGCTCAGGAACATCGACTTTGGAACGCGGACCAATGGAGTAAGGTATTGTTTAGTGATGAGTGCAGAATTCTCTTAAATCAAATTGACGGCAGGCAAAGAATATACAGACGCAAAGGAGAACGATACATTCAGACAAATTTTGAAACTACAGTTGCATACGGTGGTGGATCAATAATGGTTTGGGCGGGCATTTGTTTGGGAGCTCGCACAGACTTGGTAGTGATTGACAGAGGGAGTCTGACTGCAGACCGCTATATCAGAGAAGTTTTAGAAGAAAATGTACCGTTTGTCCCATATATCGGTGACGATTTTGTTTTTATGCAGGATAATGCTCGGCCGCATACCGCTCGGGTAACTCAAGCTTATCTTAATGATATGAATATCACTATGTTTATACATAAGTGTGTTTATACATACACACTCCATAAGTGGCCGGCGAGATCACCGGATATGAACCCAATAGAGCACGTTTGGAACTTGCTGAAAAGAAAAGTTAAGTCCAGAATTCCAGCTCCTGCCAACGTGGGTGAACTGCGAATCGCCGTAGTTGAGGAATGGCGGAGACTATCCCAGGAGACCATCGATAACATCATTCTCAGTATGCCTAGACGGGTAGAAACTTTAATAAGAGCACGTGGAGGAAATACGCGATATATTAATCACCATTTTTCTTATTTAATTAATTGTTATTTTAATATTAATTTTCACTTTTCCCGGTTACATGAAAACTTCAAAAATGCACCATTTTTCACAAATAGCCTTTACTCGCAAAATCTGTTCTTAATGTGATCTCATTTTATGTAAAATGTAAAACAAATGAAACTTTAAATAACAAAAGAAGTGTAGTAAGTAGATTTTAAAATAAAACCATATTTTTTTAATTATTATGGACCTTTTTTTGTGTTCCGCTAATTATGCAGGTGTGTTTATATGGCACTAGGTGTCTTGAACATTAGTAACAATGTTATATAATATAAATTATTAGTTTTCTTACTAGATTTTTTTTTCGAAAATGTCATCTTTTAGTTCAATGTCGGGCAATAGTGCTTTTACCTTATATATTAATGAACTAGTTAGTAGTAAAAAAAAATCTGGACTGCATTGACAACATAAATAAGCGTTTGTTAAAGTCGAAACCTTCTTATGTTCAATATTAAGTATGCGGCTAATATATGATGAATAAAAAACAATTCTAGACTTTATCACTAATTGTTTCGGTTTTTGGTCAGAAATAAGTTATCTGTAGAATGTAGAGCAGTTTAGATTGTCATTAAGTTTCTAAAATGTAAGAAATATCAACTCTTGATTCGTTAGACGCCTTCCGTAGTTAAATAGCAATGTTGCCTTTGATTACCTTTGGTTTATCTATCAGATTAATAACTAAGTATATTCTTCTTCCAAGGGCTGATAAGCAGATATGCTTGATAAAAGATACATATGGTTGTTAATTTTTCAAGTTTTCGTTGTCCTTGTGCGACATTTTAGAAATTCAGTTTTATTCAATAAATTATAAAATTCCACACATATTTTAATCGACTTTCAAAAAAGGAGCGGTTATACATTCGGCTGTATATACAGGGTGACCTGAAATTCGATACATTCCTTTGAAAGACAGAAAGTAGACCTCATTTACAGTAATATTTTTCATGGCATCCCCTATCCGAAAGTTGATATTTACAAAGTTATTGAAATTTCAAAAACTTTTTCTTTATTTTCGACTTTTTGACTTTGACATGACGTATTTTTAAAAATGTTTGTCTTTTTAGTGATTTTTTTATGTATTTTAACCGTCAATGAGTCAAATAATATTTTTAAGGAATAAATAGGGACAAACTAAGCGAGAATTTTTCATTATGAGACATGAAACAGAATTTTCTTTTAAGAAAAATGCACATTTTTCTTAAAAACAGGTGATTTTCTTAAAAAAATGTATGATACAATGCGTACAAATATTCTAAATAACTTCCTTATCTCATTAGCTTTCCAAAAAGGTGCAAATGTCTACATAAAAATATGACGTTGTAGTAAACATATTAGAAGTAAAATGAAATAATGTCTAAATCGATTTATTTGCGATAACGTTAAAATAAAAGGGAAAACTTGAATTTAATTACGTTTATTGTGTTTAAAAAACATCAATGTTTAATTAAATTTAATAATAAATATTCTACTTTAGGTCTTGTTCAAAATGTGAACCTCTGTTTCTGATACAGGCCCGTAGTCTTCTCCGTACCTCTGTTTTGATTATTCTGGTAGTAAGACTAGTTTTGATTTCTTCTGCTGCATTTATTATGCGGCTTCTGAGCTCCTCTACAGTAGTTATGGGTGTAGTATACACCAAAGCCTTCATATGACCCCAAAGATAAAAATCACACGGGGTCAAATCGGGACACCGTGCTGGCCAAGGAATTGGCCCGCCTCGACCTATCCAGCGATGTGGGTAAGTTTGGTCTAGCCACTGGCGTACGCCGAGGCGGAAGTGGACCGGGCAACCATCATGCTGGAAAATCATATTACGACGAGTTGCTATTGGCACATCTTCCATTAAACCAGTAATCTCCTCTCTTAGGAAATGTTCGTACATTTCACCATTTAAATTTTGAGGCAAAAAATGAGGTCCAACTAAATTATTATTAATTATACCCATCCAGACATTTAGACTGAATCTAGTTTGATGGGCCCTTTCTTTTTTCATCCTGGGGTTTTCTCCTTTTGGTGCCCAGTAATGTGTGTTGTGGAAATTGTTTATCCCGTCACGGTCAAATTTCGATTCATCCGTCCACAATATTCTTGAGAAGATATTGCGATCCTCCATGTCTGCATTTATCATAAAACGGCAGAATTCCATTCTTCTAACCGGGTCTCCCTCTTCCAACGCTTGGACAGGTGTGTAGTGAAATGGCATAGACGCGCTGTGTGTACTGTAAATCACACCTTCCATTGACTCAATCCAAGTCTTCTAGCTGCCGCTCTTGTAGAAATAGAAGGATCATTTTGAAAAAGTGTTAAAATTTCTTCTTCTTCTTCTGGAGCATACAAACGAGGTCTGCCTGAATCGCCACGTCTTCTATCAACACGGCCGCTTTCCCGAATTCGTCGAAATGTTGTTGAAAACACTCTAACGTTTGGCACTCGTCGATTCGGAAAACGTTCAACGTATGTTCTTCGTGCAGCAGCAGCATTACCATTACAAAGTCCGTAACAAAACAAGATGTCAGCGTATTCATCGTACTCAAAAGCAGCCATCGCGATACAAAAAAATCACAAGTAGAAGTAAGGGTATAGTTTAAAGCAACAATACGTCCGTACACGGCAATAGTTGACTTAAAACTAATATTAGCTACTAAATTTGCTCTCTAAGCCAGTCGGTAACTCATTGACAAAGGGCCGCGACGACAGTAGCCGAAACATCCCGAAGTTTGAACAAAGGAAACAATTGAAAAAAAAGGTCGCCTCAGGTAGAGTAATTCTTGAGATAACGTTACCTGATGATTGTTTTGTCTTTGTTTATTACATGTTCATATTTTTATGTACATATTTGTACCTTTTTTGGAAGCTTATGAGGTAAGAAAGTTATTTAAGGTATTTGTACGCATTGTATCATACAACTTTTTAAAGAGAATCACCTGTTTTTAAGAAAAATGTGCATTTTTCTTAAAAGAAAATTCTGTTTCATGTCTCATAATGAAAAATTCTCGCTTAGTTTGTCCCTATTTATTCCTTAAAAATATTATTTGACTCATTGACGGTTAAAATACATAAAAAAATCACTAAAAAGACAAACATTTTTAAAAATACGTCATGTCAAAGTCAAAAAGTCGAAAATAAAGAAAAAATTTTTGAAATTTCAATAACTTTGTAAATATCAACTTTCGGATAGGGGATGCCATGAAAAATATTACTGTAAATGAGGTCTACTTTCTATCTTTCAAAGGAATGTATCGAATTTCAGGTCACCCTGTATATTAGGTCTTTACCTATGAAATTGCCGTTTTGTATGAAAAAAATTAAACTATTTTTTTCATGTATTTTTTATTTGTATTAATCGAAGTAATCACCCATGCAATCAATGCATCTTTGCCATCGCAGTGGTAGTTTATTGATGCCCTTCTTAAAGAAATCAGCTGGACGGGAGGCAACAAATTCTTCAAAGGCATTTTGTACTACCTCTCGGGTATACTACATATATATATATATATATATATATATATATATATATTTATAATTATCGTTGAACCATATATATATATATATATATATAATTAATTCCGCCGTCTGTGGACCGATTTTCATAATTCTCCCTGCTAACTTGAACGTGAGTTCTATAAAATATTGTCTTATGTTGTTCGGGCTGGTATCGACTTCAAAATTATGAAGATTGAGTAGAGAAATGCTTAAAATTTTAACCGAATTTAAAAGGGGAATTATTTAGGAAATAAGTTTTATTTCATACTTTTTTTATGCATTTTTACTTTGGAAGTAGGATTAATTTAAAAAAAAAATAGTATCGTTTTCTTAACTATTTTCTTTTTTATCTGTCACTTAAAAATACCAGAGAAATAATCCGAATTAGGTTTTTGTTCTATGCTAACGAAGTCGTCATATAATTTCAAAGCTTATTATCCTAATGTTTGTAAAGTTCAGCTTCCCGTGCCCACTTCGTTGGGCGTTAAAATATTTTTTGATGATGATGAGGATAACAAGTATCCTAAGTTACTCCTTATAACATCAGCTATCTGTTTCAGAGATTAGTCGGAACAAACAGGCAGACAGACAGACGGACAGACAAAAAATTTAAAAAGTGATTTTTAATGTAAGTACCGGATATACTTTCATATTTTGCATCAAGTGGTTAATTTAAAATAAAACAACAAACAGGTACTTCAATTTAATTTATTTGTGTAGATATTAGATATGAGCGCTGGTAGGGTCGGCGGCGGCGCGCCTACTTTGGAGTCTTAGAAGTAAATTGGTTCTTATAAGTAAAATAAACGCGTAAAACATAACAAGAAATATTTATATATATTGGGTTACACACAATTACAATGCAATACAATTTATGACAGTTTGTAATGAGGAAAAAAATCAACGTAATTATACAATTCCAAAATAGTTCCAGCAGTAACTGTGCTTTGATTCCAGAGAGCGTACTCATTATAATTTTATTCAATTTCGTTTTATAAACGTCTACATTTTTAAGAACCGATTTCAAAGCCATTTCTATAACTGACTGCGTAAACAATGAGCGTGTAAATTTTTTTATAATCGAAGGTAGATCATCCTTTCCCTCACAGAATATGCAAGTCGTAGTATCACCAACGCCCAACTTTGTTGAGGTGTTTGTGAAACTTGCAGTGCCCAGTTCTGGTGAGAATCCTCAGCTGATTCCTACTCATTGAAAGCGCCAATTCTGCAAGCCTTTTGGTAAAGCCCGGAATTTGGAATTCTCGAAGTCTGGGGTTGAGTGCTCACTTGGTAGTACTGGGAAATATTCCGGACTACATATATACACAGAGATCTACACAGACCGGTTCTGGGCCGTAAATAAGACATTCCTAATTCGCAGTTTTATTGCCGGGGATGTTGCTGTAGCCTGGATGTTGGAACCCCTACCAGACGGATACTGTTGTAGCTTGTCCTAGCATGTTTAGCGTCTCAACACAGTCCAAAACTAATTTAGATGAAATTTCTGCTGCAATCAATGCTTTCAGCGAAACCTGACTGCCAGAGAAGATTAGGATGTTTTTATGGACTAGGGCCATCTCTAGATTCTCTAATGACCAATAAATAAGTAAAAGCGAAGATCTCACCCTGAAACTTGGTGCAAATTGAAAAAAAAAAAGCATATTTGCCTGTAGGTGCCAGGGTGGCCATCTGAACAACCAGATTAAGTGGTCAGGTCAATCGGGGCTTCAAGTGAAGCGGTGTGTGCCGACGAGAGCGCACCCGTGATTATCAGACAGGCCAGCCTCTGTACACTATTTAATGTTTTGATACAGTTGACCTGTACAGCGTTTTTATGCCACACTATGCAGCCACATGTGGCCGTCGGCTACAGTGTATACAGTATAACCATAGCATTGCCTTCAGCCAAAGGCCCCATTTAGAGCTGACAATTCTCCAGGAGGATCCCAGAGCACATCTAGCCTTTTTCGTAATGTGCCCGATGTCCTTATTCCATGTAAATCCCTTATCTAGGATCCCTTATCTAGGATCACTCTTAGATATTTGACTTCGCTTGCAAATGTGATAGTTTTCTTGGTGAAAGGTATCAAAGCTTTTTTGCTGAAAGGTATCAAGACTGTCTTATCAGCGTAGCTTGACCCTCTTGCACCAATTTTCGACGACTCTCAGTGCTGATTGCATTAGCCCAGCGACCACTGATGCGCATTTGCCTACCACTAGTAAGTAGTAACGCTGGGTTTTCAGCGTATCCTTAAGCTTAGAACCTTCTATCGTTCAGTTTTTTTAGCAGCCCATCCACTGCCAGGGACATTTCCAGCGGTGACACCTTTCTGTGGTGGTATCTATATATCTGGTACCTATCCTTAGGGCAGCCCGCTCCTGAGTGTCAAGTCCATGATAGTTGATGACGTTACTCTGTTGTTAATCATGGCTTTGATCCACTGTATAGCATTGTTTTAAACACTTACGGATTGTGTCGCGGTGCACTTTTCTCTTTCACGACGTTTCGGCTACTTTCCAGCAGCCGTAAGTGTTTAAAACAATGAACAATATTCGCGTAAACATAAGAAATCACTATAGTTGTATCTATATTTCTTGAACCCAGGCTATCCGTAATAGAGGTCTTAATATCAGGTCGAGGTGTTGTCGGACGCGCCCTCAATATTTAGGAAGGCGCATAGCGCAAACTCCTTTTCCCAATGGCTAGAGCCATTGGGAAAAGGAGTTTGCGCTATGCTATCTATTAGCTCCATCAACGCCGTTTCAGTAGATCTGCCTTTCTGGTAGGCATGTTGTCTTTCACGCAGAGGCCTTTCGATGAGATAGGTGTCCCTTATGTGGAGGTTGGTCACCTTCTCCATCGTTTTAAGTATGAAACAAGTGAGGCTTATGGGTCTATATGACTTGGGTAATGAGCATGCTCATAGTGGCTGACTGAAATTACTCACTATGATTATCTCTCTTGCGCACTCGGCGCGCCGATATCTTTTCGTGGCGGCAGCGATGCGGCGAAAATCGAACCGTCAAGAAAAGAGCGCACTCCTTTTTTAAAAGGCCGGCCACGCTCTTGCGACTCCTCTGATGTTGCGGGTGTCCATGGGCGACGGTAATCGCTTCCCATCAGGTGATTGACCCGTCTGCTCGTTGACCAATTGTCTCCTATTTTCAGGGTTGATTAAAAACATTTTTTTTTCAACTCAAAATAATCAGATTAATTTGATTTTAATCGGATTGATTTGATTTTAATATTTTTTTTTATGATTTTTTACTTTCTCGTCTTTTTTAATTAATTTATTCGTCAGTTTTTTAACAAAATTATAAGAATGTATTTTAGTTTAATTTATTTATTAATACAATTAAGATAATTCAACAAGTTCTACTAAAATCAACGATTCTAAAAAACAGTAGCGTTGAAATTACAGGAAAGTAAAAAACTTAATAGACTAAAAAAGGAACATAAACTAATACTTTATGGTAAGTGAGTATTATTAACTTAAAACTTTAATTTTTTTAGAATTCATATTCAGTTCCTTCATCAATTTGACAATTTTTGGCCGATTTAGTTGCAGTAAAAATTCAATGACTTTTTTAAATCACTTGATGATTAAAATGACGATTTAAATCACTGATTTTAATCCAGTGATTTAAATCATATCAACCCTGCCTATTTCATTAAACTTGAACAAAAAAAACTTGCATATCAAACAAATTAATTCGTGAATCATATATGATTAAAAAGTTATTTTTAAGAGAGATAATAAAGATTTTATAATAATATTAAATAATCACAACAAGAAGGAGTATGCATTTACGTTATGTACATAAAGGTTCATGGTTTATGCACTGTGATATGAAAAATCATACCCCTGTTCTTATTTGTATTTTCACACAGAATCTTGTTACTTCATCAAATACGCTACTCAAAGCATTTTCTGTGCGAATGTAGATCATGCTCCTATCGGTTTTGATAACGGGTGTTTTATATTTTGTAAACTAAATATAGAAACCGGAGCGAATTATCAACATGTCGTATTCGCATATTGCACTATGCATGTCGAACGATTTGAAACTAAAATTTATAGAATTTTTGTATTTGTTTTGTGAGATTACGTTAAATAATAATGTCTTATCCGAGATTTGCAATTTAGTACCATAAGCGCCTGTATACACGCGCGCAGCCGGATTTTGTATGGATTTCGCCGCCGCCGCTAGCGCCGCAGCAGGTGCCCTGCGGGCTGCGGCGCCTGTGTAAGCGGACTAATGGGCATTTCGTATTTAATATGCGCACTGTTAAGGCTGGGACTATACGACCCGGAATCCGGCGGGCCCGTAAAAATTTAGAGCATTGAAAGTCGAACTATGCGCTGTGTCGAGCTGTCATATATGTCATTGACATTTGACTCGACACTCGAGTGTTTGATTTCAACATTGTAAGATTGCAGAATTCTATTTTCAGCGCTCTGAATTTTCTCCGGTCTTCCGGATTCCGGATCATAATATAGTCCCATAAGCACTGATTACACAGTCAGTCAGTCCAGCAGAAAGACAAACAAAGAAGCTATCGCAAGTTTTTGACGATAAAGTACCGATAATTCTTATTCGGAACTTGACAATGCCTCTATAGCTCTAGAGTCAAGTTCTTGTTTGACGTTACTCATCGTTACGATCGAATCGAATGAAATGTTCATATCCTATTAAATATCGATACAAGTACTTGCAATATAATACTTTTAAAACTAGAAGAAAATCTCTAGGTAATAATTACAGCCCCATGAGGTCAAAGTTAAGACAAAGAAAGTCATGGAGCATAATGTAGAGTATGTAGAGTACTAGCTAGTGCCAAATGGCAACTACAGAACATGGTAACACGACCAAATTGTATCAACTCGAGCCATATATATTGCGTTAAGAGTGTCGTCCGACATTTGGCCCTGTTAGCGCCGAGTACTAGTGCAACATCCGCCCTGCACTGCACTCGGACGCCGAATGCCGAGTGATGAACTCACGGCTGACGGCTCACGAAATACTTGTTAGTTCACACGCCCGCCCAGCACGGCGCATGCGCGGAAAACGACAAGGAAAAGAAATAAAGGAAAGGGATGGAGGATGGAGGCTTCTTCAGTTCCCTACGAGGGCTCTACGCTGACTGCGCTACGAATGCTACGAAGCACAATACTCAATATTTTATTTTCGTCGTTACGAATGTTAGGCTGGGCATAATTTTTAAGTAAGATTAAAATTCCGATTTGATTTCGACGCTATATAGTTAATTACTTAATTAGGTCTGAAATATACAAATTATATTAATGGCATATTCGGACAGAGGCGTTTTCCTTTTTCTCCACTTACGCTTTGCGACACGAATTTTCCATACATTTGCGTCACACAAATTCAGCTACATTGTGCTTTATGTAACCTTACCATTTCACAAATCACAAACCTTAACATGTAAAGTACTTCTTCAGAGGTATTCACAAAATATGTTAATGGTACGCATTTCTTATACCACGAATTTGTGAAACAACAAACAATATTATAAATTTTAAGTTTGATTCCTCTGTGAAGTAAACAAAAACATTACCTAATGTTTTTTTATTCTAATACTAAGGAGTAAGGACTAAGGAGTCATCAACCTTTATGCAAAACATAATATGTAATATTATTTACTACAGTTATAACTCCATACCTTTAATCTACTTTATTAATTAAGAGCATCGACCTCTGTGGTTCAGTGGTTAGCGCGTTGGCGCACAAGCCGGAGATCGCGGGTTTGGATCCCGCCGTATGTGTGTCAAAATATATTATGTGTATAATATAATAAAAATCTTAAATATACTTCCCGTTGTCTGGTACGCGTAACACAAGTATTTCGGATACTTACCACGGGGCCTGATTGACGTCTATAGATATTTTCATACTATTGTTAAAAGCATTATTGTAGTCATTTAAACAAGTCGATACCGATAGTGATTGAATATATAGGTTGCGTGCGTCGACATTTATATGGGAAAGTATATGATTGATAACAAGATATTATCAGCTAATTGATACACCAGTCACCACTAAACTTGGTAGGTGGGATACGTTTTTGTGATTAATTGATTAAATACTTAGAACTGTTATGAGTTATGATTGTTATTGTATTGTTTTTGTATTTACTGATTATTGTATTGTGAGTTTTATTCATTGTTTGATAAGCCCTTTCTTTTGGCTTCGCCGTAGTCGGGTAAAAACCCGGGCCATTCGTGTTTTTGGGTTCAGTAGGTGTCTTATTAATTTTTATGTTTAAAAAATGGTCCTCGTTAACCGCATAATATAGTCTATATTCATCATAATAATATTATGAATTAGGTATCCAGACACTCCTAAGCCTCTTAAACTTTAACTAGCGACATGAGAAATTTATAACACTACTAGCTGACCCGACAGACGTTGTTCCGTCATTGGCAGAACGAACATGAAATTTTGAGTTGTATGTATTTTTTAATGCCACATCATAAAAAAAATGACGAAAAAATAAAAATAAACATTTAGGGGTTATCCCTTATCATTTAAGAGTTGAAAAAATTTACGGTAGATTCTCGGACCTTTCGAATATGCAAAAAAAAATATTTTAAGAATCGTTTCAAGCCGTTTGTGGATTGTGTACGGCTGTACGCTAACACTATGCCACGAGAATAGGCTAGATGACAAAAAAAAATGCATAAATGAAGGAGAAGAAACAGTATATTAAAAGTCAATATTTTCAAAGGTACAGCGATTTGTATACAAAATTTCGCAAGTCTCGTGAAAACGCTCCATACTAAAGTCGTACCTAGCTGTGGCGTCACGCCTAGGTTAAAGTGTATGAAGTATAAGGCCGCCGGAACATACACTGGCGGACACATAAACTGCATCATAGTGCAAGAACACATTCGATCAAATTTTATTACTTAATATGCGAACTTTTTACATTTATTGGTATTATTAGAAAATAAAGGCTGGTTTATAAACACAAAAACAAAATCAAATTTAAATGTGGTACTGTCACAAAAGAAAGAAAACATTCTATAGAAGAAATCTTGTCAGTTTACTAAAGATTAACTCGTTGTTTCGTTAATGTTGTGATTGTTTTTTTTATAACGCTTTTATTAGGTTCACCTGTATGTTTGCTTGCTTGTTTGTTTATTTGTAACCGACTCCTTTGGGCTCAATTTTGTCCTACTTTGAACGATCAGATTTAATTCAAACTTTGCACACCTGTCAAAGACCGATGACAATGCAATTCGCCAGGATTCATCAATTTCTTTCCGCATCCTTTGCATGAGAGTAAAAGAGATAGAACTAGTGCGTGAACTACGCATGCGTGCAGTTCCAGGCTTACTCTTTGGCAAATCGTACTAAAAAGCAAAAAATAAATTATAGTTTAAAAAACTAAAAAAACACGCTTCTATAGAAAATCTAACTAAAAAATAATATTCAATAAATTTGGATTAAGAATAGTGTAAATGAAAAATAAATGTTTATTATTGTAAAAAAGCGTGGGGTGCATAATGCCAATAGTTATAAACATTTTATTGGCAGATATGAGAAGGATCTTCACTTTGATAATATCTTAAAAATCACTTTAAACGAAATCTGACCGTTTGAAGTGGATCAAAATCAAATCCACTGGAGTCGGTTACATACAAACAAACGTACAGGTGAAGACACTGCACCCCACGCTTTTTTACAATAATAAACATTTATTTTTCATTTACACTATTCTTAATCAAAATTTATTAAATTTTATTTTTTATTTTTTAGTTAGATTTTCTATAAAATCATGTTTTTTTAGTTTTTTTAAACTATAATTTATTTTTTGTTTTGTTTTCTTACATGTTGAATTATCGTTACTAATTGTTTAATTGCTAGTCTGTTTTCATTTTAAACACGTTTTTCTCTCACGAATATGGACGTATCGTCCGCACAAATTGTTTCTGTAGTGCACCAAGGCCTAGACCAACGAACAATTGCTGCAGATTTAAATGTAAACCAGTCTACGGTTTCCCGAGTTTACATAAGGTTTATGGAGACAGGTTCATTCAAAAGAAGACGTGGAACCGGCAGATCTCGGGTGACAACGTCTCGTGACGACAGGTTTATTGTGACAACTTCCTTGCGAAATCAGTTTTTAACGTCTATAACCATTAAAAATGAGCTCCACCAGGCACGTGACGTAGACGGCTACCAAATTATAGGAGCTTCAATTGGAATGTCTAAGACATCCACCGTACTCCCCGGACCTTGCTCCAACAGATTACTATTTTTTTTTCGAAATTTGGATAACTTCTTGCAAGGGAAAAATTCAACTACGATGGGCAGTCCAAAGCAACTTCAAAGATTTTATTGATTCCTGTCCGAATCGTTTTTTTATTTAAGGAATCAATGAACTACCTAGGTGCAAAATAGATAGCATTGGTTATATATATTTTGATTAAATAAAAATATTATGTTTAAAAAAAATAGACTATGTTCTTCCTTTACAAAACGCCAATTTCATATGTAATGACCTAATAATATGACAAATTAAACACTTTTTACTTAAAATCTAATCAAGAAAGAAAACAAAAAACATGAAAGCTACTTCTAAAAACAAAAAATAAAAATTCTGACACCTACTGAATTTGGCATAAACGATTCGCAATTCTTGCACAAGAAAATTGCAAACATACGGGATTGTAACAATCCACACATGTGTACATTGTAAAATGTCATTCTTTATAGTTTATGCAGCATGCAGCACATGCTCTTCCTTGACTGCTGCCTTGACTAGTTTCAGGACTTTAAATTTCTCCTTCAACCAAATATCGTCACCTAGAACTCATTCTAGTCGTAACTGCCTTGGTAGTTGACTGCACACAACACATCTTTGCATTTGGGGTAGCAAACGGGTTGATGACTTATATTTGTCTGTAATGTCTGAAAATGTCTGAAAAACTCTTCCTAGCGATTTCTGTCATTTTGCACTAAAAACAAAAAAAGTTCGAACAAATATTCGCATGACAACTGGGAGTAGGGACATGAAGCCTCACAGGCTACAGCCTATTTTCTAGTTAGTATAACTTACCTACTTTATAACTTATGACACTTCCGACTTTTTCCGCGGTCGTTTTAGCACAAAAAAAAAAGCTACTGAGACGCGGGGTCGCGGCGAGCGGGGGAAGTGGTCCATCCTAAGAATTTGCAAAACACGCGTCGCCTGTGAGACTACACGTCACTAGTTAAAGGTTAAAGCTGGCGTAGCCACGTGTAAATCTTGTAAAATATAATTTTAATTGATGTAAAATCAATCGCAGGCCGCAGTAGCTAATAACGAGTCTTCCAATGTTTCATGACTTGGTAAAGTGCGCAGTAAACATTTTAGTTTGAAATTCCAATATCCTGGCCTACGCCCTACGCAGTAATGGGAACCGTCAGGGATTCAATTATTTCGTAGGATTAAGGCTGGGACTATATGATCCGGAATCCGGAAGGCCGTAGAAAATTCTGTGCGTTGAAAATAGAACTGTGCGCTAAAAGAATACAGTTTAAAATCGAACACATGAGTGTCGAGTCAAATGTCAATGTCATATATGACAGCTCGACACTCCATTTTAGACTCTATTGTATTAAGCGCAGAGTCCTATTTTCAGTGCTCTGTATTTTCACCGGCGTTCCGGAGCATATAGTCCCAGCCTAACAGCGAGTGCTTTTACCGGTTATAGTTGCACGAGGCCGTCCTACGTTCGGTCGACTAACGACTCCGAGTAAATACTCGAGTCGAGTATAGTTGTATCGTCGATACTCACTCTACAAGTTGTCGAATATGAGTAATTCTACTGAACTTTACTCGAACTGAGTCGAGTTTGAGTCAACCTACAGAATGTATCGTGCGAAAAACATTAACAAAAGCAACACTGAACTAAAGTAGGCATTTTACTAAGGAACCCACGGCGAAGATAAAATTAGGTTAAATGGATTTACTGGATTACAGCGGCATAGGTCCGCATATCTGTAGGTGGGGTAAATATTGTGACATTTTAGCACATTTCAACGAATTTCAAAGTCATTTAAAATATGTTATAATAAGATTAACAATACGTTATTTTCCTGTATTTTTTTATTACATAAATGAATAGTGCTCTGAAAAATAAGACAATTTACAAAAGGAGTAGTATACTAAAGATCAATATTTTCAAAGACATTGCGGATTGTTTGAAGCACTTTTGTGAGTCTCGTGAAAACGCCCCATATAAAATTCGTACAAGTAGGTGACGTCACACGCTAGTAATGTTGCTACGAAATATATGACCAGATGCACAAAATTTCTGATATCACCGAAGTTTGCGCGTTTATATTCATACATACCACAGTAAATATTTTTGTATTTGATGTAAGTAAACTAATTATGTAGGTTTTATACACTAATGTTGTAAAACATATTTCAACTTTTTTGTGACTTCGAAATGCATCTGATAGCGCGGCAGCGCTATCGCTCTATTCGATGTCTATGTCTATTCGATGTTAGATAACATGTTAATAAACAATCTAGAATAGAACCCATTTTCGTATATCTCAAAAACTTAGGCCTTTTCATCCGTTATTGGATGATTTACACAGTAGGTATTCTCCAAGCGAAGTCACCACTCTTGGAATACTGTAGTGCCTGGGACAGTTGGTTTTTAAATGTCGTATGGTTGCCCAAGCACATACGGCATTCACACAACATAGTCAGCCTAGTCCAGAGGAATGACTGGTAAATACGTCTGGGGCCAACCATGTGCGTGTTTCCTCACGATGTTTTCCTTCACCGTTAGAGCGTCCGTATAATGTACTTAAGATCTGAAAAGGTCTTATTGGTACACGCTACAACCTGGGAATCAAACCTGCATTCTCTCGAGTGCGAATCAAACGATCTACCCACTAGGCCACGAAGCTCTTATATCTCAAAAAATACCTGCACATGTCAACAGAAGGATGAGAAGAGAAACACTTTACAGTGTACAAGTAGGCCGTAGAATGAGCAAATAACAATTCTGTCTTCTTGAGTAATTTATACACTAGCTGACCCGACATACGTTGTCTTGTCTTAACTATGAAGTGTTACTGGAATAAATAAAATATTAGTAACTACTTACAATCTATTTGTTAAAATTTCTATACCAACACGTACACTACACTTACAACCTACACCTACAACCTACACAAACGACCTACACCTACAACCTACACCTACGACCTACACCTACAACCTACACCTACAACCTACACCTACAATCTACACCTACAAACTACCTTTATTACTTAGACGTAAAACATTAGAAATGATGGGAACTACAACCCCCTTAAAGAGTCAACGTGGACTTAACCTGTAACCCTGCATAAATATCCAATTCAAATTAAGCGTATTTAACTTAGATTGTCATAAAATCATTACAGTTTTGAATAAGTTATTAATGAGCGTGTACGACCCCGTTCAGCACGCGCGGTGACAATTTGATTGGGACGGTAACGTTAGTCCGACCAAGTAACATACAGCACAGGTCTAGTGCAACACGCCAAGTGTATGAGGGCGGGGCTCAGCGGAACTGGCTTATTATTGTCTAATTTGATATGTACGATACTTGAAGCTTCGGTTTGGTTTGAAATAGGTCAGTTCATAGAAGAACTCGAAATAAACGGCCACACGGGCATGGGTCATTGTATGATGTTACTTTTATGTCATAATTATTGTATTATACCTTTATTTTATATATTTACTAGATACAAAAGGAACCGTACATTTTTCCGCGATAAAAGTAACCTTTTTTCTTTCCCGTTGTCTCACTCTATCAGTGCCAAATTTCGTCAAAGCCGGTCCAGTAGTTTCGGAACCTATTCAATGCAAATAAAAATACAAACCTTTCCTCTTATAATATTAGTATAGAGTGTAGATATAGATAAAAGGTTAAGGATTCTTGTAGTAATGAAACTACAAAACCACATATTATTATGGGGGTAGAGTTTGTGAAGTTAGGCCGTGCACAGTAAGATGTTTTGGTCCAATTTAACTTTTTTGATTTATATTAATGCGAGAAGCAAAAAGTTTCAGTACAATTTTATGAGAATTGTGCGATCGGAAGAGTATGATATTTGGCACAGATAAAAATACCTCTAGTATTATAAAGTGGCTAAAAATGCATTTGATCATTTTGATGCAATACACTTCAGAGTGATTTCCTGCTACGCCAGCGGTTTTCGTCTTTATGATGTGGATATTTTAATGTAGTAGTCACACTCACAATAGACCTACGGAGCCTGTTTCTATGTTATTGTAGTCTTGGCGACGGTGTATCGATACTTTCTATTACACTTGATGTATTGCACGGGGGTCGGGTTCAGTTAGTACGCGTTCCGACTCGATTTGAGTCGAGAATCGTGCTATAGCATCAAGGTCACTCGGGTATTCAAGCATAAGTTGTATTATAAACTTTCAAAATAATAGTCATTCTGGCACTAACTACTAAATTATATTATCAATGAAGCACGAAGTAACTAAACAAAAGGAAAAGCTTTTGTGGGATGACTTGATGTCGATGATGGTGATGACGCTTAGGCCTAGTGAACGCTACTAGTTAAGTTCGTTCGTAGTTAAGTCGATCTCGCACATCAAAATGTTCCGTCAACATTAGTTTGTGTGCAATCCTCGGACTCTATGGAGAATAGATTTTGTACATGCTACGTTATTAAACTAGATATATAATATCTAGTTTATAACGTAGCGACTAGATATATAGTTAATATATAGAACTAAAATACTAATATAATATTTTCAACTACCTTTGCGCCCTTGGCTCACAACGCGTAAGATAACCTTTTTCTTGAATCATTGAAAGAAAGATCTAAGCTTACGATCGACAAAGTACCTGCTCGACCTGTTTCTAATCATTTTCCTTTGCACTAGCCTTGCTTCAAAATATTTAATCTCAATTGAAGTGATCGCAACGACTGCAGACGTAGTTGATTTACGTATTCACTCGTGAGTATGTGCGCACGCACCCATACGTGTAAATTTTCATCTTATGCCTGGTAGAGTGGCAACTTATTCGACAGTACACGCATAGTATATATTAGATATAAAAGCCTTACTTTTTATACTATGGTAAGATAGTGTGAAAGCGTCCATATTCTATATTATTATAATTATATAAGATGCAGTATAGGATACATAAGTTATGTTACATGTATTGCTCCAGGGTGCCCACCAGCAACTTCACAGTCAACGACGTGCGGATGTGTGTGGGCTCGCGCCGCTTACTGGACGTGATGGACGTCAACACGCAGAAGAACATCGAGATGACGATGAAGGTTCATTTAACGAAACTGTTTGCTGGTAGAAGGATAATAGGCTAGACCAGGGGTCTCCACTCCAAACTACGGCCCGAGGGCGACATCCGGCCCGCGGACTGATTTTGTCCGGCCCGCGGAGAGCTAGCATACTTGAAAACTCCTTTTAGAGAACATATTTTTTATAGCAAATTAAATTTAGTTTACTGAAGTATTCTAATTTTATGTTGAATAATTATTAATATGACATATTGATATGGTCATGGGCTAACTACTCATTACATTGTTGTAGGCTTATTGTTATTGTTTTTGTGATAAGTTGGATAAAGAAACACAGAATTGTAATGAGTAAAGACATGTATAATATGCAGAAAATTTAACTTTAGTATATTATAACTAACAAATTATCGAAATGAATCCAACTAACATTTTATACATTTTAAATAAAAACATAACTTATAACAAGCATAATGACATATGAAATACTAATGAGATTTATGTAATTGAGATTTTCCACTGACAATAGTTTGTAGTTGTGAACAAATTTTACTTGTACCAATTATTAAAAGAGATTTAAGATGCTCATCAGTTAATTTAGATCTGTAAACATTTTTTGTGTACTTCATTTTGAAGAAGGTCTTCTCACACAAATAAGTAGTACCAAAAACAGAAAACAGCCCACGAGCAAATTTATGCAAATTATCAAATTGTGCCAGTGGAAGACCCTTATAAAATTCCAACAAAGATGAGTTTTGATATTTGTTCTTAATTATATCACTGCACTGTAGATCAATCATTTCCATTTGAAGTTCCGGGGTAGGCAGGTTTCAATGTCAGTATCAAAAGGATTCTGAAAAATCTTAATTTGATTCGCAATGGCATCAAAGTCCGAGAAACGAGTATTAAAATTTATTTTCAAAGCACTCAAAGTTTCTAATTACTAATTAATAGGAAACTCAGTCTCAGTGGTGTGGCTGAATATTTCACATGTTTTAAAATGTGAAAAACATTTACTTCGTAGTTGTGATTGAAACAGTATCAATTTCTTCCGGAATGATTTGATATTAGTGTATAAATCAGGAAGATGCTGGTTTTCTCCTTGCAATCTCAAATTCAGTTCGTTCACATGTTTTGTTAAATCAACATAGAATGCTAACTTCCACAGCCATGCGTTGTTTTGTAATTCAGTAACAGGGCGATGCTTTTCATTCAAAAAAATTTCGATCACTGCTCGAAGTTCAAAAAAGCGCTGAAGGACTTTCCCACAACTAAGCCAACGTACGGCAGTATGATAAGGTAAGTCATTTTCTCCAATCTCTTCAATAAATTGTCGGAATTGTCGGTGATTCAGCCCAAAAGATCTGATAAAATTAACAGTTGATATGACTGGTTTCAGAACTTCAGACATATCCAAAAATTTTCCGCACCAAGACTGTTGATGAATGATACAATGTAAGACAATGTAAGTTTTGAACCACTGTCATTTTCTACAGCCTTTGATACCAGAGCGACCACTCCTTTATCTTTCCCACTCATGTTTTTGCCTCCATCAGTTGTAATACATTTCAAGTTTTTCCATCGAAGGTTCTTTTGATTAATGGCCATTTCAACTCCTTTAAAAATATCTGTACCAGTAGTTGTGCCAAGAATACTATACATATCAAGAAGTTCTTCATGCACTTCATAGCTTTTATCTACTCCTCGAATATAAATCAACACCTGAGCAGTATCTGACACATCCGTTGACTCATCCAAGGCCAAAGAAACCCACTCAACATGACCATTTTTGTCGAACAGTTGAGAGGATATATTTTCAGCGATGTTTTCTACCCTTCAAGCCACAGTGTTTGCTGACATACTGACAGTTTTTAATAAATTTACCTTTTCAGGGCACATTTCTTCGGCTACTGCAATTATGCATTCTTTGATCATTTCTCCATCGGTGAATGGTTTTCCACGTTTTGCAATTTCAAGAGCTACACGAAAGCTGGCACGAGTTGCAGCCTCTTGTTCAGTTTTGAGTTTTGTAAATGAAGATTGCTGCGATTTCAATCCGCGCTTCATAGCATCGAATTTTTCTGTCCGCAAACTTCCTGTATATTTTGAGTAATTTTGAAAATGTTTTGTTCCATAATGACGTTTATATTCCTTGAGAACGGCTATGCTTTCATTGCAAATCGAACATAGCGCCTTGTTACTGGACTCAATTACGAAATACTGAATGTTCCACTGATCTATGAATTTTCTGCATTCACTATCAATTTTTCGCTTCTTTTCCATACTACTAAATCACACACAAAAGCAACAATTCAAATCAAAATACTGTTACAAAGATGTCTTAAACTTAAACACGCACAAACACGTTTCAAGGAGGTACGCACTATTTTATTTCACAACAGTGTCATAGGAACTGACTTGTGGTTGCGCCACTAGCATTCTTATATATTCCAATTACTGCCATCTAGAAGTGAGTGGAAGACACCAGAACTTTCTCGAACCAACGAGATTATTCTGTACGTGCTATTAGCGCCATCTGTTAACGATAGAAGGTACTACCTATTTCCGCTTGTGTCCACCAGATCTCGTGTCACGTTACTCCTCATGGCTTGTACTCTACGACTAATCTAGAAATTACAGATAATGACAGGAAAATTAATAATATGCAGTGTTGCCGTTTTTAAACGTTGCGTACTTTTTCGGACTTTTTTTTTCATCAGTGGACTATTTCACTTTTTACCACCGCCAACAATGATACGAGGGGAGGTCCAAAAGTTCGCGGAATGAAAGGGTTGTTAATAAAATATAACAATAAATTTATTTTTCCTTTTCAGTATAATCACCCTTAAGTGTAATACATTTATTTGATCTATGGATTAATTTTTCTAAACCATCGAAAAAATATTTTTTGTCTTTGGCCTCAAAATGCGCCGAAATTGCCTCCTTCACTTCGTTATCGTCGGAAAATTTCCTTCCCCTTAGCTCTTTTTTTAAATTTGGAAACAAATAAAAATCGCTAGGGGCCAGGTCTGGACTGTAGGGTGGGTGAACAAGTGGTTCGAATCCATGCGTGTGAAGAGCAGCCATGGCAACTCGGCTCTTGTGAACCGGCGCGTTGTCTTGCAAAAGCAACACACCCTTGGCCAATTTTCCACGACGTTTTTCTTTAATTGCCTCCTTTAACTTTTCCAATATTGTGGCGTAGTATTCTCCGGTTATAGTGGTACCTTTTTCTTTATAATCAATCAGTAATATTCCCTCACAATCCCAAAAAACAGTGGCAATCAACTTTCCAGCCGATTCTGAAACTTTGAATTTCTTGGGAGGTGGTGTACCCTTTTTGTGCCATTGCATGGACTCCTGTTTTGATTCAGGTTCAAAGTGTTGAACCCATGTTTCATCTCCAGTAACAATCCGCTCCAAAATCTGCACAGGGTTGTCTCCACACACCTCCAAAAAGTGCTTAGACGCGTCGATGCGCTGCTGTTTTTGAAGCGGCGTGAGCATTCTCGGCACCCATCTTGCACTGACTTTTGTCATGCCCAAGTGGTCGTGCAGGATCCGCAAAATGGTTGTATCTGATACTCCAACAAATGCAGATAATTGTTTTTTCTTTAAACGTGTGTCTTCCAGTACAAGTTTTTCGACTTTTTCGACGATGTCTGATGTGGTGGCCTCAACTGGCCGCCCAGAGCGAGGGTCGTCTTCAATTGAATCTCGACCATGTTTGAAAAGTCCATGCCACTTATAAACCATTGTTTTACCAGGGCACTGTCTCCATAAACGGCTTCCATTTCATTTAAAATGGTTTGAACGTTTTTTCCTTGCTTGGTAAGGAATTTTATCACAGCGCGATGTTCAATTTTCTCCATAGTTGCAGTTTGCTTCCGGATTGACTTGTTTAGCAGGCGAGTACTCGTAAACGAATGGCGCTATAGGGTTGAGATTTTATATATATACTAATTATGAGTGCTCAATTAGTATGACACTAAGCGAGCTACCCTATCCCCACTCCATCCCCTCCATTCCGCGAACTTTTGGACCTCCCCTCGTAATATGGTTTTGGCCCTCGGAACTGACTGGAGTAATCAGTATGGCCCTAAGGCTGGAAAGTTTGGAGACCCCTGGGCTAGACTGTTTTTTTATTGCATAAATGAATAGTACTCTTAAATATGAGTAACTTCTCAGAGGAAACAGTATACTAAAAACGAATATTTTCATAGGTACAGCGATTTGTTTACAAAATTTCGCAAGTCTCGTGAAAACGCTCCATACAAGAGTCGTACCTAACTCATAGTTAGGTTCGACTCTTGTATGGAGCGTTCACTATTAGGTAGAAGTGAATGAAATATAGGGCCGCAGGGACATATTTGTAAATATCTCCGAAATTTGTGCTAATAAGTTCACACTTACTATATTTAATGTTTTTGTATATGATTTTATATTGTAATTTGTAAAAATAACCTACATAATAAGTTTACTTACAAACTTACTTTGTAGGTTATTTTTACAAATTTTGCACAAAAATCTAAAACTTTTTGTATTTTTTAGATGTACATAATTACTTAACTACTCATAAAATATTATATTTTTTACGTTTGTCAATTAGTAATATCTCAATATTTCTGAATATATTCACTAAACTAAATACTTTAACATGTAGTTGTCTTCCCAAGGGTTAAATTACTTATTATTAAATTACTCATCTATATAAATGTAACAATAACAAGCGAAAACAAGTTTTTCTTTATTATTGTAAGTCCCAGAGCACTGTATTTTAATTTTGTTACTAAAATTTTAAGAAAGAATGATTAGAGTCTCAATAATTATTATTTTATGTTTTATGGCACATTCAGGATTGGCAGCGCTACTACGACGATCCCAACAAGGAGCGCCTGTTGAACGTGATATCGCTGGAGTTCTCGCACACGCGCCTGGAGAACTACGTGCAGGCGCCCCGCATAGTCCGCCAGATAGACTGGGTGGACACGGTCTGGCCACGCCATTTGAAAGATCAACAGGTAACTTGAGAATATACATTATATGGCGTAGCACATAAGGTTGACAATCGGTAACACGTGCATATATTTTGTGGGAAACCCCTGAAAATTGACAAAAGGTAACTTTACAAATATGAATTGTTTTAGAGCAAAGGACTCGGCATCCAGCTCACAATAAATGTATAAAAATAAATCTTTTATGACAACCCGTAACTCGTAAGGTTTAAAATCTAATGAAACGACAGACAAAGTTAGTTTGATTGTGTTTAATACTTTATGTCGCCGTTCCAACCGTTAAATTCGATTTGGGTCAAGTTTTATCGACGTCGATTTCACTTGTTACTTTTTCTTGCACTACAAATTACAATGCTAATCATGAATGGCTGAGCCGATAACTTTCAGAATGGACCCTTTATGTGATCGATTGGTATTATCACCATAGACGTATATATTATAGACGATGCATGTTGGCAAAAACTGTCTTTTGTCTCCAGTAAAATGGCCCCACTTTTGAGATTTTTGGGGCCATTTTGACATATGAAGTATGGTGAAAACAATATGGCTGACATTTGAAGTATGGTGAAAACCAAGATGGCGTAACTTTTTATTGTATGAAGATTTGTTCTGTCAAATGTACGTCATAGCCTATCATGAGTTTTGAAATCTTTGATTATCACACTATTTATACAAATCACTAATTTATTTAAATAAGATCTTTGTTCCTAATTTGTAGGTTGAACCTATGGAAAAAAAAGAAAGAAGGCCCCTATGGCCACTTATGTTTAGTTTGCTATTTAGTTTTCGTATCTAATTTTGCATGAAATATATAGAAAAACTATTTCCGTTTCAGACTGAATCCACAAATGCATTGGACGACATGATGTATCCAAAGGTGCAGAAGTACTGTTTGATGTCCGTAAAGGGTTGTTACACAGACTTTCATATTGACTTTGGTGGGACATCGGTTTGGTACCATATTTTGAGAGGTTGATATAAAATAAATTTATTATAATAATAATAATTAAAAATTGGTTATGTCAAAATTACTTATGTTAGCCATACACGTAAGGGTTTACCTGACAGGTTTGCCTGCACGGTTACTCCTGTCAGGTAAGCTTGAGCTGATGCTGTACGGAAACCTGCACATTTGTGCGTCATACACGCTCCAGATTTTGTAGTAATTAATAGTCATTATGACATGACCAATTAATTATTTGGTTTTTGATTGCTATTAAAAGTTTTTCCTTATCTACATATAATTTAATGGTTTAAAGCAACCTAAACTACAATACTTTTTATTTATACAAGGAATTAATTAAGTATGAATGACGTTCAATTAGATTTTTGTGATTTCAGGAGCAAAAGTATTTTGGCTGATACCACCAACTGAGAAGAATCTGCAGCTTTATGAAAAATGGGTGCTTTCTGGAAAGCAATCCGATGTGTTCTTTGGAGATACAGTTGAAAAATGCATCAGAGTTCATGTAAGTATATTATGTAAACAGTTTTATTTTGTGTAAGTTAATAATTTTAATTTTTAAAGAGATAGTATAAATGTATTGAATTTAATGCGAGAGGTTTATTATTCAATGTAATTGGTATTTATGTTTTATTTTTTATAATAAATATAGCACGAATGTGTCGGCCAATCAGAGCCTTGCGCGCGGCTCTTCAAGTTTTATGTTTGCGCCGGACGGCAAATTCATGCGTTTATAGCCAGAAATGCCTGAACACGGATCCCCTATAATAACTATACTTTGTTTATTCCAGCTCCAAGCCGGCCACACGTTCTTCATACCCACCGGCTGGATACACGCGGTGTACACGCCCAGTGACTCGCTCGTGTTCGGCGGCAACTTCCTACACCAGTTCGGTATTGAAAAACAGCTGAAGATCGCTCAGGTTGAAGATGTTACCAAAGTAAGATGCATTTTTTATGTAATGATGTTCTTTTCTATGAATGTTCTTTCTCTATTATCTGTTTCTAAGAATCCTCTTTCTCTTTTATAACAAGCTACATTACAAATAGACCATTGTGGTTTCAATTTGTTCGATAGTGTCGCTTCGCTCGCTAATATGCAACAAATTCTGGGAAGCCCAGAGCCCTGTTATTTCTGATATTTTTTGGTTTTCATAACACAAATTACAATGTTATTATTAATGTATTTAACAGGTCCCACATAAGTTCCGTTACCCGTTCTTCACGGAGATGCAGTGGTACGTGCTGGATCGATACGTGAGCGCGCTGCTCGGCCAGTCGCACCTCAGTATCGAGGCGCAACCGCCGCCCACGCAGACGCGGCCCACCGACCACGTGCACCTCACTCAGAACGAGCTTCATGGCCTCAAGGTACACTAGATAAATAAATAAGCCTAGACCAACTAAGAAATGTAAACAAACATTCAGGGGTTCTTACAACCTTTGGATTAAATTAAAAAAAAAAAACAGTTCCGTAATTTCTCGTTCATGGCGCCTAAGTGGTTAGGTTAGGTTATGATGATATATTGATTTACATTTCATGTGTCAGGCGCTAGATTCATACCCAATATAATTAATTATTACTTTCAAAAGAAATGTTGTATGTTACTTTGAGTTAATTGAATTTAGGATTGTTTCCATTTTGACAGATGTTCATTTAAAAAAATATATTTGTTCTCGTGGTTTTTAAAATATATCTAGATTCTAGTTTTGCACCCAAACATCATGAGATAAGCTAAAAATCGTTATATTAAATTTAATACGAGCGAAGCAGTGTGCCTGTCAGTAAAAATTCTTACCAAAGTTCTACATATTATATTAATTTTCGATCTATCTAAACTAGCGACATCGCCAATAGTCTTTGGCCAAATACCATACAAAAAATATTTGTCAAGGTTTGTTTTACCAAAGCGCTGGATATATTGTATGATATGATTTCATGATTTCATGATTTCAGGCCATTGTGGTGTACCTGCATCAGCTGCCGCAGGCGCGCAAGTCCGTGCCCGAGCTGCTGTCGGAGCCCATAGCTCTCGTCAAAGACGTGCGCACGCTCGTCGAGCAGCACCGCCACGATAAACAGTCGCTGGCGGTGACGGGCGTGCCTGTACTCAAAGGTTATCATTTAATAGTGTTAGATTACTATTTAAAAAGATTACAGGTATTGAATTTGAGCAAAAGCTGGAAGTTCTTGTATATTTTAGAAGCCATTTTCAATTTTTCAGGTCCAGATGAAGTCGTGTCAGGCGAGAGGCGACACTCATCGGGTCGCGGGCGTGGCGGGCGTGGCGGCGGCGGTGCTCGCCCGCGGCCCGAGCACGCGCACGGTACGCCACGACGAAGACGCACAAGGTATTTGTTCAAAATGAGTCTTACAATTTTCAACAAAAAATGTTTCTAATTTAATCGGCCCTTCGGTCGAAACACAAACGTGAAAAGAGAGTGAGAAGTGCGGGAACCCCAGCAAGGTTAATATTCAAAATTTCAGACCGTTTGCAAATCAGTGGTAAATTCTTCTAATTAAGTATGATTAGATAGGAGAATACAAAAAAAAAATCAAGAATGAACATATAAAAAGTTACAGCAACTTTTTTGACCTATTGTTTCCGAAATTTTAACTTTCGGAACCTTTGATAAAAGGAGGTTATTTTTCCTGCATGAATCATACATCACTGTATTAATGTAAATACACAGTTTATGAAAGTTTATGTTAATATATGCGCTGGTGTCTAAGCAAGCGCCAATTTTAGACATAAATAAGTTTGATTGATGCGTTACATAATCAGCAATATTTATATTGTGATAACATGATGCAAGGCATTATTAAAATTGCCCGTTCTGATTTGTCTTAGATGTAAGAAGTGCGAGGCGTGCCAGCGTACAGACTGCGGCGAGTGTGTGTTCTGTCACGACATGGTTAAATTCGGTGGACTCGGCCGAGCGAAGCAGACCTGTATCATGCGACAGTGTCTACAGGTCAGTTTCAACCACTAAGACCTAAGTATATATTTTATCTATACCACTGTAATATACTGGGTAATATTTTTTTTCGTTTCGTGAGAAACGGTAAAGAGGTACATGAAATCGTACTATGGCATACTTAGTTACTTTTTTTTACTAACTCGGTGAAAATTTGATTTAATCATCGCACTACTAATTTAAAATCATTATTTACTAATTAAACATTTAAAAAAGTATTTCCGAAACAATCATAAAATAGGCTTCGTGACCTGGTTTTTATTTATGTCCGAAACGGTTAATAATTTTTGTATTACACACAAAAATAATATAACATTATTTTGAAACCTAAAAACCTACAATTTTTTATATAAAAATACACTTTTTAAAAACCGCCGAAAACACTGTTCGCCATGTTGGTTGATAGATTATCTGTGTTGTGACGTCATACTAGTACTATTTGTAATCTGTGCTATAGTCCGTAGTAGTAAAATGGCGGTATTACGTTCCGTTTCACGCTTTGACTTAAATAACTTTTTAGGATGTCATGGACTATTTATTTACAGAAAAGTTTCGTTCCACTACTACATAATATGTGTTTAGTGTGTTTGTGTCGTCACATCCTTGCCGGAAGTTACTGCGAGGTGTTTTCATCCGTAGAAATTAAAAAACAAAAATACATATTTTTAAATCAACTTTATTGATCAATCTTAAGTTTTTAATTTATGATACGTTTTACTATGCCAAGTACTAAAGGAAATACACACCTTCAATGTATGAAATTAAATATGAGTCAAGTAACCTATTGTCGGTTGTCAGTTGTCAGCCTTTTGACTCCTGTTTGAACCCCTATGACGTAACGCGTGATCGGAGCGTACTACACGTAAAGCGGTGCCCTGTCGCCTCGCAGAGGGATCACCTCGATTCATGATCTTAAGATTTTCCAACTTTCAAACTTCTTGACACAAAATATTATTCAAAACATATTTCTCTCCAAACGGAATAAAAAAAAATCACCCAGTATAATTTGTGGCTTTAGTATTTAGCGCACCAAAATCAGAACATTTAAAGCGTACATAAAATAATTTTTATTTTTATCCTACAGCCAATGCTACCGGTCACTGCGTCGTGTGCCGTGTGCCACCTCGACGGCTGGATGCAGACCCCCGTCGCACCCCAGGCAAAGGGTAACTCTGGTAAACATACATACAACACCACTAACTACATTATATCATACGACACACTGGAGTGCTAACATACACCCAATGTGAATTTCTATTCCTGTTTCACATTGATCGTATTTGGATATTCTATAATATGTGACACTGAAAAGTAAATATTTTAAAATGTTTTGTAGTTCTTGTAAAAAACGCCAAATATTTCAGAAACCATTTAAACATTTTACATGGGTTCATTGTTCGTAATAACATTTTTCATACATTCATCCCATTCATCGATAATTTAGAATCATATGGTGCATTTTATATTTCAAAAGCGTAGCGACTGTATGGAGTACATATTATTGCGTTAAATTGTTCTATATGTATTATAAATAATGCAGAATTCACCAATGTGTTGACAGCGAAATTCTATATTTTCCGAGTATTTTCTAAATGAAAAACATGTCTATCATAAACATATTGTTTCCCAGGTCGCAACGGTCCGTCGAACCTTCGCGAGTGTTCGGTGTGCTACAGCATCGTGCACCCCGCGTGCGTGGCGCCCGGCGGCACCGTCAACGAGGACCTGCCTAACTCTTGGGAGTGCTCCACCTGCACGCAGATGGGGCTGAATCACGATTATAAGGTGAGCCGCATACAATACACAATAGGGCACCATCCACTAGCATTCTTTTTGTCAGAGTGTTAATCAACTCGCGAATAGATCAAGTTTATTTCAACTGTCTAACATTCACGAGATACAGCCTGGTGACAGACAGACGGACAGCGAAGCCTTACGTCATAGGGTACCGTTTTTATCTTTTGGATACGGAACCCTAAAAATGTATCAAATCTAGTTTACAGCAAAACTAGATATTGTCTACTACTTCGTGTGCGCAAAGGGGAATCCCGGGTGCCGTACATTTTGCCACGATAAAAAGTAGCCTATGTCCTTCCTCGTGGTCTACTCTATAATCTGTACCAAGTTTTATCAAAAAGTCCAGTAGTTTCGGAGCCTATTTAATGCAAACATTTCCTCCTTATATGAACGTTTTTTTTTTCTATTTCTAGCCACGTCACTTCCGCGCCCGTCAAAAGTCTTCAGATCTCAGACGCATGAGTACGAGTTCCGACGCGAGTCAGTTTAGCCAACACAACAGCTTGCAGGTAATTTATACATTTATTTCAGTATTTATTTAAAAAGTGGAAATTGTAACAGCTGATATTTGAACACGAAGGTTTTATTTTTCACAGAACAAGCTCCCTGCACCGCCTCCACCGCTCTCTATAAAGACTGAAGCCGGATCAGACAGCGAAAACAAAAATAACATGTCCGGCCTCAAAACTGAAGATGGTAATCATCTTTTTATTAATCAAATGTTTAAATTATTTCTGTGATTAAGTATTTTCGATACTCTATTATGGCGAACGCTACACGCACGCTTATCGAGTATGTAGTATAAAGCAGTGCGCGCACTGGCAACAAAATTGTCTCCTTCTGTCACCATTTGCATTCCGACTATTGACTTTAGCGCACGCGAAATAGAATCAAGTTTTCCGCAAATCATGACCAACACAATCATGTTAAGCGGAAAAGTTAACTCTATTTTGTGCGCACTTAAGTTCATAATCGGAATGCAAATAGTGGGCGACAGAGATAATTTTGCACTAAGCGTATCATCGATACGGATGACTGGCAGAAAAATATATCACACAATAAATAGCCGATCATGTGGCATTCCCTTTTTTTTGCACATTCGGAATTCAGTACATCGATTGCTTGTAGAAATCAAGAGTGAACTAGACGACGGGGAGGGTATTCCGGAGGGCGGCGAGCGGCGGGAAGGCGAGTGGGAGCCGACGAACAAGAAGCGCCGCGTCAGCGACGAGGACGAGGCGCCCAAGAAACAGGCGCTGCGTGCGCATCTCGCGCTGCAGCTGACGCACCATTCTGCTAAGGTTGTTCTTTTTATTATAACTAATTAGATAAAGATGGCACATTGTTGTAAGTTGGAGTAACAAATGATCTCTACGTTCATATTGCTGATATAATAGCCGAAACATTCAGATAACAGCTCAGAGGTATTCGTAATATTTACCTGCATATCGATAATCGATACCTTAGAGATATACGAAATACTAATTGCTTATCGATACCTCATATCTTTTACCTTTATTTCAGGACTAATATTTATAATTTCGGCTTTTAATAGTTATGTAGAAATCATCAAAATTTTTGACCTGCGGATGCTTTACTTTCCACGTTCGCATTTCATAATTCATTGTTATACAAGAAAATAAATATTTCCAGACGTTGAAGAAGCCGTTGTACCCGGTGCGACCGGCCGGCACGCTCGGCGGCAGTCCGGGCGGCCCGTGGCTGGACCGCGACGCCATGCTGTGCGTGTTCGCCAAGCTCACGCCGCACGAGCTCGCCACGTGTGCGCTTGTCTGCAAGAGCTGGGCTGAGTTCTCGGTAAGCGTTGACTTACATTCTATTATAACCTTTTAAGATTATTACATGCTGTTATCATCTGTTGAAAGGATTGATTGAATAATTCAAAATATAATCTTATCCGTACACAAAACACAGAAAAGTTTTATATTCTGAATACGTAAAGCAGTATTCGTTGTGTTCCGGCAAAATGTGCGGTTTCCGCGAGGTACAGGATTTACTATACAAGAATTATTTAAAAAATCTTACAATGAATTATATTTCCAGATGGATCCGTCGCTGTGGCGCAGCATGTCGTTCGTGCAGGTGCGCGTGTCGGCGGCGCAGCTGGCCGGCATCGCGCGCCGCCAGCCGCTCAGCCTCGGCCTGGAGTGGTGCCAGCTCGCGCGCCGGCAGTTGCTGTGGTAAGTGCACACTGTAAATACTTTGAAAAAAATACACGAAAGAATATTTTCATAAATGCTTTTGCACATTTTATATTACAAATAGTTTACATGAATGAGGGTGTTTGATATTTTTTTGCCGCTAGGGGGCAGACCCAACGCACTAGTGGCGTAAGTGGTATCAAAAACGGTCAATAAGAATTTTCGAATTTCCTTGTCGTGTCAAAAAGCTGTCAGATGTCACGAATTTAAAAACCCTCATTGGGCTCCTATCTCGTTGGACTTTGTAATTAAATGAAAATGCATACATTGCAGGCTGCTGTCGCGGTTGCCCGCTCTACGATCTCTGTCTCTAGCGGGCTCTCCGGCCGAGGCGGCTCTCGCGCTACGCAACGTCACCTGCCCGCCGCTCACCGCTCTAGACCTGTCGTTCGCGCGGTGTCTCGACGACGTGAAGTTGCGCGGCATTCTCGCTCCGCCCGAGAACTCGCGGCCGGGCGGCGGCGCGCGCACCGGCACAGAGCCGTCCCGGCTGGCGAACCTACAGGTGCTGCGGCTGCCAGGCACCGATATCACAGACGTCGCCATGCTGTACATAGTGCAGGTAAATATATCAAGTAATTGTGTAGCGCGGCTTACATATACCGCGACCATAGAAAGAAAAGTATTAGCTTAAAAATATTTTTTAGACATAGAGATAAGATTTTTAAGTCATACATGTTACAAAAAAGTTAAAAGTGTATAGTTAGTGCTTCTCTTACTACAAGGAAATTAAATCTTGACAACGGTTGAAACCATTTTCAGTGTTTTAAATCCAAACAGGTCAGGTTTGAGGTTACCCACTTTTGAAAAAAATAAATAAATACGAAGCTAAGGTATCGGCCATACAGTTTAAATTATTTGTCTTAACCCCCACAACCTCGATTATACGGAATACGGATTGATGTACGGATTTGGTCTGGAGCAGACCACGGATTTGATTGCCAACTTAGGGGTTCCTCCCTAATATTAGGAAAAAGAATCTACTAGGGGCAGGATTTTTTACGTTTATTTTTAAAGGTTTGTATTTTCTTGTTTTTAATTAAATCTATTGATCGATATAACATCAACGAGAGAGTTGAAAAGTCAACCTGTAGAAAATAAACTTTTGAACGTATGTATAAAGGACATAATAATATTACAGAACATAATTTATTTAATTATCTGCTTATCAGTTTATTTGAGTTTGAGAAGAAGTATTCTTGAGAGTTGGAACACTGCACAAAAATCGGAATGCACTGTAAATAGAACTCTGTGCTAATAAAATAGAGATGAAAATCAAACACACGAGTGTCGTGCTGTCATAATGGTCTGCTCCAAACCAAAACGGTATGTCTGTAAGCAACATAAATAGTGATCATTCATTCATCATACATTCATCATTCATTTTTTTCTAATTTAAATTTTTTCTGCCTAAACTTCTTGATTTTTGGGGAAATGATTTACTGCCTATGTAAAATATTTAGCTCACACCGAAACGAGACGACGATGCATTTTTAAAATAGTGATTCAAAATGTTACCTTTTTCTAGTCGTTACCGCGACTGTGCGAGCTGGACGCCTCGTCGTGCGCGCGGCTAACGGACGCGGGCGCGGCGCAGCTTGCGCACCACACGCTGCAGCGACTGTCGCTGGCGGGCTGCCGGCTGCTCACGGAGTCGGCCCTCGACCACCTCGCGCGCTGCCCCAACCTTATCAGGTACGATCTGTAATGAACACACAGACTGAATTAGACATTAGTATTTTCATTTGCATTTGGGTTTTCGAGTCTGTGCTGTCTGACATCTAATAGGTCTTTACCTATGAAATTGCCGTTCTGCAAAATAATTCGTAATTCATCATGGATACGTTAAAAATTCGAGTAATTATGGAATATGAGTACCGTCGTGGCGGCACAAGCGGCACGCAACATCAACGACGCTTACGGAGCTAACACTACAAACCAACGCACCACCTGTTATTGGTTTGCTCGCTTCTGTTCTGGAAATTTCGACCTGAAAAATGAACCTCGCGGTCGTCCGAAGACTGGTCGACAATGACGAATTAAAGGCGATTGTGGAAGCTGATGATAAACAATCTACGGCTGAATTAGCAGCAGCTTTCGACGTTAGCGTCAAAACAATATTGATCCATTTGCGTCAAATTGGCAAGGTAAAAAAGCTTGACAAATGGGTGCCCCACGAACTCAATGATCGCCAGCGCGAAGTAGGCGTCGAGACGTGTCTTGCACTGCTCAACAGACACACAAATGAAGGAATTTTGAACCGCATTGTTAACTGCGATGAAAAATGGATTCTGTTTGATAACCGCAAGCGCTCAGCAAGTTGGTTGGATCCTGATTCAGCACCTAAACAATGCCCTAAACGAAAACTTACCCCTAGAAAGTGATGGTCACTGTTTGGTGGTCTATCGCCGGTGTGATTCATCACAGCTTCTTACCAAACGGGGTGAGCATTACTGCAGATGTGTACTGTGAAGAACTAAACACGATGATGGAGAAACTGGCACATCTCCAACCAGCATTGGTCAATCGCTCGTCTCCGCTGCTCCTGCACGACAACGCGCGACCTCATACTGCACAGCAGACGGTCTCCAAGTTGCAAGAACAGGGGTTGGAAGCTCTCCGTCATCCGCCCTAATCACCAGACCTTGCGCCTGCAGACTACTACTTTTTCCAGAATTTGGATAAGTTCTTGGCAGGAAAAAAATTCAATACCCGAGAGGCAATACAAAATGCCTTTGAAGAATTTGTTGCCTCCCGTCCAGCTGATTTCCTTAAGAAGGTCATCAATAAACTGCATTGTTTGCATGGGTGATTACTTCGATTAATACAAATAAAAAATACATGAAAAAAATTCGTTAAAATTTTTTCATACAAAACGGAAATTTCATAGGCAAGCGTGGCACCGTTCAGTGGCAGAGGGGTTATAAAAAACCGTGAATGGAATTTTTCTATACTTTTTCTACCACCAGCAACACGTCTTATTAACAAAACTACATATAACGATTTGTATTATTTTGTGATAGGTGTCGTTGATTTACTAATCGTAAATCAATTTTCAGATTGGACCTCCGACACGTACCGCTGGTGTCCACACAGGCTGTGATCAAGTTCGCCGCCAAGTCCAAACACAACCTACACGTTAAGGACGTGAAGCTGGTCGAGCTCCGGAACACCTGATCCGAGGCCGACAGCGTCGACAGTACTGACGACGCTACCGCCAATCCCGAAGTCGTCCCTGAGACTAGTGACGTCACCGAAGCCTCGGAATAGAGGGACAATACAGTGAGCCTATTTTAAAGTAATAGTGCAATACTGTGACCATGCAATATTTTAATTTGTGGACTATGAATGATCATTTTGCGTTCGACATCGTCCCTACTCCGTCGTAGGAAATACGTGGAAGTTATTAAAGGAAGAAATATTTTATTATTTTGACAAACTAATCTGCATAACATATCAATGTATTAATGGTATGACTACGATTTAATAGGCCCTGTTTCGTTCAAGTGATAATGTAAGTAATCAGAAAAGACTAAATTGCCTTCTAGGGAACATTGATATTAAATCCAAATTATTTTTACTATTTAAGTGTGTGTGGACTTTTATTTTTGTAAATATAAGGCGAATTAAAAAATATATATATTGTACTTATAGTCGTTGATTTTCTAACCACAGATTTCAATCCCTGTACAGTGGTTAGATAGACCATGCTAATGTTTGTGGGGTTAAAATTCGTTGTTAGGTCTTTGGGCATTACTTTTATTCTTTTTTTAGATAAATAATATTTAGGTATTAGTACCTAGACCACATAGTACCTATCAGTATGTTGTAAGTACTAGAAAGCTTATGCGAATAAAAATATTAACGTAAAAACTTTATTTTAAAATCTGAAATCATGATTTTAAGCTTCTTTTTATCAAATATAATTTCAGAAATCTTATATCATATCAAGTAATTAATACTCCATCGAATTCTCTCATACTTGTGATTTATATCGTTAGTATCACAAAAGCTATGATTAAAATCTTATTTTGGAATCTGAAGTTTATTAATATGAGTTTTTATCGAGTTCAGACGAGTAATAATCTAA
Organism: Phengaris alcon alcon; assembly: GCA_037179445.1. Taxonomy (NCBI): domain Eukaryota; kingdom Metazoa; phylum Arthropoda; class Insecta; order Lepidoptera; family Lycaenidae; genus Phengaris; species Phengaris alcon. The sequence continues at coordinate 62,954 of JAYRCH010000459.1, forward strand.
CAACATAGCTACATAATTTGTGCCAATTATGCACATATTTATCCAGCACGGTTTGTATGTTATAGTTAAATGTGTTAATTTTATTGCATGCTGTTTCATTGGATCATATTTTATTGTTATTTTTATTTATCAAACAAATGGTTTAACCGGGCATACATTTTCAATCAATAAAAGATTAAGTTTAGACTGATTTAAATAAAATTTAAATATATATTTGATTTGTATAATGTATAGCGTACATGTAACTAGTGTAAATTATAAGCGAGTGTAAATATAATATTCAATACGTAACAACTTTATAATTTTAGGAGGTTCTTTGGTTTCAGTTAACCAACAATGTTGAATCCTGCATCAAGTTGGCACATATTTTGTAAATACTAGAAAATAAATTTTCCCAAAATAAAGTTTCTATCAGTTTTGGAGTCAATCAACATTCAAATATTATTCAAATAGATTACAAGGTTGACCGCGCATTTTGTATGTTTTCTTTTTAAGTTTATCAATTTTCAGTAGGCAATAAACATTTAGTTAACTGACTTTGTATTATAATTAGTTCTAGTCGCTTATTACAATAAGGTATTTTATATTTAATTATGTCCGCATTTCGTGTATTAATATTAATTGAGGCTAAGAAAATTCATTGAAAATATCGCTCCTAAGGTAACGAATCAGTTGTTTACTATATTTACGCCAATGGACAGCTTTTGTAATATAATCATCGGTAGTTGCAAGAGAGCCGACTCCGGTCACTTGGCGAGGTCGGGGGCCGCCTATAGATATAGTTTAGGAAATCTATTACTGTTGATTTGCTAAAAAATGTATATCTGGCAAAAATTTTCATATATTAGCGAGGGTTAAGTAAATGCAACGACTGATAAAATATTGCCTTATGTACATTTTGCATGTAAACTTCTTAGCGATCATAGCGTTAAGCAATGTGTGCCTCTGTATAGAGACTAGAGAACTGTTAAGGTTATATCAGAATTGTTTGATGTTTGAAAATAGAATTACCAAAATTAGAAAGAATATTGATGAATTTAAGAAGATTTACTTTATACGTAAGTTCTTTAACGATGGAGCGGCCGCGCGCCGCACGGGCCGTGATATTATACAGTCGAAGTGTAGATATATTACATGTTATGAGTGATTGAGTGTCGTAACATTGTATCATTGGTTACCATAAACACTAATAGTATGTCAAATAAATATTTACATTGAATCTCTTGTTTTTATTATCAATTCCTCTCAACGTTACACAAAAGTACTCGACAAATCATTCCACCGTGTCTTCATAGCGATACTTTTGTTTGTATCGCAGACGACATGATACAAGTCCGCGTTACAACTATTATAATCCAGCTACTTATCTTCCTTTCGACTGTTTTTACGATAAAACATAATATTGAAACATTGATACGGTAAGACATGAAGAGTAGGGAATTTTCTATACTTTATTTTTGTGACTTGGATATATTAGAGATATATAAGACAGCACAAATAAACTTGTGTTTTTTTTAGGATTCTGTAGTTCCACGTCTCGGAACCCGACGGCTGTTTGTCCACCGCAACCGTCAACGTCAACGAGAACGAGACGACGCGACGCCGCCGATTTAGCGACACATACATTTGCTAGGGCCGTATGTCCACCGCACGCCCGTCACCCGAGCGCCGTCATCCCGTCCGTGGAGATATCGCTCAGTTCGGCGCTGCCGCTACAAATCGGCCCGAGATTGTGACGGGCCGATGTGGCGACTGGCGGCAATACATAACACGGATATAACACGTATAAACGTGTCAAACCGCCACCGTCACCGGGACGTCACCGAGAATATAACAAACAAGATAAAAATGGCCTAGAAATTTAAATACGCCATTTATTCATTAATAGCACTTGTCGAACATTAATATAATGTTTGTGGGATAAAACTAAGGATGCATCCAAAGATAACATTTTGTAAAGAAATGCATGACATAAATGTCATTCTGGAGCCGAACATTGAGGAGATGGACCAGAAAATTAAAGACGTAATCAGTACAATGTACATATTAATGTAACACACACAGTAAGAACAAACCACCTGATCCAAACCACTGAACCACCGAGATCGTCGCGGTGGACAAACGATCGCCGTCACGTCAACTTAATCTCGGCCTGAAATAATCTCGTTTTCGGTGACGTCCCGGTGACGTCCCGGTGACGGTGACGGTGGACAAACGGCGTTATGGTTTCATCATGTCTTCCTTCGGCTTACCGTCCAGATTAGTGCTAGAACGATGAAACTGCCTGGATATGTGTATTCCCTACGTCGAAAAAATGCTTAAATAAAATCACGAAAATTATTTTTTTCGAAATACTTCACGCAAAGTGGGTAAGATGATTTTTTTCCTCGCGTCCTAAATGATAATTTTTGTTAAAATAGGGCGTGAGCTGTGATGAATTCAAGATGGCGTAACTTTTTCTTGTATGAAGATTTGTTCTGTCAAATGTACGTCATCGCCCATACTTAGTTTTGAAATCATTCGTTATAAAGTTAAATGTTAGTAGAAATTATCTACTTATCTAAATATGCAATTTACCAATCACTTTTCTTTGTGGTTGAAGAACGAAATTAGGTAGAAATTAATTTCTTAACAACAATAATACCTAAGTTTTTGTTAAAATAATTTCATTTCAACACGCTCTCTCCCTTATAAAATACGAGAGGTGTCGAGATTAGTCCAGAATCCAATTACATTTTCCAAATTTCCCATTTTTCCACGCTGCGGGTTCAAAGCTCAGAGAAAATTATTTTTCTCGCCCTCAAGAAATGAAAAATAAACGTGTCCTAGGGAATTGAAGTGTTTGCGCAGGAGAAAGAAAAGGAAATATGTATTTACAGCAAAAGGAAAAAGGAAAGCCAATTTGAATTTAAAGCTAGGTTCGCTGGGATACAGAAAATTAATTTTCTATTTTTATGTTAGCTACGCACCGTAAATATAAAATATGAACTATAATCATCTCGCTTTAAAAAGACAGAGAAATGTCAAAAAAAAAATTAAATTGACCAATGACGCACAATGATTGGAGGCCTAGCCAAGGTGCCATCGCTAATTACGATGTCGAAGTTAAAAAAACTAAATACATATATTATGGGATTGACATAACGCGCGCTTAGCGTGCGATAAGCCAATACCATTGGTACCTAGTTAATTGTTTTCTAACATCGTCATTGTAATTAGCGATGGCATCTTGGCGAAGGACCCCTGTAATGGTTATTTTTAAACTTTTGAGAGGTGCTTAGGTAGAAAATAAGCTACTTGCTGTTGTATAATATAACTTAATGATATTTGTTCTAAGTAAACCGAATAGATAAAATAGAAAAAAACGTATGATTTTCAAATGTACTTTTTACGAAATATCGTAACTCTTAGGACCCTAAAAATTAAGAACTAAACAAATAGTTTTCCACATTACTAAGTACCTACCTACCTACCTATAACAAAATCACCAACTGTCCAACTATATAGCACTGAACACAGATCGGGCCTGTAATACAACAAATATATTGCGTAATAACACATCGTTTACCAAATCACGAATGCTTACCCTAAAATCCCTAAACCTAATTATACAAATGTGCGAATTAACTACCGAGTATGTGGGTGTATTACCTACCAATGTTACTTCACCCCAAGTAATATAAAAATACTGAATAAATCGTCTATTAGGTTGTTGGCATGATTTATTGGTTATGTTGATAATGTTAAATTTCTTTAGTGAAAGGGCATGGTACAAAATTCATACTAAAAAAAACCCAGCGTAGACAGAAATGAAACGTTTACTTTGGGGTTAACTTTAAATCGTATTTGGTGACACCAACGGGCAACCCTGAAAGACGCCGGGTATAGAAGTTATATGAGCACGAATAAAATCCAAAATCATAGTAGGTGTAATGTATTTGTTGGTGTTGGAACTGTAGGAGTATGTAGTTAGGTTGCTGTTGTTGATGAGTAGGTGTAGGTTGTAACGAAGCTTTGTTTCCCCCTCCACAATTAAGTACGAACTTCCGCAAGAAATCGTACCTCCCTACATTGAAACGGTAGACGTAATATGTACGAGTATACCTACAATTTCAACACCAAATCTACACCTACACCTACTATCTACACCCATATGTAGGTAATACATTACAACCATGTTTTTAATGTCCTTCGGGAATCGTCATTTTTCATACATCTCACGTCTGTCGTTTCCATAGAAAAACTGATATTATTCTTGCTCATCACTTCTGTACCCGGCGTTTTTCGGGACTGCCCTTTTGCTGACAACAAAATATATGATTTAAAGTGAACACATTAACAACCATTTCGTTGCTGTTGACTCTGGGACCTTCACCTTTATATTATTTGAATTCTTTCACTCAGAGAAACGTTTATTAGTCTGGTTTTAGACCCATAGGCGACATACCTTACTACAGACGATTTTTGAAGTCGATTAAAACTAAATTGTAAAGTTTTCTTTTGGATGTGTGGAAGTAAGTTGATATGTACTTGATAGGTAACTCAAATTACAAAATTTACATTGCGAATTAACAGACAGACACCTTTACAAGAGAACACCTTTACAACTTTTTCCAATATGTACCTACGCGAACGGCTTTCCAAGCACTGGCTAGACATTGATTACAGTGTTGCACAATTCCTGACCGGCCATGATAATTTTAAAGCTAAACTATACGAATTTAAGCTAGAAGTATCACCGCTGTACGAGTGCTCGACTAAAGGTAACATATTGGAACTAACCGCTAATCACATTCTATGGTAGTGTGATCTCTGGCGAGATGAAAGAACTGCAATGCTAAACGACCTATTTTGTAAATCTGGATACTACGGTGATCTTGTGGACAGCGCTGGCAATTTTCGTGCTTTCAAGCGTTTTTGCCACGACTATTATTGGAAACACTCCAACACGGTAAATTCAGAATAAAAGACATAAAATTATCTTTCGCTTAGTATGACATAATAATCTTTATTCCTGTGGTGCTTACCCTTTAGTTATTTGAATTTTTGGTCATTGCAACTTTGTGCTGTCTCCCCCGCTTTGCTTGGGGAATCTGGAAATTCTTCCTACTCCTCCAACCTTTCTTGTGCCTAAATTCGTTGCGAGTCCCACGACAGACTTAGCATTATCTTACAGACAGACTTAGCTATTATCCTGAGATCATATCAAAGGGTTTTTGTGGTTGGTTACCGCTGTCGATCCTGGCTCACAGGAGTTGCAGTGGTGGGAATGTGTGGTGGGCCAATGCCCGTTTAAAAAAAAATTGCGAGAAGAGTAGAGAGATGCGTGTTAGGCAGCGTTTACTTATCTTTAGCTACTTAACCCTAACATTTTTAACCCTTTACTCATATTTAAGAACTAGCTGGTGGCAACTTCGTATGCATAGAACTAACGGAAATGGAACACTATTTTTTAAAAGGAACCCTAAGATAAAGTATCTAGCCTATGTTAGACCTCATAACATCAGCTAACTATCTGCCAGTGAAAGTCCCATGAAAATCGGTACAGCCGTTTCAGAGATTAGCCGGAACAAACAGACAGACAGTCAAAAAATAAGTTTTTTTATTGTGAGTACCGTAAATATACTTTTAATTGACAAACAGACACTTCAATTATATTTATTTGTAACCTATATATATCCTACGTACATTACAGTGCAAGTTGTAGGCCTATAGCAGCACTAGGCAAGGTTCACATCTGAGGGCGCTGGGCGGATCGATCGGGGTCGAACACGCGACCGCTAACCGCTGAGCTGACGGATGTCAGAGCTCACTTCCACAGTTGCCAACTAAAGTGTTCAAAAGGCTTTTTTTTTTTTTTTTTTTTTGTCTGTATGTACCCTAGATATTTTATTTTCTGAGGTTTATTTCTCATGAGTCTTCTTCACGGTCATACCCTATGGTCAAGTGAAGTGAATCCTATCCTTCAGTCAGGTAATATAAATTTACGCCACCCCTATAGGGTTTCTATTTTAAGAGGTTGAAAGGTTTACCTATAGACAAGTTACTTCTCTTGGTTCTGCGGATGACACGACTTGCAATCCTTTTGCAATAAAAGTTAAAAACTACTTATACGACAATAAAAAACATAACCCACTCGGGTAATAACTACAATTTTTTATGAAAAACTATAACCCGACTACGTGAATTATCTATCCTATGTTACCCGGGCTAAAATTACGAATCTATTGACACCTCATTTATTAAAATCGGACCAGTAGTTTAGTCGCTACGGTGGAACAAACATACGTATACATACATAGACTGCCAAAATCATTACCCTTGCTTTTGGGTTCGCCGTAGTCGGGTAAAAATTCAAATTGTGAGTTAGTCACTTTTGCTCCGTGCTGTTCATGTCAGCTGTTGCAGGTAGCGACTAGCGAGTAGTGATAGTACCGTGAGTGGCAGGCACGCGACGCGGCGCCGGCACACGCACTGCGGCCCTTGTTAGCTCAGTGGCGTATTCCAAGGTTCTAGAGCCACAGCTGAGTGAAACTTACAGCTTGAGACTTTGAAACACTTCTAATTGAGCGTGTGAACTCTGCCTAATGCCTATACCAACCGCTCTTATGTGACTCTGAGGCCCACTTGGGTAGATTTGGGTTAAAGTTAACCCTGGGTTAAAATATCATGCTCTCTCTTTCATAAATAGGAAGAACGGGAGCGATAAGGTAACATTATATCTAAGCCAGGGTTTACTTTGACCCAGTTCTGCGCAAGTGGGCCTAATAGTTTAAAGACTCATATTCAACTTCACCAACAGTTGAGCATAATAATATTATGAAACTCTTTCACCTAGCTCTACGATGTATTCATATGTTTATGCTCTGTACAGATTCCATTTAATATTTTTGTAAACAAAAAGAAAATAGTAGGTACCTATGTACTAATAATACATGCGTAGTATCTAAGCACACTTTTCTTACCTTTTACCTAAGATCGTCGAGTGACTTTTCCAACGCATCAGACGATGACAGTAAAAAGCCCCCGAGACGATCAAACTGTTTGACTCAAACACGTACATTTTGGTTTGAGTCAAACCAATTTGGTCGCCTACGAAGCTAGTTTGAACGGTTTGTCAAACATTTACGGGATTGAAGCTCGTTTGATGGAGTTACATATTTTTGTTTTGTTTGATAGTGAAGTGACAGTGAAACTGAACAGTGCCGTTTGACAAACCGATCAAACCTACGTCAAACGGTTGCAACAAACACGAAAGGTTTCAGTCGAACCGTTTGATCGCCTTGGGGTCCCTTGACGTCGTGTTTATATTATCCATTGTGTAATCATTTTTTATTAGTAACGGGGTTCATATATAAAACTCTCGTGTCAAAGTTTGCAACCGAATTCCGAAACAGCTTGAATGATTTTTTGATATCAGGTATATTCGGTAGGTACAAGAATAGATTGTAAATAAGCTATTTTTCATACCCCTCCAAATCGATAAGAGTGGCCTACTATTGGTAATTTATTTTTTATTTTCATTATTTTTTAATGTTTTTGTGAGAAAATGTGATTTTTAACGTTGTGTAAATATTTTGTTGTAGTAAAGAATAAGATACATGTAAGTTTATTGATAGATTTGGTTCATAAAACATACAACAATTTTAAAGCACTACGCACAACGTAATGTGATTTAACGCACCTAAATGAGGGTAATATTTAAAATGTAACATATTACATAACAGACAGAGCACAGCTCAGTCATCGGCAAATGTGCCTGAAATGATAGATGTAGCGACAACGACCTACTCAGATGCTATACGCGCGTTCAATGAGGGTGCACGCATCGTGACGACCTCTGTGGCTCAGTGGTTAGCGTTCAAGCCGGAGGGCGCGGGTTCGAATCTCGCCAGGGAGAAAAAAAGTTTTCAGTGTTCCTGGGTCCATAGATCCTACTAATATTATAAATGTGAATGTTTGTGAGTTGTTTTGTTCACACTCACAAATGTTTCTTACTCTTTCACGCCAATACCTAATACTGAATACTTTTTTGGGATAAAAAGTAGCCTTTGTTTTAATAAACTAAACTACTACTATAACAAATTTAATCGAAATCCGTTCAGTAGTTTTTGCGTAAAAGAGTAACAAACATCCTTCCTTCCAAACATCTATCCTCACAAACTTTCAAATTTATAATATTAGTAGGATTTATAGTTATTACTCTGAGGTCTTATCTAAGCAGCATTTTACTTATCTATTATTTGGTGGCAGGGAACCCTCGGTTACATAGAATTTCATCGCTGCACCCGTGCACCTACTTTTAGCGCACGCGGTGACGAGGGCGCGCGTTAGTAGCTGTGCGGCGAGTATTCCCTGAAGTTATTACGGACCACTGGACCGGGTAACGAACCCCGATGTAAATACTATACACATGTACAGTAGGTACTAGTATAGTAGATGGCCGCGCGGGCCACCTTGCCTGGCGATTAGCGAATAATTTCTCTTCGATATTTTTGTGGACTGTATTTCAGAAGGTATCTGGCGTCGCCAGGTTAGTATGCAGTAATAATTAGATGTAATAGGAAAGCAGAAGCAGACACGCTTACCGGGATTACCGCTTCGGCGAATGGCGTCCTGCGGCTGGAGTTTTCGTCGCTTCCTTCTGTTCACAACACTTTAGTCTTTCCAGAATTCTTATCGCGTTCGTTCCTATAGGAATATCTCACTTTCGTGGGCGGAATTAGTTAGCGGAAAAGTCTAAATAACACAGAGGTGTCGGCCCTCGCACACTCACTCTCGACCCGCACTCGTTGCAATGTACTACCTCGCGTATCTTCGTATTTCTTCGGTTTACGTCGGAGAGGAGCGGGAGGGGAAAACACTGCTTTATCGATATTATGAGATGCCATTCATAGTGGCGTTCGATGCTCCTAGATAGCGCTACCAGTAGATGTAAATACTATACACATATACAGTACTAGTACTTCGTGCGCGCTAGAGGAAACTACGCAGGAACCGTACATTTTGTCGCGATTAAAAGTAGTATTATCTTAAATTTAATTACTATTTGTTTCAGTGGTAATCTAGGTAGAAGTTAGAACATACGATTATATATGTAAAAAATAGAGTACCTATACAGGGTATGTCTACTTTTATCCGAATTAAACATTTAACCGCACATTAGACTAGAATATTACATAAGTAATGACAGTAGGGACAGCTAAAAATTTTCGTAATTTACAGAAATATATCATGAATAACATTTCCTGTCAGCGCTAACTACGTATGAACAATGAAACACTCTTGTACTGAAGTACAACGCGCCAGCTTCGAAATGTATGATATAGGCCGCGCGGTTATGAATACTTTCCTCGAATTTGTTTTAAGACCATTGTGTATACGGATTACGGTCTAATATTGGCCTGACCCTTTATTTCACAATAATTAGTTTCGCGATTTTTTTAACCCTGTCAATACTGTTCGTCACCCCCTAACCCCTAACTGGTTATGATTTATAACCCTCTGAGGTGTTAACCCTCGCTACGCCGCAGTTGTCGCTAAGTTTCGTTTAATTCTGGGTTTTTATAGCGTATTATTTATTATATTCAAATGTTAAGTTGTAACAAGATATCCACAATCTTTGCAAGGAAGCAAGTAGCTGCTGGTTTTGTTTGTTAGGGTTACGGAAGCCTTCGGTACGGACTCCGGACCCAAAGGGTAAAAACGGGACCCTATCACTAAGACTTCGCTATCCGTCCGTCTGTCTGTCTGTCTGTCAACAGGCTGTATCTCATGAACCGTGATAGTTAGACAGTTATATATTTTCACACAGATATAAAAATAAAGTAAATATTTAAGGGGGGCTCCAATACACCAAACGTGTTTTGAGTCCGACTCGCACTTGGCCGGTTTTTTACTGAGTGTAAGAGATTAGAGACGCTCGAGAAAAACAACATTCTAATCATTTTAAATGTAATGACAAATCTGGAGACATCTGTACACATAGTTGTGATCACAGTGATCGCGCATAATGAAATGAGTGCAATATGCGGCCTCCCTGGAGACGGCGGGGCTTCAACACCGCCAGAGAAGGCCCTTAGTCAAGATGCATTCAATAATTTCAATGGCAAACTTCGAAATCAAAAATGTATATAGGATTATCGCTAATTGACATGTCGCTTCCGATGCCTTAATTATGTCAAACCCTATACATTTTGTGTTCGATCTTCGCCGTCAAAATTATCGAATGCATCTTGACTAAAGGCCCTGGGTCTTGGGAGGATGGATGTGGCACATATAAGTTAGAACAGAACATTTATGTGTTGATTCTGATAATTTTATGTATACACTAGAATCTAGATGTTACCCGCGACTTCGTGCGCTTAAAAGGAAATCTCGAAGGAACCATACATTTTTCCGCTATAAAAAGTAGCCTATGGCTTTCCCAGTGGTCTACCCTATAACTGTGTCATTCATCAAAATCGATCGGTAGTTTCGGTGCCTATTATTGAACACAAACAAACTAACAAATCTTTCCTCTTTATAATATTAGTATAGAAATGTAGATAATAATATGTACAAATAAATAAAATTGAAGGTTCCTTTTGTCATTTCAAAATTATGATAGTACTTGCACTTGATACGGTCCTGTACTAAAAAATCAATTTAAATTTTTTGTCTGTCTCGTCTATCTGTTTTTAGGGTTCCGTGATACTCAAGGAACATATTATAACTTCACTCTGTCCGTCTGTATGTCTGTTTGTCTGCGCTTCTAGCTTCTGTAATTATAAATATAAATGGATGAAATTTGGTATAGTTATAAATCGTGTATAGATCTCGGTTTTGACATCATAAAATAATAATAATTTTATATTTTAGGGGAGGCTCTCCAAACTCGGAGATACATGTGAAGTGAGGATGAAAAATATTTGTTCATTCTACCCCTTCGTGTGGGATATCGTTGTATAGGTCTTTTAAAATAAAGGCTAGGTTTCATACATGACTTTTTTACAAAGTCGACTATTTTCGTGTAATCGGCCTCCAAAGTGGTTTGTAAGTTGTCATTCTTACAAACCACTCTATTTTAAATATGATCAGATTCTTCTCCTGGACCTGATGGTATTTATTATTCATTCATTTCTCACTATACATATTTTTATTAAACTCACTAATACTACAATATGATATACATTTTATCAGTTATGATAACAAAATCAATTGTACCATAAAAGTAGGTAAGTACTAAAAAATAATAACTACTCCAAAACTTAAAATGCTACAAAAAAAAGAAATCTCCCAGGTCGTCCCCACCAGGCAGAGTACCTAGAAGGCTCAAAGAGTTTCCTCGCTGGATTGCGATACTTATTCTCTGGGCCAGGTAGGTGCCGGCTCTGGGGTCTCGGGTGGCCTCAATGAGTTTTTTGGAGATTTCTCCGAAAAGTTTGTGCGCACCCAGACCCCATGTACCTAAGGTTTCAACCCCAAACGGTTCAAATATGAGATCCCCACTAAGGTTCTCATATTTGCGCCGCTTGAGGTTTTCCGCCTGATTGGCGGCCGCACCTGCAGAACTCGAGGTGCCCTGGACATGGGACGGAGCAAGTGTATCAACGCAAGTAGCGTCCCATACAAGAGCTCGTCCCACTCTCCAAGGGACCAGGGTCATACCGTCTGGTCTCTTGCCATCGTCGCGCGCCAAACCAGAGGGTTCCAGCACAGCTGGCACTCCGGCGGTGACAAGAGCCCGACGGATGAGATCGTTCAGGCAGTGATGTCGGGAGATGCGGCCGGCGCTTCGTTGACAGGACAGCCCGTGGTGTCCGAGGCTGTCCACATTTGCACCACAAACACAGCGATGGGGAACGACGTGGGGGGTGCCAAGACGCAGGGAAGTGGCTAACCGGAAAGCTGTTTGATCCAGCAATGTGCCCGTATTGGGTGACGGTAATGCTTGTAGCCAAAGGCCCGACTCCCACTTCTCCGCAGCTAAGAGGCGAGCCTGCTCCACAGGACTGGAGGACGTATTAAGAAGATTATTCCGTACCAGTCTGCAGAGTGGCTCGTCCCAGAGCCTTTGGGAAAAAGTATTGTCAGGCATTTCGCTACAAGCACTAGTCCAGGCGTCCTTGGCCTCGTCCAGAAAGGTAACTGTATTGGAGTAGGATGGGTGATGTAGTATTTTGGAGATAAGACTATGGTTCGCGTGGACTGAGGACAAGAAGGCCGGAAGCGATATGTCAGAGGGCTTTCGAACACCCAGGCCACCGAACCTAACTGGAAGCGTTGCCTGAGTCCATGCGCGGTCATCGAAATTTCTATTCAAAATAGTGGAGAGCGTTTGTCTTATGGTATCATCCAACTGTTTGAGAAGTTGAGGGAACTTCCACAGTTGACAACACCGTAAGACATATGTCAATTTAGGTACGAAAATGCAAAAACGGATTAGGGTAAAGGCCATGTGACAGTTAATTTGGAGGAGGCGGTCTAAAGTTTCATTAAAATTTTGTAATTTATTATCTAAGAAGTCCGGGAGAGATTCGTCTAAAATAGGTGAGCCCAAAAAGAAGAGCGAATCCTTGTCAATGACAGACAGTTGTGGAGCTATTTCTTTAAAGCTGGATATAATCGCGTTTCTATCCCCACAACTGTCTGGCACAAAAAGTTCGCACTTACCTAGGTTCAGCTGCAGACCTATTTTTTGGAACTCGCGGATCAGAGTGCGGAAGTCTGATAGTACAGTGGGTGCATCGCTTCCAAGGGTCCCATCATCCAAATACCAAACATTAAATTTTGAATCTAGAAGCTCGATGACCGGGTGTATAGCAAGGCTGAAGATTGCTGGACCTAGAGGGTCGCCCTGTTGGCAGCCCACTTCGGATGAGATGAGGTGGTCTTTGTAAATGAGTTTGGTAGGGTCGTTGTAACACTGGAGCATAAATGGTAAAATGGCAGGTGCTTTAGATTTAATTTAGGCCAACAAGGCGCCTCGGTCAACTGAGTTGAAAGCGTTTTTGATATCGACTTTCAGAAACACATCATCGCCCTGATTGTGGATAGCTGTCCTGAAAGAGTGAACGGCGGCCTCACAACCTCCTTTGCAGGCAAAACCGAGCTGTTTTGGCTGGAAGTATGACGCGAGGGAAGTTACCGATTTGCAAGCTAGTTTGGCTGTAAGGCGCCGGTATGTGGAGCCGACAGCTATCGGACGAATGCCACCATCTCTCTTCCTCAAGGCGCAGAGGTTAGCTCCATACAGAATGTCTACGATATCTGATGCGACCCCTCCACGTAGCATCAGGTTGCACAGATTCGTAAGTTCATGCAGGAGCTTCTCGCCGGCCTCCCCGCAGCAACCGCTGGTGAGGTCCTTCAGATGCTGAGGGGTGAGACCGTCGAGGCCGCCAGCTGAACCCGGAAGAAAGGACATGATGGCTCCGCGTACTTTGTCTGTCGACGTTTGTAGTGGTGGTAATGCGTCATCGGAAACTGTGAAAGGATTGGATTGTGATGGATGTTTGTTTTCCAGGGCGATGAGGGTTTCTGGGCAGTCGGGGGCGACCGTGTCATTGGAAAACAGGAGCCGCGCTGCACCCTTAATGTCTCCCTCACTTATTTTATTTTCCACAGTTTTCACGATGTTATGTTTGACCGTGAAATGTGAAGAAAAATTTGGGTTGAGGTTAATGTCCGAAACACAATTCTTTTTGATTCTTGAAGTGAGGGAGGCATTGTTGAGCGGATCTCTAGTGATATGCAGAAAACGGTAGGGAAAGGTGAGTAGATTTTCCCAGGCTTGCCTCGAGTTCTCCAGCACTGTGTGGCGTATCGTCTCGGCAAGCTTCTGGGCTACAGTCACTCTGGCACCCCTAGGGATCCGTCTTAGAACTGGTATAAAACGTTTAAATTTGGATATTTCTTGCCAGAAATTTGTTTCATAAATTGGGTTCGGAAGTGAATTGGTTATTGGGGGAATGAGTGTTAGAAGCTGTTTGTGGCATTTGCCTACGTGGATGTTCAAACCCCGCTGGCTTTTAAAATATCGGGAACAGTGGGAGCATTGCAACAGATTTCCAAAGGACACGGTCGAAATATTAGAGGTCCCTGCATCCTGGCTGCTTGACATAGGTTGGTAAAGATAAACTATAAAAGATAACTTATATAATAGAATAAACTATAGACAAAAAATTAAAAAACTGCTTAACTAATATTAAAAAAAACCTTGAAATATATTATGGTCATTTTCTGGGGGAATGTAGGCTTGAGCGTGGGACAGTTGGCTCACTTTTCGCAAAAAAATTAGCATACGGCTTCTCGGAGTTGCCTCGTTTCTTCCTCTGTTGCGGGCCTTGTTCCTTCCTCCGTCGCGGGTCTTGTCAGTTGTATGGGAGAATTGCTTGGGATATCTACTCACAGTTTGGCCAACTTGGGGCGCTATAAATTATATTTGGTTCTACTGCAAATACTTAAACATGTATATTTATTTACTTTCGGCGTCACGTAAATTGGTTTTATCGAATTATTTTCAATATTTTGTTCAATTTATTTTAGGGTGACATGACAACGTCCTGTCATCATTTCTCACTTCAAATTATTATTATTATTATTATTAAAAAATTATTATTATTTATTATTATTATTATTATTATTATTATTATTATTATTATTATTATTATTATTATTATTATTATTATTATTATTATTATTATTATTATTATTATTATTATTCAAATTATTATTATTCATCTCACATTTCTCACTTCTATTTTAAATACATTTTTCTTCCAAGATTTATAAAAAAAAAACAGAAAATTATTCATCGATATTACAAGATGGCTGTTGGATTGCGTCTTAATTATAATGACAGAATAAACTTAATATGGTTACAGTGCAAGTTGCCATTTCCACACATACATTATACTCTGGTTTAAACCTAATATGGTTACAGTGCAGGTTGCCATTTCCACACATACATTATACTGTGGTTTAAACCTAATATGGTTACAGTGCAAGTTGCCATTTCCACACATACATTATACTGTGGTTTAAACCTAATATGGTTACAGTGCAAGTTGCCATTTCCACACATACATTATACTGTGGTTTAAACCTAATATGGTTACAGTGCAAGTTGCCATTTCCACACATACATTATACTGTGGTTTAAACCTAATATGGTTACAGTGCAGGTTGCCATTTCCACACATACATTATACTGTGGTTTAAACCTAATATGGTTACAGTGCAAGTTGCCATTTCCACACATACATTATACTGTGGTTTAAATACCTTATTGCATCAATTTAATCAAAACTCCTCCAGCAGCCATGTTATAATCAGCGCCTGTCCCCGGAGACACCCGGACTCCGGGCCCGCTCCGCCGCTCGACTGTCCCCAAGTGTTTACTGACACTGATTTCGTTTGCTCATCATTTATATTTTACGCCTCGTTTTAATTTTGTTTGTCCATAGTTGACGACCTTTGGGGCTCAGTGGTTAGGGCTCGCCAGGGAACAAAAAGTGTTCTGTGTTCCCGGGTCATGGATAATAACACTGCTATGCAAAAAAAATCTCTTCTTTATGTTTTCATGCTTGATAACATCGTAGTAGGTGTTGGAGCACCGGAATTCAACAATCAAATATCTACCACAGGCGAAGCGTGCATACAAGCCGGCTTCCCTGATGTATATTATATTATTTTTTTGAATACAGCACTAGCTTAACCAAAACAATATTTTGCGCCCAACGCACCCCAAAAAATCTATGTGACGAACCAATTCCGTATTTAAAAAATTAATATTAGGTCAATACGTATGAAATTGGCGTTTTGTAAAGGAGGAAAATAAAGTCGATTTTTTTTAAACATAATATATTTATTTAATCAAAGTATATACCATTGCTATCTATGCACTTTTGCCATCTCATGGGTAGTATATAGATTCCATTACTAAAAAAACCATTCGGACAGGAATCAACAAAAACTTTGAAGGCGTACGGTGGATGTCTTAGATATTTCAATTGAAGCTCCTCTAATTTGGTAGCCGTCTGTTGTGCAGTGTGTGGTCTAGCGTTGTCCTGAAGCAGCAGTGGCCTAGAGCGAATGACCAACCTCGGTTGTTTAGCAGCTAGCTTTTCCATCATGATTTGCAGTGGCTTTGCAGCTCATACCTGTTTCGAGAATATGGACGTTTTTAATTCCCACTTGCCAGGAAAATTGACGTTTATTTTTTCTTCTTCTAGTCTCCCCCCCTACCTGGGTAGGCCCAAGCCAACAGCGAAGCCTGCAGCTAACTCGGACGTGGTTTGCGATGAATCCGCTTCCACAATACCCGTCAATTCTTCATTATCAACTTTGGTTTCCGGCCGTCACCGGGCTTGTTTTGCAGGTCGAAATTTCCAGAAAGAAAACGTTGGAACCAAACACGCACTGTGTTTTCTTTTTCGACACCGCTGCCATACACATCGTTAATCCTTCGAGCCGTTTCTGCAGCACTGGTGCCACGGTCGAACTCGTACTCGAAAGTAATACGATATTTCAAGTTTTCCATTTTGTAAACAGAGTGACGCAAAGAAAAAACTAAACGAGGAAAAAACAAATGAATTACGGTTTTCGAAACACAAATGTATAAGTAAATAGCGGTATAAATTTGAAATTGGAATTCCTAACCAAAGAAGATATATTTGAGATCAAAGTAGCCACTTTGGCCAGGATCAAAGACAAAACGCCAATTTCATATGTAAGGACCAAAATAATTATGAACTTTATGCAAATCTTCCAAAAATATTTAGAAATAAAGAACAATTGAAATTAACATTTTAAACAATTGAAAGACAAGTTCATTGAACTGTTGTATTATTATTGTATATAGTTACAGCGAATACTCAAGCGCATTTAAGCACCACAATAAAAATCTCTTTAGACACTTTCCTTTTTTTCTCTAACGACTCGCCAAAATTTATTTTCTATAGATAATGTTTATGATTTTAATGCATAAAATGAATCAAAATATGTATATTTAACGGTATAGGTAGAATTAACCCATTTATACCCACCGTACTCAACTGAATACAGTAGTTTTTTCGTAATCTGACCTAAATATTTATAATAATGTGTTTATATTACTGTTTCATTTGAGATTAAGGTATGTTACTATTTTTGAAGTAAGTAACAAAGAGTTTATCTTATTTGTAAGTAATATATTTACTTAAAAAAAAATGTGTATAAAGAGTCACATTAGTCAGTATATTATAGTAAATTTTTAAAAGCATTTCAGACAATTTTAATCTGTTCTATGGTTTTTCTAGGCAAGTATTGTATTGTTGATAGCATGAATGAGAATACAAAAAAAGCATGCAAGGGATTCTACATAAGTTTGAAGTTTTTAGTTTATCTCATCACATACTGCCTTCGTAGTAACATGTAGCTCAGATGTTTACTGAGGAATTTTCTACATGACGTAGATAAGTCTTGAAAAACAGTAGCATTTGAAGACAGCTTCAACTTCAATATACCCACCCATTTCACCATCAACACCTTTCCTATTAAAAATTACACTTGGGTAAAGAAAAATAATACCTATATGAATACCTAAATGAGTCGCAAATACTACCTTCCAAGACCGATTCTATATTATAATTTCGATTCTTATAGTTCTTATAACAATAATAAGCATGAAAATTCGCCATTTAACAGTTAAAACATTTTTTGCTCATTAAAGTTAATCCCATAAGATACGGAAAATTCTTATATGCATGTTCCCATTGTACTCATTTGAGTACACCGAAAAAAAAATTTAAATAAAAACATTTTTTGCATAAACGTTTTGCATAAATTATTTGACGCATATTTAATACAATAATAAAAAAATCCCCTTGCAATAAAAAAAAACGTAACCTAACATTTTACTAGTGAGACCAGTTACCTAAAACTATTGTGTAGAGGGCTACGACGCGACGTCTTGGTTTTTACATATCCTTCTTACGCTTGAGTGGTGATAATAATAATACAGCAACAATTCTTATATTCTCCTTTATTGGTGCTTAACTCAGATACGTATTACATATGAGAGAGACGCCTAACACAGATACGTATTACATATGAGAGAGACGCCTAACACAGATACGTATTACATATGAGAGAGATGCTTAACACAGATACGTATTACATATGAGAGAGATGCTTAACACAGATACGTATTACATATGAGAGAGACGCCTAACACAGATACGTATTACATATGAGAGAGATGCTTAAAACAGATACGTATTACATATGAGAGAGACGCCTAACACAGATACGTATTACATATGAGAGAGATGCTTAACACAGATACGTATTACATATGAGAGAGATGCTTAACACAGATACGTATTACATATGAGAGAGACGCCTAACACAGATACGTATTACATATGAGAGAGACGCCTAACACAGATACGTATTACATATGAGAGAGACGCCTAACACAGATACGTATTACATATGAGAGAGATGCTTAACACAGATACGTCTACACTATATATAGCCTTTTGGCTAACTAAAATAAACTAACGGCTGTACCTGTGACATCAATATGAAATTGACATTTATATTTTATAATACTGATGACATTATGCAACATATTGTTGGCTTAGTGGAAGGTCCAATGCTCGCCACAGATTACAACGATAAAACTGCACAGTGCGGTCACAGTAGACTAGGGTTTCCAAACCCCAAATTAAAAAAAAGTAGGATTTGAAGTTAGAAAAACCAGGACAATTCCGTTTAAAAACAGGACGCATGTAATGCTAATAATCATATTTTTCATAAAAGTATTTGAATAAAATTAAATTAGAAAGAAAAGTTGTAAAAGTGGCGGGCGAATTTTAAAATACATGACCTTGTCAGGGCGCCTTAAACCTGCTGCTTTAAAACTATCCAGGACACCCCAGGACACTGCAAAAACTAGGACATGTCCTGGTAAGAAAAGACGGTTGGCAACCCTACAGTAGACGTATACAGTACTACATCTTCATACTAGATCGTCCTAGTATCGATTTATCGCTATCGTTTGAAGCGGGTCTTAGTTGACTAAAATGCTTTTACAACTAAATCACAGCAAATCAGTTTAGCAAACCGAAGTGTGATAATCATCATCGAAACCCGATAAGCGCGTGGGATATGCAAATAGAACGAAACTTCGCGTTTATAATTCACCGACCTAGCTTAGCGAATTTCTACCCCCAAGCCCACACAGCCGACCCCCGTGCTTTGTGTGCTCGACGTGAATGCACCGCCTAATCTCGGTCACGTGCCGGCCACGCGCGCGTCGCCTGCACACCAGAACCGCTGCACAATCACCTTTAAAAACACGCGTTTTTGACGCGCCAACGCAAACCGAACGCGACCGTATCGCTTGTGCTCAAATGTCAAAATGACGCTTTCGGAACTCCCGCGCTGTCAGCCCCCAGTAAAAAGCGTGTCCTTTATCTTAACTGATTGGATAATCTGTACTCAAACGTCATGGTATCGTATCGGAAACTGAGATGTGGGCCCAAATATCCTGATTGAGGATGGGGCGGCGCCCGTCGTAGGAAAATTATAGTTATTTTCGGCTCCCGTTCAGATTTTGGGGAAATCTGTCAAAAATGCACCATGGTAATTACAGACCTTGTTCGCTGCGGGAGTAGACAAATCAGGTTATTGGCGTATTGTGGGAACAAAGTAGGAGCATTGCATTAGCTATAATGAAATTTTGACCGTTTCATTTGGCTTTATCGACTGTGGCGATCTTCCATGATTTTTGCTAACTACCCACAACTTAAGTAAGCAAAATAATCCTTTTTTTGCTTCTTAATACTTATTATTCTTGCTCAGTTTCAGTTAGCTGTGTATGATGTATGTACCAGGTTAACGTGTCATATATTGTATGATATATCATAATATATTGTATGATATTTTGTTTCGGTTGGTATGTAGATATCCGATATTAGGTACAGGCCCTACCTAATGATAACGATGATACGATAACTTTGAACTTAAATAGACTCACTTGATTTTAATTCCCTTTGAAAGTCAAATTAATTAGGTGTATTATTAAAGAAACATACTTACGTGTCGTCGTAGCGTGAAGCGTCACGAGGTAGTTTAATATGAAAAAATCATAAACACCAGGGGGTCTAAAAAGGCCATTTTAGGCGTTTCATATATATTTATCTACTCGTATTAAGTGCGCCATTTTACGGATTTCTATTGAAAACTGCCAAAATTGATGTTTTCTAATAGGATGAAATCAGATGAATCATGTAGCTATTTTATTCCACACAAAAATCGTGAAATCGTAACATTTGACATTTCACGATTTTGTATGGAAAAAAATATATGAAACACAATATGAAACACCTAAAGTGGCCTTTTTTGCTATGGAAAATAGCTATATAGAGAGGTAAAAGTGAGATGGCAAATCGGCCCGAAAGAGGCGTACGGGCGGGGCTCTATACGGTATTGCCATGAGCCAGGTAAGCAAAGCGAAAAAAGTGAAAATCGTTCTCCTCAAATAGTGTTTTATTATCGCCCCGGCTCTGCCCAAATCGGTGTAACCTTGCTATCTTCGAGTCTAATCTGAGCCGGCGGTTGAAACCCTGTGAAATTATACAGTCCTGTACAAAAATATTACAATTTACATATACTTAGGTAATAATTATTGTTTATCCCTTTATTAACAAATATTATTTTATTAATAGGAAACGGTAATGAGTCAAACATTATTTTTATATTAAAGCAATTGTAAAAAAATAAAATTAGATTATCAAAAATATGGTTATGTATGGATTAATCTAAGTAAATAATTATTATTTTAATATTTTAAAATAAAAGAGAGATCTTTAAGTTGAAATATAAAACTATAGGTTTTCAGTTATAATTTCACAAAAATATAATAGATGTCGATTGGATGTACAAGTGCGCTGTTTAAACATAATCCCGAAATGTATATTGGGGATACACCCGCTACAGCCTACAGGGGATTAGAAGCAAATTTGGATATTATGTCGCAAATATTTGCACGCACAGACAGCAGTTTGTACAGTGTCCTGTCTAACATACCTACTGCGATGGTTTTGATTACAGTATAGCCTCGCTAATCCGGACGTTTTGATATTGCATAAATGCTTGTACTCTTAAATATGAGTAAGTTCTCAGAGCAAACAATACCTATATAAAAAATAAATATTTTTAAAGGTAGGTTAGGTTAGGTTAACTTACAGCGATTTGTTAAAAAATTTCGCGAGTCTCGTGAAAACGCTCCATACAAAAAATCGCACCTAACTGTGACGTCACGAATTACAATTAAGTGAAAGTGTATGAAATAATGGGCCGCAGGAACATATTTGGAAATAAATCTCCGAAAAATGTGCGTTTAAGTTCATATTTAATGTATATGATGTAAGTAAACTAATGATGTAGGGTTTTTTTACTAAGATGGCAAAAAATTTTGAAACTTTTTTGTATTTTACAGATGTACCTATCTAAATACTAAACTACACATGAAATATTTTTTTTACGTAGTATACCTCAATATTTCTGAATATATAAATTAAACTAAATAATATGTTACATAATATTGTAGTCGTCTATATTTTTACATGTAGTCGTGTTGGAGTCTGCGAAGCCTAATGTCGGACTGTATTTCAATACACACATAATTTTTTCAGATAAATATTTAGGTATATTAGGAACGTATAGTACAACTGCGTTCTTAATGTATTTTGGGGATCGTTGTTTTTCGTACATCGTTTGTCATTTCCATTTAGAAACGATGATGGCCGAGGGATATTCCGATACTAGTCGCTCTATAATTATGCATTCGAAGAGCGAAAAATGTAAATTCGACAGCCTCGGCATAAAAAGTTGTGTATTTATTAGCAGTTTTGGATTTTCGCTCCATAATTGTTTTTCCTTTTGGAAAATACAAGAATTTTATTGATTCAAAACAAATGCATGTTCTATTGTTAAGCAAGCACGCATAACAAGCAAGAATGTATCTGTATCTTCATTAAGCCTAAAATTTGTACATTATGACATATTTGTATACCTTGACGAAGGTGGAAATGTAATGGAACTATTGATTTGTTATGTTAAGTTTTAACACCTGTAACATTGTATGTACCTGCATTTCACAAATAAATATTTTTTCTATTTCTAAGAACAGCATTTGCTTTAGTAGGTAGTAGGTACTGTTATATTAGTTTAGAGTGGAGCACACACACTCACTCCTTTGTTACGTCACGTCACACTACGATGCAGTACACAGGTATTAGGTACTCATATGTGTACCTCTTTAGCACTTAGCTTACATAAAAAAAACGGTAAAAATTGTAACATCTTTCAAGAGGGTAACAACTAACAATAAAAAACCCATTGTAAAAAATTCAGTGGAGTTTGAAATATTTGCTTGTACTTCTGGAGGGTGTTATGCACTCTACACACGCTCAAGTTTGCTCAAGGGCCCTTACCATATTTGGGCCCGGAGCTGGTCCTTCAATTCATATGTTACACTATAATGGATTATCCAGATAATGGGTGTTCTTTTATGATTTTACTATTAAATATCTATTATATTTAGCCATTTAAGATTAATTTTTTGCTGTAGGCTATTCATTCGATATAGAAGTAAATACTCTGAAATACTCTGGAGTTGAAAGACATGCAATTTTTTGCTTTAGGCTATTCATTCGATATAGAAGTAAATACTCTGAAATACTCTGGAGTTGCAAGACACGCGTGTTGAGTGTTCCTTAATATTTAATTATAATTTAAGCAGAATAAAACCCTGTTGCACTTACTATTCAGAACGAAAACCACGTGGAAATAATTGAAACTAAATCGAAAAACAATTCGCATTTTGATAAGAAAATATTTTACGTTAAGCAATTTATAAAAAAAAAAAACTTTCTATCGCAGTGGTTTTACTCGGAGTTGCCTATGACAGGTCGAATTCCCACAAAGTACAAGTACAGAAGTAAAAAATATTATAGGTAACTACCTAGGTACCTACCCAAAAAAATAATTTTGAAAATCCGTCCACAGACGACGGCGTAATCGTTGAACATAAATAAAAAAATTCATAGACAGCCGAACGCTTAGCCGCCTTCTTCTTGGAAGTCGGTTAATAAAAGGAGAAAGCTCGGAGCTCGGAGCTCGGAGCTCTAGTAAGAAAAAAAAATCACAAAAATATTTTACCAGGGTTCGAACCCACCACATTCTAAATTATCAAACAACGCAAAACGCATACCAATCTGCCAATCGGACTGACATATTACAGTCGAAATTATTGATATATTGTTGCAACAACAATTAAAACATATATAACTTAAAAATACGCAGTTTCCGAGGATAAGACCCAGCTAGACCGATTTTTCTCCCTCAAAACTCCCTGCATACTAAATGTCATGGATAAATTTGTAGCCGTTTTCGAGAAATCTCGTTTATAGTATGTGTATATCTTATACAAACTGCAGACAAACACGATGAGTAAATAGGCAAATAAAAGTAGAATCACCAAAGTTACCGTTATACTAAATTAAATGAAAAATATATTCGATTGTGTAGTTTTCGTGCGTTAGGTCGGCGGGGGTCAACATATTGAAAACAGCGTGCGTCTGACCCCAGCTGTTATATTCACTATAAAATTGAGCACAATAATGACATTATCTCAAGGGTTATAATATTTAAGGCAGAGTGTTTCTACTACGACGGCTAAATCAGTTAGTGCAAAGTTCTGTCGCATGTCGGGTCTTTGGTTCAAGCCGCATATTAAACAAGTAGGTAACTTACATAACGGGTAGACTAGCTTTTTAGGGTCCCGTACGCAAAGGAAAATGCCTAGAAACTGGTCGAATTCCGATAGAACTTACCTTAAACTTAGATTAAAAAACCGAAATAGAACTGGTCCTTTGCCGATATCGTATATGTTTGTACAATGTATAACGGGCCACCCCGTCCTCCTACAACAAAGATTTCTAAACTAATGGATGGGCTATGACGTACATTTGACATAACAAATCTTGATACAAGATAAATTACGCCATCTTGATTTCAGAAGACTGAATATACTGCGGAAAACAAATGTCAAAATGTCAAGATGACAAATGTCAAACCTATATACCCAAATATCCCCATGTTTGGGCCATTTAAGTGTAAACACTTTTTGCTTCCACATGCCTCGTCTATAATGGATATGTCTATGGCCTACAACAGTATACTGAAGCTTTAAAGTCTTACAAAATTGGGGTTAATAAAACATACATTTTGCACCCACATTTACTCACTGTTTAGCACTCCAAACACTATAATTACGATTAAGGATTACCGTGCACTGTTAGTACGACTAGCCCATTTACTTTCAAAGCAGTGCAGCCCCAGCTTAGCCTTATGCCACGCAGTGTGCTTTCCACGCCCAGTTATTATGTAGTAAACAATGATTTTAAAACCAAAGATGGGCTATTATGGCCTATAACGTAAGTTTGTCAGAAAAAATCTTCATACATGAAAAAGTTACGCCATCCTGACTTTAAGATTTTTTCAATGAAATGCGGACTGATTATACTGCGGAATGCAGTTTATAATGTAATATTGTCAAACCTTAACTGCCAAAAACAACGCCAAAAGTGGGACAGTTTAAGTATAGACATTCTTTGCCTCGACATCTCCTGTATATAAGGTTTGGTAAAATCAACTACGGATATTTTGGGTATATTATAATCTACTGCTTATATAAAGACGTTTAGGCAAAAAAAATTTTGTCATAATGAAAAAAAAAATCATCTCATAATGGGTCTCTCTATCTAATATCTAATCTCCGCTCAACGCAAACTCTCCCATATAAAGGTGATTTTTTTTCCGAATATAACAATTAATTTTTGCCTAAACATCTATACATAAGCATTAGATCCTATGCCCAAATGTTTCCGTAATTGATTTTACCGAACCATCAAAGATTTCAAAACTATAGATAGGCTATGACGTACATTTGACAGAACAAATCTTCATACAAATAAAAATCTTGGTTTTCACCATACCTACTTCAAATGTCAGTCATCTTGATTTCACCATACTTCAAATGTCAAAATGGCCCAAAAACTCCAAAAGTGGAGGCAGATTTTGCATCAACATGCATCGTCTATAATATATAACGTCTATGCGAACCTTAAACTACATATAATATTATCCTTTATAATTTATGGTAGCAAAGGCTTTAACAATGGCTAGATTATTTTATTTGTATGTCTAAAGAAGTGTCTGATCTCGTATAAACTTTAATCATAATATGGCGAAGTAAATATTTATTTCTGTACTAATATTATGTACATATTTACTTATCTAAATACAGGTAAGTTTTGCTCGTATGTTTGAATTTCGAATATAAGCTTAAATTGTTTTTAATGTGCCAGATTTGTTTAGAGCTTAAAAAGTTATTGCTGACACATCCTGAAATTTGAAAAAGATTATAATATTTTCGTAAGCATTCGGCTGCCCTGCCCCGGGGCAGTTTTAGATGCCGAAAACACTGCGGCTAATAGGCATTTTTAAAATATTCACTATAAGATGCTGGTAATTATGTGGTAAGTGTACCCGTGTTTTGCAACTTAAGCTTTTCGCAACTAAAGAAAAATTGAGGAAACATTAGAAACTTCGCAACATAGAGGACTTATTTGTAATATAAACCAACCAGAACAGGGTTGAAGAGAAAGGTGAAATAGTCACAATCCCTTATTTTATTGAATTTGTATTATTGGCCGTTATTGTGCATCAGCGTGCAACAACAGCATGAATATTTTGTTTTTATCATCTTTACATTCGAAAACAAATGATCTGGGGAGGCGTGGAGGCGCCCCGCGGTGCGCGTCTGTCGCCGCAGTGTTGCCAACATGAAAAAATTATAATTCGTAATTGTGCATTGTGCTGGTAACCCCGATGACAGGTCGACACATGTTACGGGCATTTTGGGGCAATTCCTTTGCCTAATGGGCGGTGTTGTAATGTTCTGCGCAGATTTATGACGAAGGGGCCAAAATAGCCCCTGTTATAGTTTTGCCCAAATTACCTTGCAGTTTCGGGGTTTCGTTTAGAAATTACACAGTAGAGTAATTTGTAGTAGATTACTTCAATATTAAGACTAATGAAAGATCATTTCCTAGATGTTTTTTTGGCAAAGGATAAAATTTTAACATTTAATAAGTTTTTAGCTAGGTACAATATCGACCAAGTTCCCCTAAGTCCTCGACCAGTTTCTAAACATTTATCTTTGCACTAAGATGCCTCAAAATATTTAAACACAAAGAAAGTGACCGCAACGTCTGAAGAAGTGGTTGGCCTACGTATTTATACGTGAGTATGTTGGGTGCGTGCGCACGATTCAACGGCGATTTCCATCTTATGCCTGGTCGAGCGCCAACTTGTTCCATAGTGCTTGTATTCTATTTACAATAATATGCTGCACCTCCATCGATTTAGAAATCAGTTTTAATTATTCCTGGTAAGTTTCCTTTGTCAATACAGTGTTATTGAAGTATGTACTAAAAATTGTCGATGTAAGTATCGATAATATATTAAATATGTACACATTGCCGGTTGCATTTCTTCATTTACATCCCACGTCAGGCTTAGTCAATGAACTATCAGCGAACATCATCAATCAATAGTTGAATACTTTTTGTCTACAAGTTGATTGACGCGCAGACGTGCCTCCAAATGAGGTGGATGTGGACCACTTGAGCTTGATGGGTCTTTAATCATTCACTTTTTGTACTTTCCCAAAGAAAATAATC
This sequence comes from Phengaris alcon alcon, assembly GCA_037179445.1. Lineage (NCBI taxonomy): Eukaryota > Metazoa > Arthropoda > Insecta > Lepidoptera > Lycaenidae > Phengaris > Phengaris alcon. The sequence continues at coordinate 89,737 of JAYRCH010000459.1, forward strand.
TACAGGTGCATTGTGCGTTAACTAGGAGAAGAGAGTGGTTAAAAAGTAATATGATAAAGTTGTTCTATTAAAAAAAATTGCTTTTATATAATATCAATGTGGTCAGTACTTATTACTTGTTCATACAATAAAGATAAAAAGAGCTGCTATTTGAGGTACTACGAGTATCTTTTCCTCGCGGCTCCGCCCGCGTAGATATAGTATCGGATATCTTACGGGACTACGTACTTTTTCGAGATAAAAAGCAGCGTATGCTTTAATCCAGAGCTTAAACTACTACCATACCAAATTTCATCGAAATCCGTTCAGGAGTTTTTGCGTGAACGAGTAACAAACATCCATCCATCCTCACAAACTTTCACATTTATAATAGTAGTAGGAAGTAGTAAGATTACTTGTACGTATAAAATTACTTATTTTTGGGATAACTCAAAAGTTATCCTAAAAAATTTGCAGTTTTATAGCTTTTTTTTTAAAGTAGGCATATAGTATATACCCTAAACTACAAAAGCTTTATTTAAAGAACACATTCTAACGCTATCACAATAAAAACGTCGTTAATTACAACGGTATCAACTTTATGTGTTATAAAGTCAATTCCATTTGAAAAATCTCCCCATGGCTTCGCATTACAGCTTATCTGCTTGCAGCCATCCGCACCCTCTGCCCGTTATCGCGATACTGGCAGATTTTACAATAACGTCTACCCTCCCTGGCGTTATCGGCCGACCAATCGCGAGGGGAATGGCGCGGCGGCGTGTTCCAAATTTAAATTTCATGATATTTTGCAAGGATATCGGAGGATATGCGGAGTTCGGATACACTACATATTTTTTATGATTTACTGGTCTTAAGATTTGATTTACCACTTTGATATATTTAAGATTAACTTAATCAACGTTGCTGTATTTGTCTGATGCGTTGGCAATGTCACTTGACAGACAAAGATAGCAACGTTGTTTAAGTTATCCGTTGTGTAAATAGTTTTATTAGTAAGGGGACTAATGTTTAGTTATTATTTATTTAATCGAACAATAAAACTGTAGTGCCACGCATTTGAAAAAAAAAAAAATATATATATTAGAAAACTGCTCCGTCACTGTTCTGCTACGAAGACAACGGCGTAGAGTCTACGTGGTCTAAGCACAGAGGACCTAAATAAAATATAATCCTACTATAACTATTATAAATGTGAAAGTTTGAGAGGATGGATGGATGGATGGATGGATGTTTGTTACTCTTTTACGCAAAAACGACTGAACGGATTTTGGTGAAATTTAGTATGGTAGTAATATAAGCTCTAGATTAAAACATAGGCTACTTTTTATCCCGAAAAAGATCAATATCCCCGTCGGATATTACATTTACGCGGGCGGAGCTACATACAGCATTTTTCGCTATTCCTTAGTTTTGGATTTCGCTTACCACGCCCACTTGAAAAATTCACTTGTACATAATATAAACAGGGGTGTTTTATTTGTGTTATATTTTTTTTACTGTAGGTAGGTAGGTACAATGGAAAATATTAAATGGAACTTCGATTCCTAAAGTATCATTAGTCATCACTGTTGAGTGTTGGGTAGTTTGAGTAGATCTCAACGAAGCGTTAAATCTTGTCGAGTCAATTGAAGTGATCAGTATTAAAGTAAGCTTAGCATTGTATTTGTTTTGTGGCTGAGGCTAAGTGATTGAAATATATGTTCATTTGACTTATTGTTCGGAAATATTTTACTCATATCTAAAGTCCTAGCTGGATTTGACTTGGGTCTATGTTTAGAATGTCACTTCGAAAATAGTATTTTGATTCCAGTAAAATTCTGTCCCCGTTTGGCGTGTACAGCATAGTACTCGTGTTTGTACAGTCGCGGAAATAAAATGTTTAGAAGTTTGATGTTCCTCACAATTTTTATATATGTTTTTATGTAATATCGTAATCAGTCTTTTACTGGAAAGCTGTAACACAACCACTGAAGTATATTGAATATTGAATACCAATTTACTAAACACTCAATTGCCCCAACGGTATCAGCGTCATTTTATTAACTAACCACAAAAAGTCTCTCAATGGGGTTAACAAGGCGTGCCGCAAGGAGGTATCACTAATTTATTGACAAAGCGCCATCTGGTAGATGTGAAACATATCAGTATCACAGTTGGTCGCAATGTGCCCTCGGGGAAGATGGCCTCATAGTACCGTATGGCTACATTCTGTTGAGAGTGATCGTGTGGTTTTTGAGGGGCTATAATAGGGTTGTTACAAACTGTAATAAGAATCCGGTTAGTTACATTTAAAATAATAACGTTTGTTATATTATAATACGGTTTGTTATATTTAAATTTAAGTTTGCTTTTTTATGTTTTTTATGACTTGAAAAAAAAAACCACTTCGTATGTCCGTGTTTTGGGCTCCAAAGCTCAAAAATTTCACGCGCCTTGTCCGGGTTTTCACATGATAGCGGGGTAAAGGTGGCAACCCTAGGTTATATCAACCAATATGTACTGTGTAGACTGTAGATGTAGCGTAATGTGCATTTGATTGCAATTGCTTTTGATAATGTAAGTTGATAGGATTTACATTACATACCAACGTTTTGCGCGATCGCAAACCTATAATGAAATGGTATTATTTTATGTTAGGGTCTTGAAATTCGTGACATCTGACAGCTTTTTGACACGTCCGTTAAAAAGCTGTCAGATGTCAAGGACCGTCGGGCTACCAAGCGCCGCCTGGTGGCAGAAAAAGAATCGAAAATTCTTATTGACCGTTTTTGATACCACTTACGCCACCAGATGACGCTTTGTGTGCGTTGAGTCTGCCCCCTAGCTGCAGTAAAAATATCAAACACCCTCATTTTAATACTCCTACATGCTTTAGGCAAAATCGCAATGTTAAAATAAAAAATAAACACGGCTTTCCAGTATGCTGTTGATTGATTGAGCATTAAAAATCATTACCGTTGATTTGAAAATACTTTAAGATCTATGAACCGTTTGGCCTGAAACATCCAATTAATGCATTAATTAATTTTTTTTTATTTTATTATTCTAAAATATTTTAATTACCAAAATAATCAATTTTTTAGCACAAAAAACCTTCAAATAAAACCAAATTAATCCCTTCAGCATTTTTTAAATTTTAACCATAGGTTAGGTAACCATAAGTTTTTTTATAAGAATCGGTCAAGCCGTTTCGAGGAGGAGGCCCGTTCACTTTGACACGAGAATTTTATATATTACATATTATAGTATCTAATATACACACATTTAATACACATCTATGACCAGGAACATAGAAAACTTTTCGTTCCTTTGGCGGGATTCTAATCCGTAACCTCCGGCTTGAGCCCCACTACGCTAGCCACTGAGCCACAGAGGTCGTCGATTTATTTATTTGGACTTTGACTATGGACTTCACGATTTAGAAATACAGTGTTGAAAACTTATACGATAATTCTATTTTCCCACCTTTTTTAACTTGACACTGGCAATGGTTTTAAGCCGTACCGCCGTTTTATATAAAAAAAAAATAAGTATAATTTTGGCTTTTTAAACGCTCCCCACAGTTAAGAAGCCGTACACTGACACAATGGGGTGTCTTTTTAACGCCAACTATTTTGATGGCTCGCCTCCTATTACCCTTTCAAAGGCTCCCCCTATAATTTAAAACATTTTTTATTTCATTGTGAGGCGCTAAACGGAATAGTTATTTATAAAACTTGTCAGAGATTGTTAGAATCAGTATTCATATTGTAGATTTTGTATCAAATGATCAGTAGGTATTTAGTATTTACGTGGTGGGCCTAATTGGCTATTCCTCCTACCTAGAGATTTTGTATGTTTTTGTAAACGTTAAAAACTAATGTTTATAGATGCCAACTTACAAATACGTAAGACGTAATGATAAAATAAGGTTTACTAAACTAACATTATTATGTTTAAAAGAAGTCTACAAGATCTAGAATGTAGATTGTAGTCTCTAAGATACAGAGGCGTGGGGTTCCTATATCTCCATTCCTATCGGCTTCACTTACCACTTACCTTCTGAAGAACCTCATCCAAATCCCTTCCTATTTTAAAGACTAGGGCTTCCCTATGAAGGAGAACCAGCCTTCGCCACTGCTAAGATATATTACAATATGTTTTTTTTTATTGTAACAGTTGGCGATATTAAATAATAATTAAAAATTCTTTTTTGATTCAAAATTAAAACAAAATATCCTTTTTGAAAGTCGGAATAAAGAAAATAAGACTATTACAATTACCACCGATAAATGTAAAAGGGAGTTTTTTTGTTTGGTTGTTTCTCTTTCACGTTGAAGCTACATAATGGATCATCATGAAATTTGGCACAGATATAAAGTAGACCACCGAGAAGGACATAGGGCATAGGCTACTTTATCGCGCCAAAATGTAAGGTTCCCGTGGGATCTCTATTCGCGCGCACGAAGTCGCGGGCAACATCTAGTATTATATAATTTTATGCACTTGTTTTATAGTGTATGGTTTTCTTAATACCCTTGCCATTTGCGAGCTAATCACAGTATAACAATGCTACACAATAAATCTCCAACATCGCATTACGAACAATGACAAATAGCTTGTCCGAAATATTTATTTTATCACCAAACAGTTAGATGTTAAAATTGTCATTTAATTCCCCAATCCCTCGACACTAGTAACTTGGAAACACACGAGATCAAAGTCGCCGGGTCCACGCACCTTAATGTAGAGTGAAGACTCTACCATGAAAATGTATTTTTTTTTTTTGCATCGTATCGAATTTCACGCACCATGGCCTGCCCACATTTCGACGTCAAGACGTTATGAACGTGAAACGCGATGCGTTGACATAACATAACGTTTATAATTTTTGGAATTTTGAATAAAAATATGTTCTACACTTTTAGAAATCATCTTGCGAGTCACAATGGTCTTGTAAGTCGCGGCTGAAATATATCGCTTCAGGATTGCAAAATTTTAGCGTGATGAACGCCAAACAGACGGAAATGATGATAAATCACTATGACAATTTATGTAGAAAGTATATACCTAGTAATTTCAGTGCGATTGTAGATTACCCTATACGCGGCGGGTACGCTCGAGATATCCTCCCGTGTGTTTCCAAAGGGGCGGCGGACACCAACTGCTCTGTAGCGCACACCGGCGACTATCGCGGCGACACTGGATACAGATGCGCGGATGATATATTAGATGCCGCGATTAGGGGCAAGTGTCGGGTGCTGGTGCGTTGTATGCAAACAGTGATTTATAGCTAACAAGTGGTGATTTGTCTTTAAAAGTTATTCTTTTTAAACAAGAGAATCTGCAAAGAATATAAGCATATTTTAGGCTTCTTATTTCGTAAATTCAACCTTAGTAAAGACGTATGAATAATTATTTCTTATTACATCAATGTATTTCTTTAGCTCTTGTATATGTGTTGTACCTACCATCTATGTGTTTTTTTCTGCCTATGTTACTTTAGTGCGTACGTGTATGATGGTATTACAATAAGGTGGAACTACCTCTCTTAGCTCTATGTTGTATGTACCTTCAATTGTATGTACACGATCGATTTTAAATTAAATGTTCGTAAATTATGTATCGATAAAGTATTTACGGAAAAATATCGAACAAAATTGAATAAGCGAATGAAATAAAATGGATTATGTTCGTACAACGGGCAGCGTAACAGTTTTAAATGCTTTCCAAATCGATTTTTTCCTTTGATGATACAATTTGTCACCGCGGCGAGGGTGACTCGAATTAAATGCTTCTTTTGTCAACTGACACTTGTTAGGGCTCCTCTACACTATTTAAATGTTTAATTGCTTGTTTACAATAACAAATGTTACACTTAGACTACGTTAACCATTTTCATGCGTGGTGTTTTTGTGATTTTTAAAGTGGGGTTAAAAATAACAGATTCCCTGTTAGTGCCTTCACCGTTCGATTTAGATTTTTGTTTGCCTATTAGGCTGTTGTAAAATTAAGATGGTTTTAAATTTGTAATAAATCAAAATCATAATTTATCGTTTAAGTACAAAATATTACATTTTTAGCATTAGTGCATGCTTGTCTCGTCACTAAGTGTTCGATCTCTAAGCTAATTCAAAGTGACATGGGCTTGACGAGCAAAAAGTAAAAAACAAAAGTTGACAGCGCTGCGCATTACGACATCGTTAAATCCCGTCCGATCGATAAGAATCTGTGACACCTTAGCCTTCGAAAAAGTAAAAATAAAAAAATAAAAATGTCAACCACCTGGGCTACTGTATTCAAATGATTTTTTTTCGAAACCCCCGCGGCTTTCGGGAAACTACCCTTGAAATGTGTGAGGTCGATAGCTTAAAAGCTAGTTTTTTGTTATTGCTGTTTTACTAGATCTTGTGATGGGGTGAATGACATTGTTGTTTGTGGTCACAAAGGGTGCTTATTTTGATAAAAATCGATCTGTTTTGTTTGTGATAAGCGTGTTTCAATGGCGATTAGGTGGTTTTTTGCAATACAAGGGAGAATAGCTTATGGTTGAGTTTTTAAAATGGTTTTATACCTATTATATAGCTAGTACCTACCAAGTAGAAAAGCGCATTTAAGTAATAGGTTTGGGCATTGTTTTAAGAACTTCAATACGACCACAACCTCAATGTCTTTCGGCAATCGTCGTTTTTCATACATCGTCAGTCGTTTCCATAGAAACACGAAGACTGCCATAAGAGACATGGGTTTACTGTACTTAATAATTTTAACTAAGAAGAAAATAGAAATACGCATTGCGTTATTATTATGATCCTAAAAGTGTCGTAATGGCGTAAATCAATGGACGAAAGACGTAACTTAATTACGAAAATAAGTTGGCCACAACTTTGGATTCTTTTATTTTTACCTAGACTTTCATTATGATTTACATAATTATGAATAATGCTCCAAATAGCTTTATTCAAATAGTAATGTGATGATGATGATGATGATGATCCTAAAAGTGTCGTAATGGCGTAAATCAATGGACGAAAGACGTAACTTAATTACGAAAATAAGTTGGCCACAACTTTGGATTCTTTTATTTTTACCTAGACTTTCATTATGATTTACATAATTATGAATAATGCTCCAAATAGCTTTATTCAAATAGTAATGGTCATATCGCCCTCGTTATTAGTTTGGATCTATATCGGTAGCAGCATTGTATTCAAATTATTTAAAATTTAAATACAAAACGCGATTAAGTGAAGAAAGAAGCCATAAGTTGGTAAGCTGATGCTTCCGCCCCACAGATTGGCATCTCGAGCAGCACAACTTTTCCCTAACCAAAACACAATGACAAAGGAGTAGACGTTACATTTTTAAGAAATTCGAAGTGGTAAAAATGATTTCAATGTTTCCAGGTGTAGATTAATCATCATAAACGCCTAAGATAGGTAGGTAGGTATAGGTACTGCGTTAATGTAGGTATCTGTCATAGCAAAAAATGTCAAAAAATGTCGTTTTTCAATCATAGCAAAAAAATATCCGTTTTTTAGTCCTTTTTAGTCCTGTAACTTTTTAATTCAGCAACTGATTACTGTACTTTCTGCATTTTACGATATTTCGGTCCATTATTATGTCGCCTTTCGGGAAATATAAGCATTTTGCTGAATTAATACAAATGCATGTTCCCCATTGGGACTAAAGCTAAAACTTGGTCTAGTCCTTCAAAACCAGCTGGGAAGTCAGTGACACCGTTCCAATCATCATATCAGCTTTCCATACCGTTACAGATACGGACTCTAATCTCACTGATGCAGTTGAATGAATTGTCACTGTGTCCGAGTGACAGGGCTCAGGGTTACCACCGTTTTGTTTCTCTACCTTTTTTTAAAAACTACCTCTACCTGCAAGTGTCAAGAACGTTTCCGCCTGTCAAACGCGTGCTAACTTCTGATTAGGATACCAATTTTTTGTTTTATAATATGTATAAGTGCGGATCTTAATAGACATGTTTCGTTTTATATTTTTTATTTGACCTCAGTGCCAACGAGGAAAAACTTAGTTCAATAATAAACACATATTTTACATTATACAACTAGTTTTTGCCTTTTGCCCGCGGCTCCGCCCGCGTAAATACAGTATCCCACGGGAAAACTGTACTTTTTCGGGATAAAAAGTAGCCTATGTTTTAATCCATACCAAATTTCATCAAGATCCGATCAGTAGTTTTTGCGTGAAAGAATAATGAACATCCATCCATCCATCCTCCCCAACTTTCAGATTTATAATATTAGTAGGATAAAGGTACTTGTGACAAACGCAAAGTATACAAAATACTAATAATTCAGTTTTATATTATATAAGTTTCAAGAGTTCTTTAATAATATTACACAAAATACTATGCAACAGCGTGTTTTAATGTACTGTACGTGCTGTAATGATAAGAGAGTTTATATAGTGTATTTTTAATGGTCACGGGCAAAATTTAAGACCTCCATGAATTATGGGACTGCTTTTCACTAGGTACCTACAACCTAGCCCCCCGTGGTTCAGTGGTTAGCTTGGCTCTCGACTCCGTAGGTTGGCGTTAACACCCGGCGTTGGAACTTGGAACATAAATATAAAATGTTGGTTTCGAGTCTGGTTTGGACAATGCAGGCTGATCATCTGAACCTCAATTCTCGTATTTAAAGTAGACTTTCATTTTACTTTGATTGTATTATTATAAGTGAAGCGACTTGTTATCTTAAACCGATCTTATGAAGTTTGGACCAATCAGGACGCGTTTTACGCTTGTTTAACGTTTACGAGAATACCGGTTTGGCAGTTTTAGCGTATCGGGACTTGATTCGTGATTGTAATTGTATTATTTCAGGTTTTATTTAGCAGAATTGACCCTCAGATTGTCTGACAAGCAATATTATCCATGCTGCGAATGGGCGTGTAAAAAGTCGGTCCTGCGCCTGATCTCTCGCCAGTCGTGTCGGTCATCCGTCCTACTGGGTTACAAGAGCAAAGGAAGAGAGAGCTCTTGTGTATTGTGCATTTACTTGGGCACTATAAAATAACTCCTGCGTAGCTGGTCTGGGTTCATTGAAACCGGCCACCATTACCGAAATCGGTGTGGTCTATGCTATTACTACTTTGGTGCAAGTGCCAACTGCCGAAGTGATATTGCTTTAAAAACTTAATTTGTATAAATCTACGCTAAACTCAAAAACGTTAAAAAAATCAAGACGCGACGTCTGCCAAGATTTTCCCACTTTAAACGGCATTTAAGGATTTGTACATCAAGAACACGTTTTAACTTTCAGCGTATCAGCCCTTAGTATCCTGTTCTGATAATCCTGACGTGCCGTAAGACGGGTAGCGTGTGGTGGCGTGCGGGTCCGTGTGTCCCACGCCAAGGTCGCGTCACATCACATCAGATATGCTAATGACTCATAGATATAAATGAGTCACGAACTCGTAGACGAAATATTATTATAGCTCTCAAATGTTCTTTATTTGATTGTTTTTGCTAGAAGTAAACTTAGAAATATTAGAAGTTACAACGATGGTCTTAAAATAGTTTTAGGTATTCTATGTAAATTGTAAAGTCTAAAGCTAATTAGACTAGCTTACAAAAAAAAGTAATTAAAAACGCGGCTTAAACACTTTTGACCCTGGCTGCTCCCTGGCAACATGCATTTATATATTATATTTAGTTGGGCCATATAAATAAGATCATATAAAACACACTCACAACTCAACCGCGGATTACGAGGTGGTCTAAATGTGACTATAAATATATCAAATAATAATTTAGAATTTAACATAACATAAAAAACAAAACACAAGTAAACCTTGCGAACCCCAAGGCAGAGCGTTGCAGCTCCGAAATCTCGCCAGACGTGCCTCTGACGGCGGCTGCCACTCAAAACGGCTTTGCCTAATCCCGGTTTGGATTAAGGAAAAAATAAACCGACGGGACCCTCGTGTCCCGCTCAAGCGTTCACGCTTCGCCGCGCCCGCGACTGCCGACCGGTTAAATGGAACAAAATTGACCCTTATGGTTATATTGGAGGATCAATTGCATCGTTGTTGCATGTTTGCAATTTTTTAACAAATCTACTGTCATTCTAGTTAATGTTAGCTAGAACAAAAGCGATATTATGAGTTGTAGCTGTATTTTATATTATAATAAAAAGTGACGTATTTGATTCGGTACTGTTACATAATACTCATATAAGTCATATTACATATTTGGTTTAACAATGAATACCAACTAAACTATTGGTATCAAAGTTTTTAATAAAAACTTTTCGAAATTTTGTTTTATTTAAAAAGCTAAGTATTACACTTTTTTGACAAGAAATAAGAATGCCCACACTTTTGAATTGAGATTTTCGTGAAAACGGTTATTTTGCTCAATCCACACCATAGGCTCAGTCTACAGATATCGTAGCAAATCTAGCAACAAGTAGACCATAGGTAATCTAATATCGTAATTATCCTGCGGTCACTGGTCACGGAAAAGCAATATTTATTGCATTTAAAATATTCGTGTATAAATATTGTAGTAAACATAAAACTCGTAAAACGTACATATTACTTAAATACTTTATTCCTCCAGTTATTTGTAAATTCCGAGAACTCTGATAAGTATTGAAAGTGAAACTTTCTCGAAACTTCGCTTTTTCTTACAATGTGTCAAATGTTTGACAGGCAGTATTAGAAGGACCACACAGCTATTGTATTATTCGCAGATCGACTTAGCGGGCCTTACTTACCTTCTCGTGAAACACCTTTCTTTTAATACCGGGATAAACTAACAAAGAGGCGTCGAAATCCAACCTATAGCTGAGCTCCGGAAAAAACAATTCCGCAAAAAATTATTCGACCGAAAGTATAGAGGTGCATTCAAAAACAGATTATGACAAGCCCCTGTTTTGTTTGTAAACATACATAAGACGCGCACAAAGGCCGAATGTAACACAACACCTTTGCCTTTTGATCGGATGATTTAAAAAGTTATCGATACGTGAATTTCCATTTCGGCAAATGGCGTCAGAATTGGCGGCAAAATAGGCAAATTGTTGACGTTTCGAGGCATTAACTCGCATCTGCGCAAAAAAGGCGTGTTGTTATAATTTGATCTTTTGTAAATGATATTTGTGGTGCGGATACACGGATGGATTGGGCGGGTAATATTGTTAACGTGTTTTTGTTCGGTAATTGGTACTGTCAACGGTTTTAAACGATTTTATTTTGCTTCTGTTGACAATTTAATAGAAATGGGAGGTTTGCTATGGAATATAGACATAATAAGTTTGTATCCAAAGACTTTGATACTGTGCTTGTGTTACTAAACTCTAACTCCCTAATTAATAAAAAAAAATTGCACCACGGATACGAAATCCATGTTGCTGTCTTTTTCTGATACGTTGGAAAAGCTACTTGACAGACAAAGACAGCAACATGGATTGCGTATCCGTGGAGTAAATATTTTTATCAATAAGGGGATAACAATATACTGGCCAGTTAGATTTGACATCACGTCCGGTTGCCATCGTGTACTGGCATGCAGGCTGTGGCCATCGTACCGGAGAGTGGTCAGTATACATAGAACGTTTTGGAACGCTATAACAGCACAGATTAAAGAAATAGGAAATGATATACAGCTACATAGTTAGCTTTCAATTTGATTACACTTCTACAAGCATACTGTGTGTCCACGATTGTATGGAAAAACTGTGTGCGGTTGAAGGATACGTCAAAATTTTCAAATTTGGATCATTCTATGAAAGCTGTTTCTCTTTACGTAAGTATAAAATATATTTTCTACTCTGTGATAACAGTATGACAGCTACCAAGACGTCAGAGCGCATTGGCCAGTGATACTGGCATATATTAGCAACACAAGCTACATTTATCCTGCGTATTTCGTTGATGGATGTAAAGAATCACCAGCACTCATTATTTTCTCTACAATCTATACAGTACTCGTATGTAGGTCCAAATTCAATTAGCCATTTTCCTTTGCAAGCTTCTCTTAAAATCCGCGTTCCCGTTAGCGCTCATAATAAATTAAATATTTTCATTTACAAAAAGTTTCATCATCAAAACGAATATTTGGTTAAAGTGAATAAGATTGTCAAAAACAATGTGTTCGATTTTTAGGTTTGTGTTTTGTAAATCAAAATATTGGCACCCCCCTAGAGCTAGCGGTTACGCAAAGTTTTGTTGAGGCATTTAGAGGAAGATTTGGACTTACTTTGATACTTATAACTCTAATAAACAAAATTAAAAAATTTAAGTAACCTCCGAATTATCACGCAGCGAGCAAGCTGATGATGATGAATGTAGCTAAGAACACTGTCAGCTTTCAAAGAAAAATAATAGAACAAAATCGGTTCATCCCTTTTTGAGCTACGATGCCACGGACAGAGACACAGACAGACATATAGACAGACAGACACGCTAATAAGTTTCACGTGTCACACCCATCTTTTGCGTCGGGGGTTAAAAAGGGATCTATATGCGTTTTGATAGACGGATAGCTATGACAGTCTTAAATCATCTGGTATTTTGAAGTTTGACCATAATATAATATTTAAGGAGTAAATATCATCTCCCGTTTTTATCTCCAAATAAACAACGCCGCAGAAACACCTAGACGTGGTGGGAAAATATATGTTTTGGTGTTTGACGAAGAAAATTTAGATAAGTAGCGGTCGGTAGCATGCAAAATTGTGCATCTGGCTCGGCAACCATCGCTGATACACCTCGTCCCAAATTAGGGGTGACAACCACACATAAATTATTAAATATTTTTACAGACGAAATTGGAGCAATGAATAATAAAGTTTAATTATATTACCATTTAATAAAGTTTAACTCGCTTCAAATAAGTTCATTAATGTTTAATATCGCACCGATAATGTTGGTAGATTATTGTTTTTCTTACGTGTGTACTGTGGCTACTAAATAACATAAGCTATTTCCGCATAATATGTAGATATCAGAGTTCAGATGAATATTAGTTAGAATAAAATAAATATTAAATATAACTTAAAGATTAATAATAAATATAAAAAATATAACTTAATTAATAAATAAAAAAATATAACTTAATAAAATATAACTTAGGTTAAGTTATATTTTATAAAGATTGAGAAATTTCATTAGAACGTTGTAATAAGTTTTATTTAGTAATTTTGAATTATGCCAATATGATATTTGCACCACATAGCGCTGTATCCTGCAAGTTAACAATCTAAAAAAAAAGTGTAACTTTGTAAAAACACATGTGAAACAAAAACTCATAGTAGCGTGTTTTTATTGCACGTTATTTAGTTTAAACTTTTGTATTGCGAGTGTAGCATTTCTCCCAGTAGACAACCCTATATCTCGTCGTCTAGTTCTGTAATGAAGCAATTTAAATGCATGAGGCAGGGCGCGAGGATCGTTTGGTGGGGAGAGGAGGATTCGCACAAAAAAGACGTAACCACCAGACACATTTCTTTAACTTTCCGCCTTATTTCTATGGTTTAAAGTTCACATTCCATTGGAGATTGTGTTGCCAAGTGTTGTTTTGGTGTGATAAATAAATAGTAGGTATGATAGTGGCTGGTCGGGGTAGCGCGGTATCAGCAGGTAGAGGATTACGGGGCACTACGTAGGCGAAAATGTTATCCTAACTTATTCGGTGAAAGGAAAAGTGGGAAAGTGGCATCGATTGAACGTTTCAAGTTTACTTTACAACTTTGATATAGTTTAATTAATAATATGATGCTGCAAGATTCGTAGGTCATAGAGCTTTGCGATGAAGTATTTATTGAATTTGCACAGAAGTTTTTGTGATCGACCCTGAATTATGAATTTTGTAAATAAGTATGAAAACTAAAGAAAGTCGTAAAGTTACTTTCTAAATTTAATAAACCAATTTTGTAACCCCGCCTGCCAACATGCGACTGCTAATTACTATGACGAAGTTAGAAATCAAAAATGTATGGTATTGACGAATCGCGCGCTCAGTTACTTAGCGAAAGTTATGTCAAGCCCATATATTTTCAATTTCTAAAATCGTCATTGTAATTAACGATGGCATGTTGGCTAAGGCACCTGAAAGAAAATCTCAAATCTAGGCTACTTAGTATATTTTGTGTCCCCATTCGAATACGGAATACGTTAGGCGATTTTTGCGTTATGTAACTAAATTATACATCCACACACCCTCATAAATCTTTGCATAAACAGGAAAGATTTTATTGTTTGTTTGCTCTGAAATTACTGGATCGATTTTGATATTTGGCACAGATATAGAGTAAAAGGACAAAGGCTACTTTTTGTCGCAGCAAAATGTACGGTTCCTGCGGTTCCTATTGCACGCACGAAGTCATGGGCACCATCCTACTATCCTACTAATATTATAAACGTGGAAGTTTGTGAGGATGGGTGGATGGATGGATGTATGGATGGATGGATGGATTTGTTACTCTTGCACTGAAAAATTGCTGAACAATTTAGACTAAATTTGGTATGGTAGTAGTTTGAGCTCTGGATTGACACAAAGGCTACTTTTTATCCCGAAAAAGTACAAGACGTGTTTACGTGGGATAAGCTATATACGCGGGCAAAAGCTAGTTTTATATATAACTACTACTATAACCTTATAATCCACAACAAATTCAGAACGGGGAAACCGAAACCGTCTCTTGTGGTTTCATAGGACGTAATATTCAACAATAGTTGAAGATTAACTTAGTACATAGCGGTTTTGTTGAATGATGTGACCTGTGGTTAACTGATGACTGTACATCAATTCTATCAGGTGATTTGGTTTTCAATATACTTTTATATGTAGGTTTATGGTACATATCTAACCGCAGAATATTACTGAAACAGTTAAGAAAACGGTACCTAATCGAAGACAGCTTTTACGAACAGAGGGGTAATTACGAACAATTGGCAAGTTCGTATTCGTGACGTTATCGAATTACAATTGTAAAGCCGCTGTCATAATTTTCATACAATTCTCTTTCGGTAAGGTTACGAATAAGTACCTACTTGACAATTGTTCGTGCTAACTGCTATGTCAATTGTTCGTGCTAGCCCCACAGGAATTCAACGATAGATCCGTATTGTAAAAGTTTAAAATGGATTAAGTCTTTCTTAGGTATTGAATTTATATTGAAATTAGTGGAAAAGTAAGATTCATAAGATAAGATAAAATTAATTGAGAAACACCTAAAATATAAATTCGGTCTCTTTTGCAACCGTTCCAACCGGACAAGGGTTTTTTTTTACATTCAGCCAGATTTACATTCAGCCAAAGAATTATATGTCGTAGGATAATTGGAAAATTAGGATCTTTACGAAAATTTTGACGACCTCTGTGGCTGAGTGGTTGAGCGTGTTGGTGCTCAAGCCGGGGTTCGCGTGCTCGAATCCCGCCGAAGGAACAAAAAATTTTTTCTGTGTTCCTGGGTCAAGGATGTGTATTAAATATGTGTATAATATAATAAAAATCTTAAATATATGTATAGTATAAAAAATATTAAATATATTTCCGTTGTCTGGTACCCGAACACAAGTTCTTCGAGAACTTAAGTTCATAGATATTATATTAAAAAAAAAAAAAAAAAGAATCCTAAGATTATTGCTAAGAGCCGATTATTTGACTCTGAGATAAATTTCATTTCCATCCTCCTAACAATTTTCAGCAAGATGCTGAACGTCAAAAACCCGACTCAGTAAGATGATCATACCTTTTCTTTTATTTACCACATAAATCTCATATAGGAATATTAAAGCTTATAGTATCTAAAATTCATAGCCTTTCCTGAACAAGTGCGGGTTGGCTTGGAAAAGGGCACTAAAGCGATTGTTGGGATATTAATTTTTCCTGGGGGCCTCTGATCTACGTCACTCCACCGAGCCCGGCTTCTATTTTCATAGGGTTGCCAAATCATTATTTTATTATTTACATAAACCTAACTAGCCTTTGCCCGCGGGCAGTCAGTATGCCACGGGAACTCTGTACTTTTTCGAAATAAAAACTAGCCTATGTCCTTCCTCGTGGAATACTCTATATCTATTGTCTGTGCCAAGTTTCATCAAAAACGGCCGAGAGGTTTCGAAGCTTATTCAATGGAAACAAACAAACGAATACAATTACAATATTAGTGGAGAAGTATAATAAGGGAGTTAGTTCCTTATTGTTTACGTACGAAGTGCGGAGAAGTTACGGGATACGTACAACCAGAACATTGTTGCAAAAATGATAACTATAACTGTAAGAAATTTTGCTGTCTACTAAAATACTTATGGATTTTGCATTTTTGAACATGGAACAAGCAAACGAACATAATTAATCTATACGAGTATATATATATATAAGACAAAACTGATTGACGCACAGGCCAAACCCTTAAGGCTAGAAATTTGTAATTTTGCACACGTATTTCTCATATGACGTAGGTATCTAAGACTAAGGAAGGATTTTTCAAAATCCAGCCCCTATAGGTAGGTAAAATAGGGGATGAAAGTTTACAACCTAATTTCACGCGGGTGAAGCCGAGGGCTTAATGCTAGTATATATATAAAAGGCAAAGCTGATTTACTGATGTATCAACGCGTAGGTCAAACCCTTAAGGCTAGAAAGGAGATCGGCAAGACGCCATACATTTACTGCCTGCAGGCCTAGCAATCGCACCCTAGAAACACCGAAGAATCGACAAAATTACATATTGAAGAAACATTAATACCATTCGGAGCAAATTAGGTCTTATTGTAAGACAGCAAGATTGATGCATCATCGTTATGAGAAACAACAATTCTTTTCTTCCCGAGTATGAGCTCACAAAATGACCAGTTTTGACAGCTAAATACTTATTTAATAACGTATTTTGCACATGAATTCTCTGATATTCGAAGATTCATAACTTTTTATTCCCAAGTTTTTTACATAATAACTTTTTAAGTACTACGAGTATAAAACCACATATTATGTTCTAAATTTGGCCGCTCGTGATGGAAAATCAGGCAGCATTCGCCAGTGTCCTTTGAAACTTGGCACACGTATTTCTCATATGACGTAGGCATCCACTAAGGACGGAATTTGCAAAATTCAACACTCAAGGGGGTAAAATAGGTGATTAAAGTTTGTATGAAGCTTTTTATTCCTTGGACATATTTGCATGATATTTCGTATGAATCGAGTACGGAAAAAATTATGAGTCACGTATTTCAGTGTTTTCTAAAATGATGCCCCTAGGTGGGTCACATAGGGTATGAAAGTTTAAAATCTAATTTCACGCGGGCGAAGTGTAACCACTAATGTAACAAGTTCTTCTAGTGGTTACACAGTGCAGAGGTTGAAATTCGCCCGTAACTCATATTATAATTATAAAGCATAAGGGTTCTTTGGCCTCTTAGACACGAAATAAGAATGTAAATGTCTCTATTGAATATGAAAGATTGATAAATGTCTACGTGTGACAAAATTGTATTAAAACGCATGGTAGTGTGAGTTATTCATCTTATGTAGTCCGTGTAACGTTATTTTTATAAATTTAATGCATTTTAAAGCGTCATCAAAAATACTAGTGTAGTTTACTCCACACACACTTTTTTTCGTAATAAGGGATACGAAGTTTTCGCTTCACGTACCTATATGATAACAGTGATAAGTTTAGTAGTATATTTGAGCATAATATTACAATATAGTATTACATTATTTGGTAAAATGTAATTTTTCGTGTTCAACCCTCCGCCTGGCGTGCGTGTCTGCGTGTGACAGCCTCACCTGATCGGGGGAGGTCTGTTTCTGAACGATTAATCGAACTCCGCAGAACATTGTTCCCCAATGACGCCGTAATCAAAAACTACAAAATTGCCGTGTTTAAGTTGAACATATAATATTTGGTCCGCCGAAATTTTAATATGAAATGTTTAATTATTTGAAATACTTACATATAAAGTTTTTTTAATAATAATCATATGCATATCGTACTACTATTGTAAATATGAGATGATGAATCGATGGATATGTATGTTTATAACTTTTTCACGCAAAAACTAATGAAAAGAATTTGGTGAGATTTGGCATGGCAGTAGTTTAAGCTTTGGAATAATACACAGGCTACTTTTTTTCCCGAAACTGTACAGTGTTCCCGTGTTATATAATATGTATTGCCTCCTGTATTTACGCTGGCGAAGCCGCGGGAAAAAGCTGGTTTTATTTATAATCGTGTCGGGCCGAGATAATTAAAAACAATGATTCTAGAGGTAATCTTTGATTACGTTATATCCTTACAAAACTGACAATATTTCTGTGCCGCGACACACATTGACATTTTTAGTTATTGTTAAAGTGCAGTCATTTTAATAGGTAACATTTGACAATTCATCAAAATTCAACAACGTAATCTTGTATCGACGGGCATAAAATAATATACTTTTTCGTTTTGTTAGAACTGCACAATTGCGTAACTTAAAATTTTTCAATTACGATTACATGTTTATTGTAATAATGACCGATACGAGTAATTTTACGATTTGCTTTCACTAATAAACCATTCTAAACATAGTAAACAATTTCGTCGTTACAATGTTGCGTCAGTTAACCCTTTTTCTTTTTAAACACTAGGGATGTTACTCTAAAAATCGAAAGCTGATAGGTAAGTAGAATCGAATGCAATGATTACTTGTGAAGAAATATCACCATAAATTAATAACCACGTTGTGATTATAATAAAACATAATTATATTCATTATTCTTTTAAGTAACTATAAAAATGCAAAAAATAAAAAAGTTAAATTATCTACTTGTCTTATTTTGTTCCTTAAATTTACGAAAGAAAAAATAATAATGAGACAGGGATTCGCCTGATGATTTTTAAAATTCACATGTTTCAAGTCCGTATCGATTCATTCACTTTAATCGATGTTTTTAAGCAGGTCACCTCACTATGAAGATAAAACTGCCAGACGTCAAATTTTACCTATTAAAATGACTCCACTGTACATTTCACTCAACAGCAAAAATTTGTGAATGGGATGCCATTCTTAATTCAATAGCAAATAAAAAGATGACTAGTGTTTGTCAATACCAATTACACACGCTTCCACATATAAAGTTTGGAATCTCTGCCATAGAATATTTAACGACACAGAAGGATAAAATGCGTTTAAATTCTATTTCGTTTATAGTTATTTACCTTTACATGCTTAGAATTTTTTTTGTGTAATCGTTAGTTTGAAAACCATTTTATGTAATATTAGTCTAGATAATAATGGCGTAAATACCTACTATTATTTAGATAGAACTACAAAATTAATATTTTTTTAATAATGTTTAAATAAGTACCTAGTTATAATGTTTTTTAAATTTTTTAAATAATCAGGAATCGAAACTTTGTATTTAAAAACACATTTGTATTATTGCTATTTTTAATAGTATTGATGTTGTGGCACAAATTCCGCAAAGTTACAGCAGGGCACACATGTAGAAAATTATTTTTAACAAAATACTCCTTTTAAACCACGCTTTGTGTAAATGTAACGTCAAAAAGTAGTTTGTTAAAAGATGCTTATTTTCCAGAATTTGTTCCTCATTAGGAAAACTTAATGGCAATCTCTTTTTAACTGACTTCCACAAAAAGGAGGCGGTTAATGGTTATACGTTCGGCTGTGTATATATTTTTTTATTTTTTCGTATGTTCAACGACAACTCCGCCGTATCTTGACCGATTTTGGAAAATTTTACGTGGGAGAGCCACACTTTGGCATGAATGGGCTGGCCGGGTCGGTAAATACCAGGACCTCACAGAAAACCGGCGTGAAATAACGTGACGACTTGCGTTCCCAGTCCTTAAAATCCCCAAGGGGGACTGGGAACACAAGTCAGAACACCAGAGGAGTTACAAGTGTAGTCCTCTGGTGTTCTGACTTGTAACTCCAAGTGTAACTTGTAACTTATCTGGTGTTCTGACTTGCGTTGGACACACTCCAACGCGACTTGCGATCCGTCTGCTCGTTTCCTGGTTCATTTCACAAAAAAAACTTTTTTTGATGTAAAGGGTATTAATTAAGTAAAGGGTAGGGCTTGCAAATATTCGCAAATTTTGATATGCGAATTAGTAGCAGTTACTTTACTGTTACTGTTAGGGCCTCAGTTCGTTCTAAGTTATTTAACATCTCACAACTCACGGTTTTGTGGTTTAACAATTTAAAGAAAATTATTATATATTTTAGTTTTAATAATATTTATTTAAATGATTGCACGATATAGGTAATTGAATTCTTTTCGTCAATCTTATCAAACTATGTTTAAAGGTAGATATAAATTATTAAAATAAGTGAACGGTCTGTAATTTTGTACAACTAACGACATTCGCTTCTGTACTATTTACTCTATGGCAGAAATGCATGCATCCATATTAGATTCACAAAAAAAGTATATATTGACATTGCTTTCCATTTTTCTTACGTCATAAACTGTCAAGTTTGTCTTACAATTATTTATTGATAAAAAATATATTTTAAAGAAAATACTTGACTGATAATACTTAATACTTGAGTAATAAATGGTGTAAAGTTACATGTGGAATGAAATTAATTGACTTTTATTTACTTTCTTGTCATGGTTTTTACAGCTTTTATAGACACACGATGGCATTTTGCGCAAGGCGCATGGGACGCATTGTACGTGCTACTCGTCGACCGGCTCGTCGCATACTAACCACAAGCTGCCCGACTTCGGGCAGATTCGAGTCTTCACTTTTTGCGTGCTCATACCATATCTACCTCTTTTCAACCGACTTCCAAAACACAGGAGAAGGTTATCAATTCGTGTGTATGTTTTTTTTGTGTATATGTTATGCGATTACCCCGTTGTTTGTGGACCGATTGTCAATTTTTTTTTATTATAAAGAGTTGAATCCTGAATTGGTCCCGTTGTCACCAAATGGTAGACCTGGTGATGGAATCCATGAGGAATCGAGAGAAGTCCTCATAATTTGTAGGGACACCGATAGTGATTTTGACTTCTTTTGAAGTAACTCGAGCATATGCTACCAAAAAGTGAAATGTGCCAAGGTATACCCTAGATCCAAAAGCACTGAACGTCATTTCTCAGTCTTTGAAGATACACGTTTGGAAATTTCAGCATTGCTTATAAAACTGCAAGCAAATGTTACTATTGAATAATCATCATCACTTGGTGG
Source organism: Phengaris alcon alcon (assembly GCA_037179445.1). Taxonomy (NCBI): domain Eukaryota; kingdom Metazoa; phylum Arthropoda; class Insecta; order Lepidoptera; family Lycaenidae; genus Phengaris; species Phengaris alcon. The sequence goes on from JAYRCH010000459.1 coordinate 110,916, forward strand.
TATATTATGGTGTATGGTGTGATGAAGGTGGTCCATCATCACACCATACACCATAATATTATGTTGATATAGATTATAGGTATTTCTCATAGTATTTTACACCGATATCGATTTCTTTGAACATTTACAGCTACCAAAAGTGAAATGTTGTGCCAAACCTGTAAACCCTAACAACGATGATGATGGGATCCATGAGGAATCCGAGGAAACTCTTATTAGAAAAGTTAATGATAGTTAAGTTTTCTTACATATTTTTAATTTCCCCGCAACTTTTTCTGTCAACACAACATCACAAAAAAGATTTATGCAAATTGTTCTAGCAGTTCATGTAATGAATGACCATGAGAAAAGGGGATATTTTTTTTAAATATAGAAGAAGATCACTAACTATGAACTAATCTGAGACACGGCGCCGGCCGATTCAACATTAGGCATTTTGAGTAGATTTCATTTTAGAAATCGTGAGTACCGACTTCAAAAATAAGAAGATTGAGTAGAAAAATAGTAACATTTTAGCAGAATTTAAAAGGTGAACTATTTCGACAATAAGAATTATTTCATACTTTTTAGTGTTAGTAGACAAAATGTTAATCACCCCAAGGCCCCAACCCACAAGAATTTCTTCGGTAGCAACGCCTCTACTTTCTAAAACAAAACAAATTTTAATTAATTTTTATAGAAATCCGTATTGGGCGTCACGGTTACCTGTGTCACTACTCACTATATAACCTGTAATGGCATGCCGCCCATAGCCCAGATACACATCGGTGGCCGCCCCGCCCATACTACACGCGAGCCGCGGATTATAAATATTCTTAAAATATACTATGTAATTTAGTGGAAAATAAGGACTTTAGGGTACCGCCGCGCCGGCGAAAAATTCACACGACTTCTATAAAATCATGATGTGATTTTTTATTTGTCCGATCTTGCCTGCCTAATTATGGCGACACTGTAGCACTGAGGTTTACATTACTCTGGACAAGTGGCGCGTGCCTATGCGCAACACATTATAATATAATATTAATAAGCTCATTCATTTGACGTGGTGTGGAAGCGCCCACATAGATATTATTATTAATAATATTACTTAACTAGGTTCAGCTGCCGAGCTTTCAGCTATTCCTAGAACTGATTTTGAAGCATATTCCTTGTGCATAATTACCATCAATACTACGATCCTACTTCTATTATGTTTGTGAGGACGGATGGATGTTTGCGACTCTTTCGCACAAAAACTACTGCAAGGATTTCGATTTGGTATGGTAGCAGTTTAGGCTTATGATTAAAACGTAGGCTTCATTTTATCCCGAAAAAGTACTTAGCTCCCGTGGGATACACTATTTACGCGAGCGGAGCCGCAAAAGCTAGTTAAATCCAAAGACCATGCAACTTCAAATCGACTCTGACTTGTCGAGTTCACTATCAAACGATCTACCAGCTGGGAACCGGTGCAAATGTTTACAGGTTTAACGTTAAGCAAGTTATTAGGCTTACAAGTTGGGCTAAAGTTCATCATCATCAACACGTTTCATCCTTTAGCGAGTACAAATCCATCGAGGTACCAAATACCAAACGTATAGGTACTGCACATAAATATCCACTGCAGCTCCTACGAGTTTACTGGGTGACTTGTCGGGTGGGTAAATATGAAAAAAAAAATACATGTGCACCCACAACTGAATCTATATACAAAAATATCTTCGGCAAAGTTCGCGTCACGACACGAGCGACACGATTTTGAATTTTAAATGAAGAATGAAGTTTTACTTCTACAACGTGTTCTCTCAACTCTGTAGACGACATGCTTTTTAGGGTTCCGTACCCAAAGGATAAAAACGGGACCCTATTACTGAGATTTCGCTGTCCGTTCGTCTGTCTGTCCGTCTGTCACCAGGCTGTATCTCGTTAACCGTGATAGCTAGACAGTTAAAAAATTTCACAGATCATGAATTTTTTGCCGCTATAAAAACAAATACTAAAAACAGAATAAAATAAGTATTTAAGCACCAATACAACAAATGTGATTTTTTTGCCGTTTTGTACACCTTCCCCTTGTTTTGAACCCTTCGTACGCGAGTCCGACTCGCACTTGGGCGGTTATTTAAGAACGATCTTATAAGTAATGTTTAAATTTGTAAATAATAACTTTAAATTAGTAATGCGATGTTATAAAACAAATTTTCACCAAGTTAGAAAAAAGTAAACTTAATATTATGCCATGTATTGTTTTTTCCTAAAACGGAATAAAAAAGTCATATAATATATAAACTAAACTTAGGCCTTTTCATCCGTTATTGGATGATTTATACAGTATACAGTATTCTCCGAGCGAAGAAACCACTCTTGAAATACCTGTCCATCATATATCTTGAAATAGTGCCTGGGACAGTTGGTTTTTAAATGTCGTATGGTTGCCCAAGTACTTACCGCATTCTTACAACATAGTCAGCCTAGTCCAGAGGAATGACTGGTCAATACCTCTGGGGCCAACCATGTGCCGGTTTCCTCACGTTGTTTTTCTTCCCCGTTAAAGCGTCTAAATAAATGAGCCTCTTTTAGATCTCAAGTAAATTATACAATGTACTTGAGATCTGAAAAAGTCTCATTGGTACACGCCAAAACCTGGTAATCAAGTATATGCAATAAGCATTATGCGTTAATAGTATTATTTTTCTCCTGAATCCTGTTACAAGTACATACCTAACTTATAGATAAACATACCAAAAGGCACGTTTCAAAGGTATGTGTCAGACCTCAGAAGTTTAATTTAATATATGAAACACTTAAAGTGGCCTTTTTAGACCCCCAGAATACTCAAATAAATCTAAAAGGTTACGACCGGCGGATTTGATATTATCAAACCCGTTCTAAACAAAAACCCATTTCCATAACTTTCAACCGGATTAATTAATTATATAATTATGATGTGTACACTGTAGCTGCATATTTAAAAAATTAATTTACACCCAAAGTTTCAGCTGCAAGCTAGTCTTAAATTCATTACTAATTTTCTCAAGTTTTTCTAATCAAATTCATTTAAATTATCCTAGAATAATGCGATTATAACCTGCCCTTTTTTGAAATTCGGTTAAAGCGGTAACAGCTCTTAAATTTCGTTAGAATGACACAAACGTTATTTTTAGCAATATTTATGTAAGGAAGAGGCAGTTAACGAGTTAAATAACTAATAGCCCATTTAAACTTAGGATATTAACCGTTGACCTCAATAGTTTGCACCTGTTACTATTGTAAGTAAAAAACTAGTAGCTTGTCGAATATTATTATGACAACGTACCAAGACAACTTGAAAAGATAGAAATAGGCTCAACTCACACTGGCACAGAGTCGAAGCGACGCGACGCGTTATATTTTTCAGCCTATAGCATATTCATCTCTATTGTTCCATTATTTAAGTACAAATTTGTGCTATGTAAATATGGAAGCGCACGTCGACGCGCGTTGACGCGCGCATTCGCGCTTCGACGCTCGGCTGGAGTCGAGCGGATTCGCGAGTCGCCGCGCGTTACTCGGCCGCAGTGACGCGTCAGACGCCGACCACTACGGACGGACGACAGTGCTGAACTATACGACAATGGACGAAGATGAAAAATTAATTTTTTTAGTACAGAAATATGAATGTCTGTTTAACGTCAAGGCGAAAACCTACAGTGATAAAAATTGTAGGAAAAATGCCTGGCAAAAAGTAAGCGGTGAAATGCAAATTTCTGGTAAGTTCTAACTGTTTATTATTACATTTACATAACATACACAATAGTTATAAAGGGTGTAAAAAAATTAAACCCAGAACCGAAAGTGGGGAACACTACTTATCAATGCGAACATTTTCCCTCAAGAAACTATACCTGGGAAATCAAGTTTTTCAGGGATAATTAGGTGCGTAGTTTGTACTCATTTGGTTGTTATATTAACATATTCGTGTTTTGTATCATGCTACCAGCATTTAAAATCGCTAACGAAATCGGTAACAGGGTAAATAACACGAATTGTATGAAATATCATCAATTCAAGTATATACTTTGAAACCGATTATCCTGGAAACCCTTGATTTCCCAGGTATGGTTTCTTGGGAAAAAATGTTTGTATTGACGAGTAGTTTTCCCCACTTTCGGTTCTGGGGGTAATTTTTTTACACCCTTTATTTTATGTACACGCGATGTAAATCCAATGAAGTATTCAGTTGTGTTTAATAATGTAACATTATGACCACTTTTTTAACATCGTGTGATCATTTCGTTTTGCCATGGTACTGCCCCATGCTCGGATATAAAATAAGATTTGAATTTATCTCTGATCACCATGGCATTTGACGTAGTTTGGTTATCGACTGACCGCATATTTTGTAATATACTATTACTTGGCAATTGCAAGTTTTCGAGTTCGTCATTTTCTCTTATGTAATTATGCAAACATGTGCATGCAAGAACCATAGAATCAAGATGCATCGGTTGCATTTTTATTTTTTTTTGAAAAACCTCAAATTTTTGTGACAGGATTCCGAAAGCACTTTCTACTAGGCGCCTTGCTCGACTTAAGCGATAATTAAAAATTTTCTTTTCATGATTGTCAGACACCTGATTTCCAGGATATGGTCTCATAATGTGTTCGGACAAGGGAAATGCTTCGTCTCCTACAAAAACATGTGGCATTTCTTCTATCATACCTGGCAACCTTTTATTAGACGGTATATCAATCGTATTATTTTGTAATCTTTGTCCAAATTTAGAGCTGTTTAATATGCCGCTATCACTGTTACGTCCATATGCTCCAATGTCAACAATAATGAATTTGTACTTTGCGTCAACAACGGCTAACAAGACAGTACTGAAATATTTTTTGTAATTAAAGTAGAGACTGCCACTATTCCAGGGAGCCCTTATATTGACGTGTTTACCGTCAATTGCCCCTATACAATTAGGGAAATTCCATATGGTTCTGAATTCCTCCTCTATTTTAGTCCATAATTCTTGTGTAGGCTTCGGCATAACAAGTGGCTGTAAATATTTCCATATTGCTGCGCAAACTTCATGTACAATTGTTAAAACAGTGCTGTATCCTACTCGATAACTTTGACCTAAGGCTTGAAAGCTTATCGCCGTAGTCAGAAATCTGTAACAATTTAAAAAATACACGTAAATAATACATTTTATTAGATTAAAATAAAAGTTACAATTTTGTGTTCCTTTTTCAGAGGCGGAGTGTCAAAAGCGGTGGAAAAGAATTCGAGATTGCTACAAAAAGGCCATTAGATTAAGGCAATTTAAGAGTGGTTCTGCTAGATCAAATGATAAGCCAATAAGATTTGAAAAAGAATTGGAGTTTTTAAAACCATACTTGCAGAACAAACCACAGACGTGTAACTTAGATAGCTCCGAAGAAACTGACCTAAACACTGATACCGACACCAACTTGTCCGCTGCGTTGCCATCTCGACCCGAATCACAATTATCCAACCATTCCGATACTACACGAAAGAAGTCCCAACCACTATCACAAATGTTATTCGCGCAATATCTGGAAAATAAGAAAAAAGAAGAAGATCCAACAGACACATTTTTTCTCTCTATGTCTAAAACCGTTAAACAGATGCCAATACAAATGCAAGCGCAACTGAAACGACAGATATTACTTTTAGTAACTGACGCGGAAATAAAAGTTGCTTCCAATGCTTCCTTTCAACCTGAAACAACTAATATCAACCCAAGGCAAGCAAATACTTCTTCATCCAGTGGCTATACAACAGAACTACGAACCGAATCAGAAAGTCTTCAGCTGCAATCTAATTCCACTAACTATAATGTTAACACATATACAATGCAGCCAAATACCGGCTATTATACAATACAGCTACCAACCACTTATACTCCTTCTACAAATACGTCAACCAGTACCAACTGCACAACCATTAATCAGTTCGGAAATAGCACTTCTTCGAGCTATCGTATAGAAAATCTCGAGCTGCCACCTTCACCGTACATACCATTGCCGATTGGGATGACGACGCGGCAACGGAGGGAAGGCGATAATGACTACAGTGAATGACGTTATGTATGGCTGATGAATGCCCTGATTTATTAATTATTAAACTAAGTAAACAGGGTGGGACGGTTCTCCAAAAAATTATAAATACTTATTTTTTGTCATACCTACCTATACTTTCCGGAAATAATGTCATGTAGTTTTTAGCTTAAAATGATGTGATATATGCATGCTATCAGTTTCTGGAGAACTGTTCCTTACACCTTGTATAATAATGCGTAAAAATTATGATTCAAGATAAATAAATCTATATAAATAAAAACAAATGCTTTTATTTTTGTCCTATTTGTGTTCTCAAACTGTCGATCATATTGTAACGAAACTAAGGCAGGGTGTTCTGACGACGCTCGAGAAAAATCCACTGATGTTATAAAGGTCTTCTCACGCAAAATTACAGAACTACTAGGTACGTTACGGTACTACCACCGCCTATCATTTAAAAGCAAATTGAAATAACAAATGCACACACATCCGAGGGGCTAGTGTGAGTTTGATCGAGTACGAAACGTTACTATCGCGTCTGTCGGAATCAAAACTTCCCCTTACGTCCGCTAGGGGCGCTGTTCGATTTCCCATACTAATTCGGCTGTGACGCAGACGCGATAGTAACGTTTCGTACTCGATCAAACTCACACAAGGGGTACCGCTCGTTCATCAAGTCCAGTATTACTATGCTTGCGCTGAATTCGAACACAGTTTTCCGAGTCATAGTCGATCAAAAATAACAATAATAGCTCTTAAAAATTTACGTACATACCTCAAGCATATTGATATCCGCTCTTCAACGGAAATTGGTATTCTTAAATTTGTTTCTTGCTTTTGGATGTGAGGCCTCAAAATATTTACCAAATTTTCAAATTTATCTAAGCCCATTTTATAATAATCATAAAAATATCTTGGGTCCTGGCTTAAATCGTTACTACAAAGTGTTTTGAATTCGCCAAGAATATGTCTTTTCTTCCATAACTCGTGAACCCAAAATTTTCGTTTTATTTTCCTATTCTCAGCTTCTGATATAATTTTACTTTCTTCCTCTTCAACTTCTGATATTAGCGCAATCATGATAAGATCGATATCAACCATCGTATACTGCCGAGCGAGCACCATTCACGAATGTTCGAAAGTCACTAGTCCAGCACTGTGATCCGAACGCGCTAATACGAGCATCGTCGCGCGCAGACGCACGTCGCCGCGCGAACACGCGCGTCGCCGTGCAAAACATGACGCGTCGCTTCGCTTCGACTCTGTGCCAGTGTGAGTTGAGCCATAGTGTTCAATGAATAATAATTTTCATATTAAATACGTGAAGCAAAAACGTTCAGTACAGTTTTGCGAGAATTGTGCGTACGGAGGAGTATGATAATTGGCACAGTTAAAGTTCATGTTTAGGAAGGTATGTAGAAAGGAAATATTTATTAAATGATGTTCAGATATTTCTAATACTCAAATGCTCATATACATGATATCAAATACTCAATTTAAGAACAATGAGACAAAAGGCGGAAGTAATACTGTCCGGGTACAAACATTCTCATAATGCACGAATAAAAGACTATATTTAGTAAGCCAAGCTATCATTAACACAATGCAACTCCTACAGTTTGTTTGGTTGCTAGTCCATTTTGTTGCCAGCTTTTGTACAAACTATACCGGAATGCCTTCAAGAAAAGTTGAATTTTGTGAAAAACAAGGCCAGGATCCGTATTTTTATATCGACTTAGTGGTCGGGAAGAAATGGCGAACGTACTACACATGGAATATGATTTTTGATACAAAATGTTATGATTCCGTGTTTAAAAAGCCTACAAAAGAGGTCTGTATGCTCACCTTTATCATAGTAATGTGTATCGTGAGGTACCTATGCAATATTTTAAGCCTTTTGTAAATAATAAAGCATTATTAGGAAGCTCTTTAGGAAAATTATTTTGAGCGAAATTTGACAATAACTTCTGAAGTAATTCAAAGAAAACCTATTGCGCGTTGATAGTTACGGAATCCTCCTCAGATGTCCTGATATGCTCTTGGTTAGGTAATTTTTTAATCTCGCAGGGGAAAGGACTAGGGGTGTCCACTTTGAAAAAACATCGACGTTTTTTCGATTCGATAAATCAGAACTCTACATCGATGTCTTTCGATATATCGGGTAAAAAAATGGATATTTTGTACGCATCGAGTACTTTTTTAGGGTGCATATTATTAAGATTTCTCTGTCCGTCTGTCACCAGGCTGTATCTCATGAACCGTAATATTTATACCGTGCTATGCATAATTTTGTGTATGAAAATGGCCTGTAACGATATAAAGGTTCAATGCAAAATAATAATTATTGTGAACCCACAAATCGCTTCTTAAAAAAAGTCATAAAAAGATTTACATTATTTAATTGACTTTTATCCTTTAGTCATATAATATTGGTTGCTTCGTGGATTATACCATGGTTTGTAAATAAACTGTAGCTATAGTTAAGTACCTATATTATAATCCAAGACAACCGCTTTTAGTTCTGCGCATTAAATTCAAACGGCGCTAGCGAGCTATGCCAAATTTTGGGCTCAAGTTTCGCCTCTATTTCAGTATAAAACAATGTACTGTGTAATGTGTGTGTAATGTGCGCAGTGCTGCCGACATAATTTTTAGTACACGTTTATTATATTACACGGCATTATATTGTTAGTCCACTATTGAATAATAATTTTCTTTTTTAAATAAACAAATAGGAAAAAAGATTTTAGGAATAATTTTAGTGGTCAAACTTGAGTTTTTATGAAATTAATTGGTTATAATCGATTCGATGTTTTTCTACTAAAAACTGAAAAAAAACATCGATACATCGAGTATAACGAAAGCATTTCATAACATCGGATCGATTCGATTGTAAATTGTAAACATCAATGTTTTCAATGCATCGATGTATATCGAATATCCCTAGAAAGGACATTATGTCTCCCCTGGCGGTGTCGCCGGTAGGTACTATACCTACACACTAAAACCACCTGCGGATTGTCATCAACCGCTATGTATGATCACACAGGACCGGTCGGTCTACCTCAAAATGCACCAGCCTTCCAAAGTTTGATGGATTATTTCAGACGATAGAGCGGATCCGTTCAGACATGAAAGACTACCTGGAACAGCAGCCGCGCTGGGCGTCCGCGGTGCTGCACGTCATCACCAGAATGGGTTCCTCCGAGCACGAGCTTCTGATGTTCGCTGACCAGGGCCCCGCTGGAAGGTTCCTGGCTGTACCTAATATCGTACGGGCTCCAGGTGTGGTAAAACTTGACATTTAGACAAGGTACCTTAATAATCAAACGTTAAAAATATAATGAAATCCATTGGACGCTCCGTGGTCCAGTGGTTTAGAGTCCATACTCTGGCCAGAGGCCACAGATTTCTAAAGAGTTAAAATTTAAGCATGGCTCTCGACTTCGGGCGTCGTGGGTTCGATCCCCGGGTTGTAACAAAAAAATTGTTTTCAAGTCTGGTTAGGACAATGCGGGCTGATTACCTGATTGTCTGACAAGAAAGAAGATGCGTCGGATGGGCATGTTAATAATAATAATAATAATAAAATATTTGACATATAAATACATTTTCACAATTATAAACAATACAAAGAGTTACAATAAAAAACACAATAACTTATCAGAGAAAGTAGACATAAAATCGACCACAAAAAAAAATTTAATAGTACAGGAGAAGTGAGGACACGTGTGGTTCGGATGGTAGGTAGTGCTGTATATATTGTCAAAAGTCGGTCCTGCGCCTGCGCCTGCGCCAGTCGTGTCGGTCATCGGTGTGGGGACTGGGGAGCTATTGTGAGTCCATTGACACCTCATTCAGTAAAATCGTATCAGTAGTTTAGGCGCTACGCTAGAACAAACATATTATAATATACATATATAAGACTGCTAAAATCATTACCGTCCATTTGTAGTCGGGTAAAAAGTAGTTATGGAAATGCACTCAGTTAAGTGTTATTTTTTAAGAAATTGTGCTGGACTCTTTATTATGTTTGTGATATAACGCTTTTAGACGGACTGGGATAAATGAAGTGCACATAATATTATCATCAGTCGACGTATAACCATTTAAAATGCGTTAAAGTAATTGAAGTATTTGCATACAAATTAAAAATCTGCGCCAACGCGCAGTATGTTCGAACCTGCCTCTCTGTACTGGACAGTATTTTCGGAATGTAAGATACGTCACACGTCTAACATTGTTAATTTTCTTCACAGACAATTTCCCTTTATCAAAAGGAGTGCGTTTACTCAAGATATTCATCAAGTTGGTAGCCAACGGCAAGTATTTACTGGTAATGGACTGCGTCATGCGGGGCGCGTCTCTGGCGGCGAGTGCCCAGCCGTACCGCGCCGAGGTGGTGACGCAGGCGGCGGCACTGAATGTGGAGGGCCAGAGCTACCCCGCGTGCACCAAGGAAAAACATAGGAATGAACTTATGTCTAACTGAAATGTGGAAAAGCCTTAGAAAATTAAAAATACCTACGGCCTAAGCTACGACCCAATAAAAAAATAAAGCCGTACATATTGCACGCATTAAATTTTTTCATTGTAATGTTATAATAGTAGTATAATATCTATTAACGTTTCACACCACGTCAATCTGGCCTCGTGCTAAGTATCCGAAGAACTTGTTTTACAGATATCAGACGACGAGAAGTATATTCAATACTTTTATACTATACAATATATACCTAATAATTATTAATTATACATAATATATTTAATACACATCCACGGGTCATGGAAAATTTAAAACCTTTTGCTCCCTCCGCGGTATTTGAACCCGCGACGTCCAGCTTGATCGTCCACACGCTTACCACTGAGCCACAGAGGTCGTCAAATGTTATAAGAGGTTATGTTATTTTACAATCATCTTTTTATATAAAAAAATGGATTGCAGTTCCAATATCTCGATAACTCTAAAAACTCGAGAACGGCTGGACCGATTCGGCTAATTTTGGTCATGGAATAATTATGTGGAAGTTCAGGGAAAGCTTAAACGCTGAGAAATATCGGAAAAATTGCGGGGATAATGCTAATATCGACGACTGAATTTTTCCATACTAAATGCAGTTCACACTGTTCAATTTGCCACTTGACTGTCAAATATTTATAAGTGAGTTCAATTTATCTGTTTGGTTTAAATTTAAAAATGCTAGCCCCAGTTAAGTAGGTTGGTAGGTGTAGATGTAGGGGTAGTTTATGTTGTAGATGTAGGGGTAGGTGGTAGGTGCAGGTATCGTTATTTATTTACTCCAGTTCATAGTACCTTTACTATGAAGACAGAACAACGTGTGTCGGACAGCTAGTATTAAAATAAAACGTATGTTTGCTAAGCATGTTATTGGTAAAAACATTAAATATTTGTTATTATTGTTTGTTTTATTTATTGCTAGCAGTGCCCAAACATATTATTGACTGACGAATGTCTCACGCAAAAGTCGTACAACTTGAAGATGGCCACTTATAATTTATATACTAATTAATTATTGTTTTAACGGAGCGAAACTAAGAAAATGTTTCTGTTAGGTTTTTTATTCCTTGTAACTCTAAAGCCTGTGTTTGGTCAAGTTGATATCGTGGTAAATGGAACAACAGACGACTGGACAACCTGTGAGGAGTTTTTGAGGAACACTACGTTTGACTACCACAAAGTCGTCGATGTGGATTGGAAAATATTTTACTTTTGGAATTCTGAAAAGGAAAATTCCTACCACATCAAATTTAGCCTGGCTTCGGAGATGGCAAGTTATACAATTTAATTAGTTTTTAGCTCCAATATTATAAAAAAGATAGACCAGACCTGCTAAATGCAACCTAGGTAATAGATATGTCATAATAGTAGATACCGACTTATAACAAGTAGCGTGTAGTGTTTATCTACCTACTAGGTACATACTGTGAAGTATGCTATTATCATTTGATTTATTGTATATCTACTAAAGAAAACGATTTTTAACTATCACCAGTTATATCTCATGTGTATTTCTACACAAATACAAAATATCGAATTGAACAAAATGGATTGAATGTAAAGTACCAGTTTCCAATTAAAATTAAATATGTGAAGTTTATCCAATACGTAACTTATCCTCCATGTTTTCGCTAGTTGGTGGACAGATTCAAGGTGGAGCTGGAGAAGGTGGACCCGAGCATCAACTGGACTCGAGCGGTGCTGTTCATGGAGTCGTCCATAGACGTGAGCGCGCTCTACATAGAGACCGACTCGCCGGGAAAGTACAGACTTATTCCGACTTTTGCTTTCCAAGGTCATACAAAAGATTATTTTAAATAATAATTATATTATGAAAATATTTAATGGGGAGCATGCATAGTTTTTTTATTGGCTTTTCGAAAGGTAATAATAAGCAAGAAAATATTGTCTGTGTAATGGCATATCTACGATCAACCGTTGACGACGTACGGTCATCACAAAAGGGGTCGTTGGAGAGAATTACATACAGAAAAGATATTAAAACGCTCTGTACAAAAAAATATGCACGAGTGACGTCACAGCAACGTTGAAATGCATATGAAGATAAATACAAAATTGTTTTTCTGAGTTCGGCGTTTAAGTATATTATTATTTTAACAAAAAATCTCACAAATAACATAAGGATTTGAAGGACAGTGATTTTCGTTTTTAGATCATAACAAAAAAAAATCGACGATTTTTTAAGTCCTTTTTAGTCCTGTAACTTATCAATTCAGCAACTGATTATTGTACTTTTTGCCTTTTTCGATCCATATATTAATGTTGCTTTTCGGAAAATTCAAGAATTTTGCTTATTTATAACAGATACGTGTTCCCTTTTATCATACGCTATAATAATAATATTATAGTGCTTTGTGACCTGGTCAATCTAATTCCATTGATAGCCAAGAATTTCTGTTACAAATTAGTAAAATTAAGATTTTTTGTACATAATTGTATTATTTTATCCACAAATTGAGTTCCCTTGGGGGTTTAGAACGCTCAAAAGCTAGCGCTTAAGTTTTTTGGCCAATACTTTTTAGATACCTATGCTATATGCGAGTTTTGACAACTTCTGAGGAAGTTTTTATCAATTTTTCAATAATTTCATACGTTTTATAGCTGAAAGTGTTCCTCCGAACTTGATATTTGCCCTGAAGCTGGTGGAGCCCGGCTACCTGGGCATCATGAACTGTGAACATCGCTTGTGCTACGCCCTGGCCTCGGTCGAACAGTTGCCGGATGATGATAAGGTAAATATATCGACCTATGTATATATACTATCAGGTATTCTAATGATAAAGCATGTTGACTGTTGTCATACTTTGTTCGTATTATAATAAAATAATGATATCAAACTGACATGTCATTGACAATAGGCATGATGCCAAAAAGATTTTTTTTTCGTCTATTCGATGTTAGACAACATTGTAATAAACAATCTAGAATCTATATCTTAAAAATAACGTACATACAAACAATTTAAATTTACAATATGAAAGAGATACATAATACATAAAAAAGGCGATATATCGGCCTGTGACGTAACGAGTTGCACCCGCCATACATTTGTTATTACAAAATGTATAGCGGTAGCAACTTGTGACGTAATAAATCGTTTTACGAGAAAGAGATGGGCAATAATTTTTTTTTTGCTTATAATTTTAATCGTGTCAATCTAAATACCTATTTCATTTAGATTTATGTATCTTTAATCAACAATTTTAAAATTTAATTTATAAAAATGTGATATTTCACATCAGGCAACATCCCTATTGTTCTGCATGCTGTCGTTATAATACAAACAAAGTTTAAGGACACCCTATTTGCTAATGTAGTAGTGTAAATTCCTAGTGGGTAAACCGTATGATTCGCACTCGAGAGAGTGCAGGTTCGATTCCCAGGTTGTAGCGTGTACCAATGAGACTTTTTCAGGCCTCAAGTACATTATACGGACGCTCTAACGGCGAAGGAAAAAATCGTGAGGAAACACGCACATGGTTGGCCCCAGACGTATTGACCACAGTCATTCCTCTGGACTAGTCCAATATGATGTGAGAATGTCGTATGTGCTTGCGCAACCATACGAAATTTAGAAAACTAACTGTCTGCGACAGTCATGAAATACTGTAGTGCCTGCCCACTACAGTATTTCATGAGTGGTTACTTCGTTCGGAGAATACTGTGTAAATCATCAAAAACGGATGAAGAGGCCTAAGTTTTTATTTACTAATGAATTAGATTCCCGATGACGATTTTATTTAGGGAAAATGAATATTTCAACTGGTTCCGGGTAAAATAAAGTGATGCGGTAGGTACCGTCAGTAATCGGGATATTGTAATATGACCAATTTCAAAAGTTCTGACTGTTCTTTTAAAATAAGTTGTCTTTTTCAATTTAATTTATTAAATACTGATAAGCATGCTGATCTTTAGTTCTTCAAATTATAAAGAGCTCGTTACACAACATACTTTAGCATACGAATTGTTTAGCTCCACGAACGATTCAGTATTTATATTGAAAATTTACCAGACCATTGAACACACATTGTTCATAATAATCAGTCATAATAATGTACTCGTAAATAAATTGGGAATTAAGTGGTTATGTTCTTGGCGAATGAAATTAACATTCTTATAATACGATTCCTATAACAACGTTATTGATAATTTTATTTGTATATAAAGTTTTCAATAAGTAAAAGAAACACTAAAATAACACATTTTAACAGGAATAATATTATTCTTCTACTTCTGACATTTTTGGTCATTACAATTTGACTGTCTCCCGCTTGGGGAGAGAAACTGGAATACTTCCTACTCCTTCTACCTTTTTTCTGATTAATTTCGTTGCGGGTCCTAAGACAGGCTTACCATGTTCCTCGGGCACCCCTAATATCAAAGAGTTTTTGTGGTTAGTTATCGCTGGCGATTCTGGCTACACAGGAGTTGGAGTGGTGGGTATGATTTGTGCGCCATATGTCCTTTTAAAAAAAAATGCTATATTATTATGAGTACGGCTGCATGATATAGTGACCTACGTGTGTCGAGTTGTCATATTTGACATTGGCATTTGATTTGACACTCGTGTGTTCGATTTCGAACTCTATTGTCTTATTAGCTCAGAGGTATATTTTCAGTGCTCTGAATTTTCCTCGGCATTAGATACGGATTCCGGCCAATATTATAGTCCCAGTCTCAGTTTAACTAAGACGGGAAAACAAAAATGTTCTGTCTCTTTCTTGTCATCCTTAACAAGTCTCTGGAGATCCATACGATACAAAATTTCGGGTTGTTTGACGAACGTACTTGATAACAAAATTTACTTTTTTTGGATTCCATACCCAAAGCGTAAAAACGGATGAACGGAGGAACGGACGTCCTATTACTAAGAATTCACTGTGCGTCTGTCCATCTGTATATCTGTCACCAGGCTGTATCTCGTGAACCGTTATAGATACTAGACAGTTGAAATTTTAACAGATGATGTATTTCTGTTGCCATTATAACAACAAATACTAAAAAAAAACATTTAAGGGGGCTCACTACAACATAAGTGATTTTTTGCCGTTTATTGCTCGATATTAATACGGCAACAGGTGGACGCTTAGAATATTAACTGAATTTATTGAGTTGTAGGTATATTCTTATTATTTATTATATTAAATAAATAATAAAACCATACAAAAAACTAGATTTTTTCTATGTGTTTAAACTCGTATTCATTTAATATCGATATTAGTACTAATAGTTGTATAGATATTTAGATAAAAATGCGGAACTCTTCATGCGCGTGTCCGACTCGAATTTGGCCGGTTTTTTTTACAGTTAGAAGCTGAAGCGAAAAAGCTGGGTTTCTACGGGCACCACAACCGCTCCTACCTCACGCAGTACCACAGGCCCCCGCTGTCGCCCTTCCTGGAGGACGACAGTGATGATGATGAGCAGGTGGAGATCGACAACGATATGATGATGCCCAACGAGCTGTGATTTATTAAACAGTTTGAATATATGCAGTGCGTTTGAATTGATGTTTTGATTATTAACTATATTTTTTTATAAAAACTAGAAACCGACTACGTAAATTTTGCCTTCTTACTCGAGCTATTACTACGAATCTATTGACACCGACTTTATTGAAATCGGATCAGTAGTTTATACATTCTTAAACTACCAAAATCATTACCCTTTCTCTTGGCTTTGCCGTAGTCGGTTAAAAAATGAGTTTAAAAAGTGTTTTATGTTAAGTAAATACTAATAGGTGCAGTTATATCGTTAGCCCTTATTTTCGCCATTAACGTTTACAAATTTGACATAAATTGGCTGTTGGTCGGTCGTATTTGTGACCAAGTAAAACCAAATCCTAAAAAAGTTACAATTGTCACAAACAAAAGTACTCTTTAGCTAAAATTGGTTTATTTAAAATTTGGGTATTTTATTTGATGGCGGCTATAATCAGTTTCATTCAATTTGATGAATCATGAAACAATGTTAAAAATTGATTTGGAAAAGCAATCTCCTGAAAATGTTCACCTGTTTTGCTATTATGCATAAATCTTACCGCTTATTTTATTTGCCCACTGTCTGGGCTTATTGCACAAAACATTTGTAAAGAAATGTCCGTACCTACTAGGCCGCTGTCAAACAACATATTTTGTAAACGCTTAAGGATTTTTATTATTGAATGAAAGTAGATATGGTAGATAATGTCACAGAGCAATAAGACATAGGCCCTCGCCTTGGAGGAGGACTAAATTATATATTTTTTGTAATTTGTGATTTTTCCATAAAGTGCCTAAGAAAAGTTTGTATATTAAGATTATTGTATAATCATATAATATATTGTTTACTAGCGACCCTCCCCAGCTTCGCACGGGTACAATGTATTATACATAATATAAACCTTCTTCTAGAAATACTCTATATCTGTTGCATTTTATTCTATGTAAAGATAAAGATGATTGATTTTATCTGAAACAAAATATTCTAGAAAACATATCTAAATATATAGTCTTTGTAAAGTAGGAAACACGAAATTTACGGAAATGCTTGAACTCAATACACTGTTTTATAAATAGTTAACTTCCAGGTGTTGTAAACAGAGGTGTAATAAGTATATCAGTATTTCATTATTATGAGTTTGTCTGTAAATATAAGTTTCAATATAAAAAAATGGTATATATTTTGTTTTGATTGACAAAAAGCAGAATACAAGGAATTAAAAAACTAAAACCCGACTACGTAAAAAGGGGTCTAAAAAGGCTGGAACAAGAAATAATTCAGATAGAAATTCAGAAATGCATAGGTACAAAAATGGACAAGCTAGAACCGTGGTCGCACCCACTAATGACATCTAAGCATCTGTTCACTACGAGATGCGTCGCGTCTAGGTGTGAGCTGACCCTGAAGTTTCTAGAAAATGCGTTTATTCGTCATACACAATACACATGCATACCCCAAGATAGATATAGACGGCTGTGATTTGACATCGACTGTTCCGAACCTTATAAAGAAGGTGCGACCACTTTCTTTCTTTTATTTTTTATATCGTATTTTTTCGTTTTCCAATCGAGCATAATATCTTTGGTGTGCCCCTGCGAAGTCAAGAAATTAATATTATTTTATTAATTTCTCGACTTGGCGGGGGCACCGCCGTGCCTCCAGATAAGTTATCAATATACTTGAAATTAAAAATAAAAATTTCTTCACTAGCGCGGAGCAAAACTAATTTTTTTCAATTCTTTTTCTAGATTTAAAGAACGATAATAATTATATTATGATAATATACAGGTTGTTTTTTCAGTCAGTGTCCAAACTTTCAGGAGTTTTTTCATCACTCCTCATCACACCTCATTTATTGAAAGCGGACCAGTAGTTTAGACGCTACGAGGGAATAAACATTCATACATACATAGACTGCCAAAATCATAACACTTCCTTTTGGCTTCGCCGTAGTCGGGCAAAACACAAGCTTATAAAGATAAAGTACCCAATTCTGATTACATATTTAATTATAGTGCACTAACAACAATAGTGGGCCATTGGATTTATAATTATTGTAGTTTAATTACCACATAAGAAATATTTTATTCTACAGTTTTTACTTGAATAAAACTTTATAAAGGTTTTCCTTGCCACAAAATGGAATAAAACTTCACAGTTGAAAAAGGTTATGTATACCTCCAAACTAATGTAGGTATAACACTAGTATAAAGGCTTCCCTGAAAGACAAACATCGATTTTATAATGCATTTCCTACACGTTACCGCGTTCATATTATACGTGGAAGCGCGACGCTCTACGTATGATGATGCAGTCAATCCAGATATTATTTTACCGAACGTTCTACCAGAAACTTATGAGAATCCAGTACGGGTTGATCGGATCAATAGAAGAGGTTATGGAGATATAGATTTTAAGGAACCGTTTGATATTCTTGAGCATCATATAGACATAATAAAAGACCCTTATGTTGAAGCGCAAAAAACGCTGGTGCATGATGGACACAGAATAAAATGGAAGCGGAAGAAAGAAATCCCCGCGGCTTTTCTAAGTCCGAGAGATGAAATGATGTATTATAAAAAAAACGCAATACTAAATACGAGCGTAAATATTCCCAAAGTGTATGATTTCACACATAACCTGGAAACTAATTTGGCTAAAGAACTTAAAGAATATGTTCCAGCTAAAACTAAAAATCTAGAAAAGAAAACAAATGATGCTACTGCGGCACATAAAACGCCCCGAGTTAACGTAAGCAGTCTCTTTGAAGAAAATGCTTTCTATTTAAAATCTAGTAAGCAGGAGGTAAAATGGACGACTTGTGACGAGTTTGCCCGAGGAGCTCTGTTCCACCCAGATGATATTGTGAACACACATTGGCTGCCGTTCTACATTTGGTCTTTAAGATATTTCGTAGGGGCCAAGCTCCATAAATTTGTATACCCAAGTAAAAAGGTAAAACATAATAATATTACTTTAGTACTACCGATACCTAACAAACACTGTTATTTACTTCCCTATTTCTTAATTACGTATAATTATTGATTGAACAAAACGTAAGTTTTTCTATACTTAGTGAATCCTTACTTTATTAAATATGTAGGACGTCCAGTTCTACAAGACCGTCTACGGGCCATACACGAGAAAACTGAATTGGAAGCAACCGAAGCTAATATTAAAGGAGGCAAGGGAGATGTTATTGATTGCGGGGGACAGAAAAGGGCTTTTCTATGGCGTTCCCAGACACGAGTTGTCAGATGCAGTCAAAAGTTTGTTTAATTTCATTCAAGTTATCGGTAACTTTTTATTTAAATTATAGCGATCACTTTAAATTTGTAAAAATAAAAGTTGTTTTGTGCCTATTTTGTTGCATATTATTATTTTTGCCTGACTATAGCGTAATTTTAATTTCAGAACACAATATAACATTACCACTAATAAAATTGAGACTGAAGATCCAGAATCCGTATTTGGCGCTTATGTATTGCGATGAAAACTATGCGACCATAATGGCGGAGCTAGGAACCGAACCCACGACTGATTCTGAGAGGATTGCCGAAGCCTCTACTCTAAAGTTCACTGGTATCGGGAAATCGGTCACTAGAAACGTCGAAGTGGACAAGTTCCTTTATGAATTAGAAATGAAACGGAGAGAACAACCTAAGAAGTATATTGATGTAATAAAAGGTGTCCCTACAAATAAATAAAAGATACAAAGTTTTGTTGATAATTTTTTTAAACAAAAAATGAAAACCTACTTTAAATAATTTAAGACTTATTTATGTGTTTTTCTCATGGATACTATTGTCAGAACTAGACCTAGAATTGAAATAGGACCACACGAGAAGCACTAACTTTCTAATAAAAATACGTAGAACTAGATTGTTTTGTGTTTTCATATGCATATGAAATCGTTTTAAGTAAGGCCATTGGACATATTTTTTAACGAAACGCTACGAAGGTAAGGCGAATATCATGTTAGTAAAATAACCGGATATTATCCGCATACATAAACAATAACTTCTACCAATTAAATTAAACAGCAAACATGAAAAGAATTTCCAGATTGTCAAACAAAGAAATGCAAACAAAAATGTGTAAATTAACTTCAGATTTCAGAAGTATCAGTATATCAAGTGCTCTTTTAACAGTTATAACGAAATACGTGTAACAATCCTAAAATGGCAATTTCATTCAAAATAATACTAGAAACTCTGGTACTTTTGATGGCGTCTTCTACTGTTGTCTGCAACACAGAGCCAACGCTCCACGACAGTGATTCTACTACCTGCGAGGAGTTCAGTAGATTTGCCAGGTTTAGCCCGTACTCGGTTGTCGGCGGCTACTGGTTCATGTTTTATTATTGGGGCCCGACTCAGGCGCACGTGGTCGTTAATTTTACGATCCCTACAGAAAAGGTAAGGTTACGTCATCATGACGTATGTGTGTAGTTTTATTACAAGCTTTTGTTTCCATATAACATGTACGAGCATGATTAGTTAGAAGCAGATACTCTTGTTTAATAATTTTCTGTTTGTAAAAAATAATCTTGCTATAGTATAAAACCAATACTAACAAATATAAAAGTACGGAACGAATTTTAATGCGGCTCTTGACTTGAACTCAGATGTTCTAGGGGAAGATTTATAATATGAAAATGATGTGCATAAATTAATCTTAACGTGAGCTATGTCACAGGTAAAAATACCTAAAACAAATTTTCAGCAAACAAAGTACCTAAAGTATATGCTGGATGACCACGTGTCGGAGCCGATCAACTGGGAGGCCCGCTTGCTGCTGATGATGGAGAGGACCAACAATACCTTCCTGCTGGTGGAGGACGGGGATCGCGGGAAGTACCACTTCTATCAGCCGCTAAAAGGTAAATTGAAGGGTGACTCCTCTGTTTGTGTCGGTCTATGCGTTTGTGTGGCTTGCGATTTCCGCATAGACCGACACACCGACCGAACGTATGACCGACGACAGACCGAGGGAGATTTTCGTTCGTTCGATTTACATTTACTGTTCGTTTACCATACGAGAAAATAGTATGGTAAACAAACGTAAAATAAATTTAGTTGGATTCAATATACATAAATACATATATTCTACTGTTTGGCTATAGTTACGTTTATAATTTATTTGTTTCCCCGTTTTTGTTAAAGTTGACGTAAATACACACACCGGAATATTTAGCGAAACATAAAATAAAGGTTTGATATCAGTATCATATAAGGTTGCTGGCTGGTTTATACCTCATTTAATTTAAAAAGAAATATTTTCAAATTAAGAACACAACTGAACATCACATTTTATGCAATTGTTTTAATTTTATTCAAATACACCTTATCTGGAGCGAACTTCGAGTATTTCTTCCTTCTGAGTTTGATTTAAAATTTCATTGAAATACTGTTTTTTGTTAGTTTTTTTTAATCGCGTATTTTTTTGGAGTTGAGGACTGAATTATGCCTGACTTAGCCCCAACGGAGATTGCCAGGGCACTCGAAATGCGAAGAAATGGTCAAACCTACAGAGTGATATCCAGAGATCTTCGTCGACCAGTTTCAACGATCCATCGCAGTATCCAACGGTTCAGGGAGACCGATACTTATGTGAGAAGAGCAGGACAAGGCAGAAAAAGACGCACTTCGAGTAGAGATGATCGTTTCATTCGGCTTCGTGTACGTAGGAACCCCCTTTTGACGGCCGTCCAAGCCCGACATGAGTTAGAAGCAGTGCGGGGTGTGACCGTAAGTGAGCGTACGGTACGAAGAAGGCTCGAGGTAAATCATCGTAGAAACAGGTTAACTTTTGCTCAGGAACATCGACTTTGGAACGCGGACCAATGGAGTAAGGTATTGTTTAGTGATGAGTGCAGAATTCTCTTAAATCAAATTGACGACAGGCAAAGAATATACAGACACAAAGGAGAACGATACATTCAGACAAATTTTGAAACTACAGTTGAATACGGTGGTGGATCAATAATGGTTTGGGCGGGCATTTGTTTGGGAGCTCGCACAGACTTGGTAGTGATTGACAGAGGGAGTCAGACTGCAGACCGCTATATCAGAGAAGTTTTAGAAGAAAATGTCGTACCGTTTGCCCCATATATCGGTGACGATTTTGTTTTTATGTAGGATAATGCTCGGCCGCATACCGCTCGGGTAACTCAAGCTTATCTTAATGATATGAATATCACTGTTATGTAGTGGCCGGCGAGATCACCGGATATGAACCCAATAGAGCACGTTTGGGACTCGCTGAAAAGAAAAGTTAAGTCCAGAATTCCAGCTCCTGCCAACGTGGGTGAACTGCAAATCGCCGTAGTTGAGGAATGGCGGAGACTATCCCAGGAGACCATCGATAACATCATTCTCAGTATGCCTAGACGGGTAGAAACTTTAATAAGAGCACGTGGAGGAAATATGCGATATTAATCACCATTTTTCTAATTTAATTAATTGTTATTTTAATATTAATTTTCACTTTTCCCGGTTATATGAAAAGTTCAAAAATGTACCATTTTTCACAAATAGCCTTTACTCGCAAAATCTGTTCTTAATGTGATCTCATTTTAAGTAAAAGAAATGAAACTTTAAATAACAAAAGAAGTGTAGTAAGAAGATTTTAAAATAAAACCATATTTTTTTAATTATGGACCTTTTTTTTGTGTTCCGCTAAATATGCCGGTGTGTTTATTTCCAGATTTAAAATAAAAAAACTATTGTTTTTTATTTTAAATCTGGAAATATTATCTCTATTGAGTACGCTACGTGGGCTATACAATACTATGTTTCAGATAATCCAGCGTGTCTATAATGTGTTGGTACCCATAGGTTTTCTAAAATCGACCTGCCGGAATTATAATGATGATCAAAATTCTAGGTTTGAAGAAGGGTGAAGTTGTGCCAATGTTGGATATGAGACTGAAGCAGGTCCGGGACAGCCGCTATATTGGAATGATGTCGTGTGAAGTAAGTTGCAATTTTAGGTCACTTTAGAAATACTCTTATATATCTTTTACTATTTATGAAGCTAGAAAATATATGTCATTTTGTAAGAAATGTTTAGCATTTGCTTAATAATAATATCAGGCGGATATATTTGCTCATTTTTAGAACAGTAAGAAGAAGAATAATAATAATATTAATGGCGATAGGTGACAGATCTCAGTTCGACGATCGTGGTCAGTGGCGCTTTACCATGCCAATTACAAGTTTATAGCTTTCTAAATATTTTCAGAACGAAATGGTGTTCGCGTTCTCTCGAACAACAGACATACCTAAGAAGGAAGACCTGCAGGACGCGGCGGCGACGCTCGGCTACCGCGGGCGGGGAGGCAAGTCCTACCTGTACCAGGGACACCAATGGATGCCCATACCGGAAGCCGACGATGTGATACATGAAAAGAAGGTGAAAAAGGAGAGGCAAAGGCAAAAGGAGGAACAAAATAATTTAAAACTAGGAAACTTCTAAGATAAAAATATCTGATGCGCAATAAAACTGTAGAGTTTTCTAAAACTATTTTAATTTCAATGAAAGATAAGCGTGATTAGCAAACATTGTCTGTAAGTAGGTAGTAACTAGTCGATACAGCAAACTAGAACGTGAGTTCTATAAAATATTGTTTTTATCAGGTTATTGTTTGGGCTGGTACCGTCAGGTCTCCTTCCTCCGTCCATCACTTTGGTGAATAATGTGTAATGATGGTGGTGATGATGATGATTACTGTAATTGACAAGGGCATATGCTTGCGGTTCCTTAAACTACGCCGAAATTTCAAATATGTATATATATGGACTCAGGAGTTCTGTTCAGTACTTTTTGATCCAGGGTATACCTTGGTGCTTACTTTTTGATAGCATATGCTTGGGTTACTTCAGAAAAAGTCGAAATAACTATATGTGTCCATATAAATTTCAAGAAGTTCCTTCGATGTATCTCACCATCAGGTCACCTTGGTATTAAAAGGACCAAATTGAGATTATACCCTATACAGCGAAATAAGAATTTTGAAAATCGGTCGACAGACGGCGGAGTAATCGTAAAACATACAAAAAAAAAATATATATATACAGTCAAACATATAACCGCCGAGCTCCTTTTTCGGAATTTGGTTAAAAAGATTTCTTTTGCGCCATATTCAAAACACCGGCCAAGTGCGAGTCGGACTCGTGCACGTAAAGTTCCGTACCATTATACATAATATTTACTTATAATTTCGTTATTTTTGTACGAAGTTTTCCAACTAAGCGCATTTTCCAAGTTAAGTATCTATAACTTCGGAACTAACAAAGTTATATAAGTCGTTATAGTTTTCCTTTAAAGTTCAGCACATGGACTACCATCATGAATTTTTTCAGATTTTTCGAGCCAGCCGTTTAGCTTTTAGAGGGGGAGGTTTTTAAGAAAATGCGCTTTAATGTTGAATATCTCGCAAACGAATACGTAAATCAAAAAATCGTCGTAGCAACCTCTCAATGTTTATAAAATACCTACCTATCTAATGTTTTTATCTCGCGTCAGAGAAAAAAATCATCCCCACTTTACGTGAACCCCAAAAAATATTTTTCGTGATTTTATTTTAGCACTTTTTCGACATGGTAAATACAAATATCCATGCAAACTTACTCTTGGCTATCGGATATCGGCGTCCGATAATGGGAAATGGTCTCTAAAAACAACGTTAAACATCATAAAAAATCTCTTCTGTTCTCGTAAACGTAGAACAATTCATTTTCCCGTTCATACCTAAGTTTGATCAAGTAATTCGTTCAAACAGGTGCCTATTAGGGTTAATTTTTAATGCCATTGTTGCTTGAGGGTTCTCTGCCATTAACGCTATTAATAAAATTACTAATTCATATTAAATAATTTGTGCATTACCAACGTGTAGTTTGTGTAAATGTGGTAGGACAGTGAATAATTTTATAGTTGCTTGGTCACTTAATAACTAGATCAAAATCTATACAAATTTTAACAAGATTTGATTGTTTGTATATGTGTTTGGTGAATTGAATAGGCTCCGAAACTATTGCACCGATTTTGATGAAGTTTGACACAAATATAAGAGTAGACCACGTCAATGGACATTGGCTACTTTTCGTCGCAGCAAAATGTACGGTTCTTGCGTGATTTCCTTTTGCGCGCACGAAGTCGCGGGCAACATCGATGTCCCACCTGTCGCGAGACGCGGAGACGCGGTCGCGGGATTTGTTAAGTTCTCCATATAAATCTGAGACCGAAATAGGCTCCGCGGCGCTATCTCGGATCGCCGAGTCCTCGGAGAGACCCTCGGAAGAGTCGGAAAGCTATCTTTAGTGTCAGTTCACACTACATATGACATCAGTCAAACACTGCACATGCGCGGTGCAGCGCGGTGCAACTTGACATTCGAACTCTTACAATGAAACGTATATCTTCTTGTGTAACAAAGAAAGTACAATTTTCAATAGCTGTGTTAAAAATGCAGCGTCGTGTCGCGTATTATTTCGTTTCAGTGTGAATTGACCCTTAGTCCTCAAATTTTGTGCTTAGTAGCTCTCTCAAAAAAGAGCTTTCGTGACGTTTCAGTATTCGGCCGTAGGCGTTAAAATATGAATTATCTGTACAAATAGTAGCCTTAAAAAATAACTACAGCTCCATAATATCAAAACTACATAAAATAAGGCGTCGATCAGAAAGCGATTAAGTATTCAGAATAGGGTTGTTCGGTTTGGTTTACTGCGACATTTACTATCTAGACGGCTAGGAAGGGGCCCACTACGCTAGTCCGCCGCGGATATAAATTTTATAATTTACGACCCACTTTTTGTTAAGGCAACCTTTTGTGGCTTTAAAAAGCGAAACTAAAGTACAATATTTTCAGGTAATTATTATGCTTGAGGTTTCAACGTGAAATAGGTACTTTGTGCTTAAACAGTAGGTAAATTACTTTTCATGAAAGAAGTCGCCGACACGCAGCGCTGAGATCGTGCGACAAAATGTGGCCAGCATTATTTATGGGTATCAGAATACCTTGATTCTGCTGTTCTGCTTCAAAAAACTACTTCACTTTGAGTATAATTTCTCGGGCGGCACTTTATACAACCAAATAACAATTGAGGAGGTTAGGAACAAAGGGAGTAATTTACACTTTTCCTTTTTCTTAGTAAATTGAGAAAATAAATGTTTACCTTGATCTATGTAATTATTTTATATTTTTGATAACCATAAATAAAGTATTTATTTAGACATTTAAATAAAGCCAATATTAGTAAAGTATTTATCAAATGACACTTTTTGATCCTACACTAAGTAAATGTTACCATTTGATTAAATAGAGTTGTAAAATGTCACCTTTTGAAAATCACTGAATAAAAAATGTTACCTTATGAAACTTTGTTGCCACTCTTTATGGTTTTGCAAATAGTGTTTAGTGTTTTGAGACCAAAGCAAATATAATCTATCTCCTATGTATATATATATATATATATATATATATATATATATATATATATATATATATATATATATATATATATATATATATATATATATATATACATAGGAGATAGATTATCGATTTAAGTTTAAGATAAGAAGATATACCTATAATCAGCGGGAATTTTGTAAAACGAAGGAATTATCACCTAATTTGAAGATGGGTTATCTCTGTTAATGATTGTTTCGTCCGCAAAGTTCCATCCATCTTCGCGCAGCCGACGTGCGTGGATGATTAATAGTGACGACTTGTCGTTCAAGTCCGCCTGAAATGCCACTCATTCTTAGGATTCCGTAATACTCAAGGAACCCTTATAGTTTCGCTCTGTCCGTCCGTCCGTCCGTCTGTCTGCCGATCTGTCTGTCTGTCTATCTGTCTGTCCGCTCTTCTAGTTTCTGTAATTATGAATATAAAAGGTGAAATTCGGTATGTTTATAAAATGAGTATAGATTCCGGTTTTGGGATCATAAAAGAATAATAATTTTATAATGGGCGGATCTCCATACATGTAAAGTGGGGATGAAACATATTATTCAATTCTACCTCATCGCGTGGTGTGGTGGTGAATAGGTCTTTTAAAGTAAAGGCAAGGTTAGGGCATACATGACTTAATTACAAAGTCAACCATTTTCGAGTAATCGGCCTCCAAAGTGGTTTATAAGTTGGTCCCTCCTGGCATATCTAAACTATAGGATATATAAACTTGTAAGTTTCCATGCCGATAGATCATGATAAAAACTTTTTTGGAAAATTATTTTGAGCGAAATCAGACAGTAACTTTTGAAGTAATTTCAAGAAAACCTATTACGCGTCGATAGTTACGGAACCCTCCCTAGATGTGTCCTGACATTATTTTGGTTAGGTTATTTTTTATAAAGGCGGTATAGCAATTGGCAAAACCATTGGCAGTATCAAGTTAAAAAAGCGGGAAAATAGATATTTCGTAGCAGTTTCAGACACTGTTTTTTTTTAAATCAAGTTCAAGGTCTAGTCAAAGTTCTAGTAAATTAGTCAGTGCAGATTACCACTAATTATAGTTTAAAAAAGAGTTGAAAAAATTTACCGTTTTCTTAAAAAAAAAAAACCGCTTTGTCAAATAATTAGACGACTCTGACGAATAAGATGAATCCAAGCTCAAATGTGACAAGCCGTTTAGGTACGAGTAAAGAAATACACTAGTGTCCGACCGAATGTTCGGTTTCGGTCGAGTTTCGGCAAAAAAAAGGGTTTCGGTTTAGATTCGGTTTCGGTGGCAAACCTGCCGAAACTACGACCGAAACCGAAACTGTAATAGGGATTAGGGAGATAACTCCCTGATAATAACTAATAAGGCGCTGTGATCGGTCATGTTCGGCGCTTTGAATTGCATCTAAACGACGATGTAATTATGTCACAGGATTTCTTTAGTGCTGTTGCATTTAGTTTATCCTATCCGAAGATAGGTTAAATATTTTTATAAAAAACTCATTGTAGTTTGTTTTCAGTTGAGTTTGAGTTTTAGACCTTTGCGGTTGGTATACCTAATTCACAGAGCCATTAACTCGCGTTATTAAAAATATATTTGCGTTAAATCGCGAAGTATGCAAAACGAGAGTTAGCCTTATTAATCTTTTAGCATGGCTCTCCCACAGTTATGAGAAAATAGAATATCGTAAAAGTATCTTGTCGTGTGACAGTTAAAAGTGTGCAAAACACGAGATAGGCAAACATCTCGTAAGCCTAATAGCGCAGCGCTCCGCATCGAACGTGTAAATGAGCGGGGCCGACGAGCCACGAGCTATGACGTTTATGTAAGACGCTTATGTACCATAAAACTTTTGATTTATCTGTCTTATTGGTCAATGAAATGGTGCCGATTGATATTAAGAGGACGATAAAAAACGCATGGTCGTCACCCGCGGCACATTTATAACGACTAGATATTTGTCGTGAAAGCATTACTATACAACTCTAGAATGGGAATAAATATGCCACAGGTAAATTTAGTACCGAAAGCTGGAGCCCCGCTGTGACCAAAGGACCCGTGCGTGGCGCTTCGGTTACGTTTTTACGTAGAAAAAACAGTACTTCAACGATTTTGATATTGATGTTATTCTAGTTAAGGGGTCGGCAACCTTATTTATTTATTTAATTTATTTAATAATTTATGTACACATAGTAACCCTTTGACATTGACAACTTGAAAACAGAAAACAGTTTTGTACAAAGGCGCTACTTATTCCAAATTGGAATTTCTTCCTGCAGACCTGATACAGGAAAGTTTAGTTATAAAAGTAACAATAAATGGTGCGTACTACTACAATTTACATATAACAATAATAAAGACCTTTTGAGTCGGAAGAGTAAAAAAATGACAATTTACAATATTTCTAAGTTTTTGACGAGCCATATTTTGTTTCCAGCAATAAATAATACTAGCATAAATAAAGTTTTTTGATAAAAAAAAAACTAATCTATTTATTCATAAGAACCGATGAAGAGGCCTAACTGTCTTGCGTCGGAAGCGCACGATTGTGGCCGAGTCTAACGCTTAACGCCGCCTCTGTCTGCGGGGAAAGCGATTTCAAGTGGCTTAGTCGTTCATCGATTCAGAACGATTTTTAATTGATTTTTTTGACAAAATAAATAATTTTTGCGTATAGTACTAAAGAGCCGCAGCTCCACATTCAAAGAGCCGCATGTAGCTCGCGAGCCGCAGGTTGCCGACCCCTACTCTTGTTGTTAAAGGTAAGAGAATGAATCGAATTTGATGTTTTTAAAACCGGTGTAGGTACCTACTCTCTACGATCAACACTATTTACTATGAGATAATTGTTACTGCGACTTTTATGTGGCATTTCAAATGCGGTGGGTCAGACGTTGTGCTTGGCGATGTAACGCATCACCAGCCACCGTGTACAATTTTTTCTCACCATGTATGATTATTATAAAATAATATATTGAGACATTTTCCATTTCACCCGCAACGCAAATGTATGAAAAAATAATAATAGCTTTTCCAGACGCTGTAAATAAGTAAGAAACTTTATAACTTATATTGTACTCGTAATAATAAATTATACATGAGGCTAATCATTATTAGCAAATACTCGGTAATAGAAGATCAATTTGGTAACATCTAAAGGTAGCATTCCGATCATAGCGACCACATCGCGCGTCCGCGTCTCGCGACCGATAACCCAGCGAATCAGGTTCTCTGGCCCCGCCCACAGGTTGCACAGTTCGCGGAATTAGTTTAGTGCTTTATATCAATTCAAGTAGACGGTCGCGCGACCCGTTCGCGGTAAAGAGAATCACGGTCGCGCGTATATGTTAGAATGCTTTCTTTAGCTAGGGCAATAAGTCTAAAGTCTTATCGGATAGAGTTTTCAATTTTCGATCCAAAGTCGGCCATTTTCACCCGATCCCCTAACGACTGACGGCTTAATAAAGATTAGGTTATTATTTAGATCCTCGTTATTCTGGAAAAATTAATGAGTAATGACTTTCCTAGTATTAGTCAGAAAATTATCCTTATTTGTAGGCTAACGAAATCATAAAATTCAGTAATTATAGATGGCGGTGAGCTATGGAAGAAATAATATTATTGTAAGTTGCAATGAAGTTACACATAAGTTTACGAATAACCAAAATATTTACACAACTGATAACTTATAAAGCGTTGCTGTCTTTGTCTCATACGTTGGAAAAGTCACTTGTCAGACAAAGACAACGTTTTTTAAGTTATCCGCTGTGTAAATATTTCTATTAGTAAGGAGGTTAATGTTTATATCTAAAAGATTAAAGAGCTGCAGGTCAACGTTTTCCAGTGTGAAAGTGCCTAAGCTAAATAAATGCTTAACTAATAACTACTAGCTTTTTCTCGAGGCTCCACCCGCGTAAATACAACACTACTTTTTTGGGATAAAAAGTAGCCTATACTATGTTAATCCAGAGCTTAAACTACTACCATACTAAATTTCATCAAAATTAGTTCTGTAGTTTTGGCGTGAAAGAATAACAAACACCTATCCATCCATCCTCACAAGCTTTCACATTTTTAATAGTAGTAGGATTGCTAAGCACAACCTCCCTGTATGTCAGTAAATCAAGAAGGCCCATTTTACCATCAACCATATTTAAATGATCCAGTTTTAAAAATAGAAAAGGAGCCGAAAAACTTAATAGTCCGTCGCTGCATAGATTACACATAATATTTTCTGATCTGTCATCGAGAACTAATTTCGGTTTTTGTGTTTTTTTTTTTTGGAATTGTATCATTAAAAGCGCTGTGCGTTCACTTTATTGATGTAAAGTTTTTTCTTTTTTTTGAAGCGTGTGGGAGCGTAAGAATTGTCTAGTGTCCGACATAGCAGGTTTTTTATTTGGGATCTGGCGCCGATAGTATTAGTACCAAATCGAACTATTTGACACCATTAGGATGCCGTGATTACGATTTTATTGAAATTGGTTTTCTTAGCTGTAAAAATACAAAGTATCTGACTTCTTCCAAATCTTTATAAGTTGAATGAATGAATGAATGAAAAACTCTTTATGGCACCAAAAACAAATAGGACACACAGAACATAGAAAAACTAAACATAAATAAGTACAAAAGGCGGTCTTATCGCTACAAGCGATTTCTGCCAGACAACCTTTATAATCATGACACATGTTTACTTAAATGGTAGGTGGCTTTATAGACAGGCAAAGTTTAATTAATTAAAAATTATTGTAATACATATTGTAATTTAAGATTTCATAATACTTCTTATAAGATATATACTATTTAGGTACACTACTTTATAATATTTGTTAATACATACACAAACACTTACATAATATAGTACTATAGAATAAATAAATAAATACTAATAATAGACGTGTACGCTGGCGATCATTGAGTTCGTGGGGCACCTATTTGTCAAGCTTTTTTATCTTGCCAATTTGACGCAAATGGACCAATATTGTTTTGACGCTAACGTCGATAGCTGCTGCTAATTCAGCCGTAGATTGTGTATCATCAGCTTCCACAACGCCTTTAATTCGTCATTGTTGACCAAAGTCTTCGGACGACTGCGAGGTTCATTTTTCGGGTCGAAATTTCCAGAACGGAAGCGAGCAAACCAATAACAGGTGGTGCGTTGGTTTGTAGTGTTAGCTCCGTAAACGTCGTTGATGTTGCGTGCCGCATGTGCCGCGTTGCTGCCACGACGGTACTCATATTCCATAATTACTCGAATTTTTAACGTATCCATGATTGCAAAAAAGATTGAAATGCGATGAAAATGTAACACTAATCAATAAACAAATGACTACTTTTGGAAAAAGAATTCCATGTTTTTTAAATAAAATTTATTTGAAATTAGAACTCTTAGCCAAACAAAAATTATTTTGAATTGAAATGTACTGCAGAACGGCAATTTCATAGGTAAAGACCTAATATTATTCAAAGTGATATTTAAGTAGGCACACTCAACTTAATCATACTTTAGATTGTAATACAGGCTTTAGATTGTAAAAAAGGAGTGTAGTAAAGGCTAGTCTTTATTTCTACAGACCTTTCTAAACATGAAACTGGTTGTTAATCCTTTTTGAATATAATTCGCCAGTCACGGGAAAGTCACTAACTGCAGCCACGCGCCCGCTACGCCCCCTCGATACAAGCAGTTCTTGCCGTACACAATCTTATTTATCTATTTCATGCTTATAAATCCTTAACAGACTCCTATTTGCACTGCCACACTATTCTCGACCTTACGATAACTGTTTAGAGCTGAATTTGTTGTGGAGTTGTAGCTCAATTGATACGGTATTAATTTTTGATAAGCGACACAGGCGTATCAAAAGATGGCGCGTGGCGATTGCTATGGGAAGCTTATATTGTTATCGCAAATCCTAATTTAAAAATGCTACTTCATTAATGTATTTTGTATTGTATTACACGTTATATTGTCACCCATCTCTAAGAAGAATCGTTAATACACATGCCATAAAAGTTAACGATGTTTTAATTAAATCTATAATTCAAGATAGAATTATTTGAAAAAAAAAAAATGAAAACCTTCGTCGCAGTCGGGAAGATAAAACCCTCTCTTAATCATAAAAAAATATATACAACAGCAACAACCATGTGCCCAGGAGGCATTTCTTTGCGAGTGACTTAGAACACAATTTGTTAAAATACGTCGAGAATGTACGAGTGCATTGCTTACTTATTTTGTACAGTTGTGTGGGAAAGTGGTAACATTTTATTGATCATTAATGTACTTAAGTAGCAACTGATACATCTACTGTAGACTATAAGTCATATGAACATTCTAGATTCTAGATAGTCTTGTCCAAAACCTCGAGATATTTTTTTTTTTTATAAAATGTTATAACCGAATACAATTTAATTATTTTTCGCCACCTCAATGTCTATTTCGATCACCTTTAATAGAATATGAACACCTTTTTCACCTTATTCTGAAACCTCCACATTATATGTAATTTATAATAATAATAATAATAATACTATGGACGCTTCACACCACGTCAATCTGGCCCCGTGCTAAGTATCCGAAGAACTTGTGTTACAGGTACCAGAAAACGGGAAGTATATTTAATACTTTTATACTATACATATATTTAAGATTTTTATTATATTATACACATATTTAATACACATCCATGACCCAGGAACACAGAAAAACTTTTTGTTCCTTCGGCGGGATTCGAACCCGCGGCCCCCGGCTTGAGCGCCAACGCGCTGAACCACTGAGCCATAGAGGTCGTCGAATTTTTTTTTTTGAAATTTGAAGAAATTTATAATAATCAACGTGAATTTTTTTCTAGAGTAAAAATTATTATAGCAGTTCTATACTCGACGTTACTTCCAACCCTTAACCGAAGGGCTGGCCCCCACGTGACGGCGAGTGTCAGAAAAACAACCACGGCCCACAATGAATTGCAAAAATGTTCATTTCACGCACCCTGAGCTCTACTGGTACGGCGGAGCCGTGGTGTAGACGCTAGCGAAACTAGGAATTTTCGTACCGATGAGTCGATATTTAATTAATTCAGGAAAAGTGTGTATAGCTAAAGGTATAATATACAAAGAATACCCTTTGCCCACGTCTCCGACCGCGTAAAGACAGTATCCCACGGGAATACAGTACTTTTTCGGTATAAAAAGTGCCTATGTATTAAACCAGAGCTTCCACTACCATACCAAATTTTATTAAAATCTATTCAGTAGTTTTTACGGGGTAGCAAACATCCATCCATCCATACATCTATCCTCATAAACTTTGACATTTATAATAGTAGTAGGAAGATCAATAATATCTAATTAAACCCGGACGAAAACAGAGGGATTTAATATTTTTGACTTGTCTGCCTATGTATGTGTCTGTGTGTCTGTCTGTGGCATCGTAGCTCCCAAACGTATGAACCGATTTGGATCTAGTTTTTTTTTGTTAGAAAGGTGACATATTCGAGAGTGTTGTTAGGATACTAGGACGCGGCTTCGCCCGCGTGAAATTAGGTTCTAAGCTTTCATCCCCTATTTTACCCACGTAAGGGATTAATTTTAGAAAACGCTTAAATACATAACTCATTACTCTTGCCGTACTCAATTCACACGAAATTTCATGCAAATATGTCCAAGGAATAAAAAGACTTTCATACAAACTTAAATCTCCTATTTTACTCACTTGGGGGTTGAATTTTGAAAAATCCTTCCTTAGTGGATGTCTACGTCATATGAGAAATACGTGTGCAAAATTTAAAATTTCTAGCCTTAACGGTTTGGCCTGTGCATTGATACATCATTCAATCAGCTTTGCCTTTTATATACTCGTACATATACATAGATTATCAACAGCTGGCTGCTTGACGATTCGGAGGTTACTTACAACTTTTAATTTTGTTTATTACTCAAATGACAGTATCAAATTCAATTATATTATATATGTACTTATATTATTTTATTTGTTTGTTTGCATTAAATCGGCTCCGAAACAACCGGACTACTTTTGATGCAATTTGTCACAGATATCGAATTGACCACGGCAAGGACATATGCTACTTTTTATCGTGGCAAAATGTACGTTAAAAATTATATAAATAGTGGAACATAATAATAATTCAAATACCCAGATGTACATTACGTTTCTAATGTTTTTCGGGACATTAGAAACGTAGTGTACATTTTGTGTTATTGTAGCGTGAATATATATTGTATGTAATGTCTTATTGTAGCGTGAATATATATTGTATGTAATGTCTTATTGTAGCGTGAATATATATTGTATGTAATGTCTTATTGTAGCGTGAATCTATATTGTATGTAATGTCTTATTGTAGCGTGAATATATATTGTATGTAATGTCTTATTGTAGCGTGAATCTATATTGTATGTAATGTCTTATTGTAGCGTGAATCTATATTGTATGTAATGTCTTATTGTAGCGTGAATATATATTGTATGTAATGTCTTATTGTAGCGTGAATCTATATTGTATGTAATGTCTTATTGTAGCGTGAATCTATATTGTATGTAATGTCTTATTGTAGCGTGAATCTATATTGTATGTAATGTCTTATTGTAGCGTGAATCTATATTGTATGTAATGTCTTATTGTAGCGTGAATCTATATTGTATGTAATGTCTTATTGTAGCGTGAATCTATATTGTATGTAATGTCTTATTGTAGCGTGAATCTATATTGTATGTAATGTCTTATTTTGTCGAGTAAATGTTATTATTATTATTATCGTCGTTTTACATACATCGTCTGCCATTTTCGTAGAGAAAAGATCATTGCCAGACGTGACATTAATAACAAGGT
This sequence comes from Phengaris alcon alcon, assembly GCA_037179445.1. Classification (NCBI taxonomy): domain Eukaryota; kingdom Metazoa; phylum Arthropoda; class Insecta; order Lepidoptera; family Lycaenidae; genus Phengaris; species Phengaris alcon. The sequence continues at coordinate 146,278 of JAYRCH010000459.1, forward strand.
TATACTACACAGGTCACATGTTATATTTTCATCTACCACCAAAACGAAATAATGGAATTTCCGACACAAGAAAGAACGCTTTCGCCCCTGTATTAGGGCGGTTATATCGTTATGTTATGCATAGGGCCAGAACAACATTGTGATTTCGAGGGTTTGTAATGAGGCTGCTTGAGCTTGATCATAATCGAATCACACGTTCTGCAGCATTATTAGCTTAGTATCTAAAAATGAATACTGACGGGCAAATATTTGAATACCTATTTTTATTCCAGACAATTAGATAAGAATAATAATGTAACTGTGAAAGTACTAAAAAGAAAGTTAATACTAGAAAAACTTAAAAATAAATACAAACAAAAAGAAATCTCCCAGGTCGTCCCCACCAGGCGGAGTACCTAGAAGGCTCGAAGAGTTTCCCCGCTGAATGGCAATACTAACTCTTTGTGCCAGATAGGTGATAGGCTCGAGGTCTCGGCTGACCTCTATGAGTTTTTATTTAATTATTTAATATATATATATATATATAATTAGTATATATTATATAGAAATAAATAAAATTAAAGTGTCTGTTTGTAATTTTAAAATAACAGCCTTTCACAAAATGCATATAAAATATTTTTTTAACACACACAGACAGACAGAACGGTCAGACAAAATGTTAAACATTGATTTTTTATTGCAAGTACCTACCGTATATATACTTTTATATTCATTTAGTGAAAAGCTGTAAATTTAAAATTACAAACAGACACTTAAATTTTATTGATTTCTGTATAGATATTACTTAGGTACACTCACATTATTTTTTGTAATAATATTATCGAGTGTATTTAAAATAAAAAATATATCATAGAAAAGTAGAAGAAGAAAAAATAGAAGTATCTTTTTAATTGCCTAGAGATTGGAAAAAAAACCACACTGGAGACTTCTCAACCTTGGAGATATGAAAAATTGTCTCCAGTACTTTCTTCTTTATTGGACAATATTATGCTGATTGTGAAACTATTAACATAAGCTATATATTTCCAAAATGGTACTTATGCCTAGTCTCGCCAAAGGAGTAACCGTGCGTGTAGTTAAAATTGTATTAATCACGTTATTTGTAGTGGTGTCACGTGATTCAGGCCACGCGCCGTTCACGTGACGGCCGCCCGCACCGCTCGCGCCCCGCGCGCGCCCGCCCGCCCTGCATCGATCCGTCACGCGCAAAGATTATGCGTGTAGAATGCAAAGGAAAAGCAGCTAGTAAAAGATAAAATAGTGAAAGAACAAACGAACACGGACTAATGATACAGCGGACGAACCAAATATGCTATGTTGTACTTTATATTTAATAACTAGATATACATATTATAAAAACATTCTTACTTATAAGTTACTACCAAATCTTGAACCTATATATAATATAAATTATAAACTGCGTAATGCTTAGTTATAAACTATATTATAAAGAAGATGTTCCAGATTATGTTAATTGATAACCTAATAGATGATTTTTCACTGAAATATTTCAAATTCTTAATTAAATATTTCAAAATTAGCAAATTGGCGTGAAACGTGATCATTCTAAGCGTTTTAACAGTTTTTGATATTTCTCGTTGTGTGTGGAACAAGGGTGAAAACAGTTACGAATGATCATAGCGTAACAGGGCCTTTAGTCAAGATGCATTCGATAATTTCGACAGCAAACTTTGAAATCAAAAATGTATGGGATTTGACATAAGTCATCGCTAAGTGACATCTCGCTTGCGAGGCCTTATGTCAAATCCCATACATTTTGTTTTCGAACTTTGCCGTCGAAATTATTGAATGCATCTTGAGTAAAGGCCCAGGAATGGGAACGAAAGTAACGAACTGGAAGTTGGAACATAGCGACAGTGCTTTAGACAAAACATCGATTTTACAATCTACAAGCGTACCTAATCTATGTCAAAAATGAAATTGAATGTCTTCTTGACAGATTGCACATTGTTACCAGCCAGGGTTTAATAATTCCGTTATTAATGTCGATAACTTGTTTTTAATGTGAGAAATGTTTTAAAAAAAATGCTTTTTGTAATGATTGATCTATTGGCCACTGAGCTAGGGTTGGTCCTAATGAATGTAGTGTAAACTGTTCGCTCTATAGCTTAAATAAATCTTTTAGTTTCCATATTAATATTGTCTAAGCACTTTAAGGTATCCTACTGATATTATAGATGTGGATGTTTGTGAGGATTAATGGATGGATGGATGGATGGATGTTCCTCTTTCACGCAAAAACTTTAAACCGATTTTGATGAAATTTAGTATGGTAGTAGTTTAGGCTCTGGATTAAAACATAGGCTACATTTTATCCCGAAAAAGTACAGTTTTCCCGTTAGATTTACTGTATTTAGGTACGCGGGCGGAGCCGCGGCCAAACAAAACTAGTCTAAAATAACTATTTTTGAATATCTATCTATCTAGCTAACCAACTTTTATGTATTTTTTCAAATCCTACGTGAACTCTATATAATATTATAGCGGTAAAAAGAAGCCTATAGATATTAAGTAAGACGTAAAATCACAATGGCATTCATATTATTTCGGAGTTAGGTTAGGACTGCAAAAAGTATTTTATACTTTTGTTTGCACGCTACAAAGTCTCACGCTAATAAACCGTTGCCAAAAAGTGGTGGTGTCATCCCATATCACGTGGTCGTGGTCGTGGTCGCGGGGCGGGCTAAGCCGTGGCCTGAGTTTTTTGCGAATAACTTTTAGGAACACCACGATTGATATATTATTTGCTGGTTCGCAGGTATTATTCATCGCCATTATCCTGTGATAGTGTAATTTATGTTTGTTTTACAATCTAAACCTTGTCATATTTTCTACCTAGATACAACTAACAATGTGGCGAGTAATGTGGTCTACATAGACCAAATACTGACAATGTAGTGAGTTATGTTATCTATATAAACCAAATACTGACAATATAGTGAGTAATGGTGTCTACATTGACCAAAGACTGACAATGTAGTGAGTAATGTTGTCTACATAGACCAAAGACTGACAATGTAGTGAGTAATGTTGTCTACATTGACCAAAGACTGAAAAATTACTTGGAATACTTACCAATTTGCAAATTTTAAGAAGCCAATGTTCTGCAGGTGAATTCTTCTAGCGACCGATTCGTATTGCTCTGAAAAAAAATTGAAAGTATTTAAATATTGATGGATGTTTTTTAATTACTTCAAAATTTAAGTCCCTTATACTGCTCAAATATAGAGATTTGAAATCTAGATAAAAATGTAGGTCACTTTTCATCCCAACAAAACGTATGTTTGGTTCCTATGACAAATGTTTTCTTTCGAAATCTCAAGCAAGCTTATACATAATGTGCTACCTATATTTTTCATGTTTCGTAGTTATTCCATTGGAGAATTTTATACATGTATAATAATATAGCTGGTCCCCTGCACGTATCTGTCTGTACCAATGCGCTTATTGCCCGGAGCTAACTGCGTTACAGACGCGACCGGGGCGGGGGCTTGTCTACAAGTGCGTAACAACAGGTTGGGTGAACTAATCATAAAAGTAAAGTACATTTATTAGTAGTTAAAAAATTCGCCTGAAAGCTAGTGAAGAATAAATGTCAAAATGTCTATTATAAAATATTATGATTTATATCCTAATACTTTGTTTTGTTTGGCCAAAATCCTGAAAAGTAGGATTTTGGCCGATTCCCACACTTTGTATAACAGAAAATAATATCTGGCCGCTCTGGGATTTTAGTCCCTAACTATAAGAAATAAATGTCAACTTGCACCGTGGCGCGACGCGGCACGCCATATTTAAGATAGTGATTCAAAATTGACCTTTATTCAAGACACAAAAAGGTACTCGTTAAATTGCAAGAGAAGTCCTGCGATTAAAGAAAAACAAACTGATAAACAGCTATTTAGTTAATTTTCGATTTGATTGCACTACTACCAGACGTCAAAATTTTCAAATTTGGATCGATTTTCGTTCTATGAAAGCTGTTTCTCTATACGTAAGTATATATATTTTCTACTCTGCGCTGATGCTAATTGAAAACTCACTAAACAGAGAATCAGAAGTCGAAATGTAATCTAGAGTTCCCACAGACTCTATAACCAATTCAATAGCTAATCAAGCTACTGCAGCGAGTGGCGGCGACCGGCGGCCAATATCGCAAATTACAGGCGAGCACTACGTGATGGCTGCGCGGGAGATAGGCTACATTACTGTAATCACTATACCTACTGGTTTATATTTTTCTGTAGTATTAGATTAGCTAGTAGTTATTAGATTATAGAGGTTAGAAACCTACTGGTTTATTCTTTTCTGTGTAGTCATGACAATAGATTATAGAGGTTAGAAAAGATTTTGATGTTATTGCACAAGCTGGCAGTAAATAACAGACCTTGTTTCCAGAGTTCCGTAGTAAAGTACAAAGAACCCTTATAGTTCCGCTCTGTCCGTCCGTCTGTATATCTGCTGGTTTTGAAGTAATTAAAAAAAAAAGTGATTTGCGTTGATAGTTACGGAACCCACCAATTACATGTCCGTCAGGAGGATGCTCTTGGTTAGGTTTATACCGAAGAGATTGGGCCTCGTGACTCCTCTGGTGTTGCAGATAAGTTATATTGTGTTGAGGCAATAGCTGTCATCACGTCTACTCGTTTGCCGGGCTTCTACTTTTTTGGTAAAAAGTGTACTTAGACCAAAGTTTTCAAAAGTAAAGATAGGCTATGACGTACATTTGACAGAATAAATCTTCATACAATAAAAAATACGCCATTTTGTTTTTCAACATACCTATTTTTTTATCTTGATTTCACAACACCGCAAATGTTAAAATGGCCCCAAAACTCCAAAAGTGGGGCCATTTAAGTGGGGACAGTTTTTGCCTCAACAGACCACGTCTATAATATACGTCTATGACTTAGCTTTGCTTTAGTTGAATTTGCAATCACACACATTTTTACTTATACAATATACAAGCACTAAACGCCATATTATATCCTATTCATAATTATAGTCGGGTTAGGTAAGACAAAATAAAAATAAAACAAACATTTTAGGTGTACGTCACTTTTGGATCAAATAAAAAAAAACTGTTTCGCCACTTCGTCAGACTTGATTGACAAATCTGTTAAAAGACATTGGGAGCATTTGGGTTTTAACCTGCTGTTTAATAAAAAAATAGCGACCAAAACCCATACTATTACATTTTTCAATACTCATTCGCATTTCATTTCCCGTAATTATTCTAATTCATTTATATTGAGAAGTGGAAGTTTTTCAATAAATTGTTAATCATTTTTTAATTGTTGTATGAATATTCAAATAAATGTGTTAAAATATTACACTCACCTCCTGCAGATATTATGCGACCTAGGTATCCTGTTGTAATCCAGATGAAATTACCCTTTCTTCTATCCTAATTTTATCTCTGGTAGCAGTGGCTAATTGTTTTATAGCATAATATCCCATGTCAATAGCGCCATACATCAGAGGCTAGATTATAATCCGACCAAGTAAAATTGCTTATTAGTTTCGAATGACACATATCTTTGGGTTATTTGAATTTAGAATAATTTTCATTTTGACAGCATTTTTCCTTATCATTGTTTACATAAATTAATATCTCTCTGTTTTAGTCAATGATCATTTATCATAATATTGCACCGCGGAGGGCAACATATTTTATAATGTATTAATATTACATGATACTAACTGAACAGTTAACATATTTAAAAATAATAAGAATACTTCTATAACGCCTGGTTTTGTGCGGTGAATTTACCATTAAATATTTATTCAATAGGGCTTTTTTAAGCACCTCAATGTCTGGCTTTTTACAAGATGTGCTTAGTGCAAGAGACGCTGTACCTAGCTCAAAGTATAGATTGTCAGATTTAAGTAATTGTACTCCTGTGATGAATATTTTGGAATATAAACGATTTGATTTGATTTTGACTGGTTAACGCGTTTGGTTTTAGTGAAAAAGATTTTAGGTCGCTTGCCCTACTGTGTAATACTTAAATGCTAGGCTTTACAATTTATTTGAAGGCAGGATCCTACCTACCGCTATTTGTTCAAGTCAGAATTAATATTGGCAATACAGAAGGCGTTATAATAAATACATATTTATATTTTACTCTTAGGAGACATAAGTATTAAGCTCTAATTTAAATCTTATTATGGAGCAGGTAGTTTCTAGTATTAAAAATATAACTTGATAGTTAATTTTAAGGTTAATTTAGTAAATCTAGCGCTAATTATAGCTGTTTTAACAGCCTTCTTTTTTTGGAAGTCGGTTAAACACGACGTTCAATAAATCATTTTCCGGTTTTTAACAAATAGTTATTGGTAATAGGTTGTTATTATCTATATATATTGGTAGTTTGGGTTATGTGTCAAGCCTATGTATATCTATACAAATAAGTAAATAAAATTGAAGTGTCTGTTTGTAATTTCAAATTAACAGCTTTGCACTGAATGTATATTATGATAGTATATACGTTATACAGTAATAACACCAAAAAAACAATTTTGGCAATTCTTGTCTGTCTGTCCGTCTGTCAGTTCCAACTTCCAGCTAATCTCTGAAACGGCGAGTCCGATTTTGAAAGAATTTCATTGGCAGATAGCTGATGTTATAAGGAGTAACTTATAACACTTTTATCTCAGGGTTCCGTTTAAAAAAGAAGGGTTCCATTTATATTAATAGTTCCACGCAAACGAAGTTGCGGGCCTCAGCTATTCTATATAATATTAGGTCATTACATATGAAATTGGCGTTTTGTAAAGGAGGAACATAAAGTCGATTGTTTTAAAACATGTTATTGAATATTTAATCAAAGTATATAACCATTGCTATCTATGCACTTTTGCCATCTCATAGGTTTTTGGTTCCTTTACTAAAAAAAACAATCGGACAGGAATCAATAAAATCTTTGGACTTGAAGCATCGTTGAATTTTTTCCCTTGCAAGAAGTTACCCAAATTTCGAAAAAAACAATGGTAATCTGTTGGAGCAAGGTCCAGGGAGTACAGTGGATGTCTTAGACATTCCGATTGAAGCTCCTCTAATTTGGTAGCCGTCTGTTGTGCAGTGTGTGGTCTAGCGTTGTCCTGAAGCAGCAGTGGCCTAGAGCGAATGACCAACCTCGGTTGTTTAGCAGCTAGCTTTTCCATCATGATTTGCAGTTGCTGGCAATACACATTTGTCGTAATCGTCTGGCCAGATTTAAGAAAGCTGTAGTGAACGACACCGGCACTAGTCCACCAAACGCTCACAAGTAACTTTTTTTGAGTCAATTTTCACTTGGGGCAGGCTTTGGCAGATTCACCAGGGTTCAGCCATTGCGATGAGCATTTCCGATTATCGTACAGGATCCACTTTTCATCACAGGTAAATTCCCAATTCGATTTAAAATCCCTTAATTATTGTGCCGGTTAAGTAATGTAACGCAGCAGTCGACGCGCGTTTGTCGGTTTGCTGCACTCAATTCAAGATTTTCAAGATTTTTCTCCTTCCCAATTTGCTTCAAGTGGATTAAAACAGTTTTATCACTAACACCGCAGCCTGCAGCTAACTCGGTCGTGGTTTGCGATAGATCCGCTTCCACAATAGCCTTCAATTCTTCATTATGAAGTTTGGTCTCCGGCCGTCTACGACCTGAACATTTTGACGTCCCCTATTAGTGTTAGTAGTCCCAACTACTATTTAGTGTTTTTGCAGTTTGTTCTGGTCAGTTCAGTATGGTACAAAATGTGATAAATTAACACATGATACAAAAAAAGTGAAATATATTTTTAACACCTAGTGTTACAGATTTTTTATTACAGTATGAAGAACTTTCCAATCGTAAAAGCATCATCGAAAGGTGTCCAGCCGTAAGCGGAACTAAAGCAGTACACTTGTGTAGACAATCGCTGGGCGGGGCGTGACGTCACGCGTTTTCAGCGGCAGTGCACTACAAGTGTGGACATAATTATAACACACTGGTGATGATGACTGTACCGTGGTCTAATTTATTGAGAGGGTATTATAATGAATTCACCATTCCAGATTTTTCGCCTAATGTCCTTCATGAAATTGAAAATAAATATTTTGACGACCTCTGTGGCTCAGTTACCACGTCGACGCTCAAGCCGGAGGTCACGGGTTCGAATCTCAAAAAGTTTAAATATATGCGTCTAAAAGTATTAAATATACATCCCGTTGTTTGGTCCCCGTAACACAAGTTTTTCGGATGCTTAGCACGGGGCTACATTGACGTGGTGTGAAGCGTCCATAGATATTTATTATTAATAGCTTTTGACCGCAGTTTCGCCCGCGAGGGGGATGTTCGTGGCAAAAAACTTCATTAGCAAATATACCTACTGCAATATATTAATAGCACAGAGTAAAAATATATCATTGTAATCAATTTTCACACGTACTTTTTAATTTTAATATATCTCCTAAATAAGTTAGGTAAATACCACATTATTTGTGATCGTTTTTTTTTTAAACTTAGAATGGGTATAGTAACCTATCCTTAAAAGATAGACGTATCTATGCATTCGCAAAAATTTTTGTAGACACCATGGTACCGACTTCAAAAATATAAAGATTGACTAGAGAAATAGTTAAAATTTTAGCCGAATTTAAAAGGGGAATTATTTGGAAAAGAAGTTTTGTTTCATACTTTGTATGCATTTTTACTTTGGAAGACGGTTTTCATTTTTTGTTTAAAAATATATAAAACCCATCATCAGGTCACCACTTTGGTATTATAAGGACCAATTGGGGATTATACCCTTTACATTAAAAAAATAAATTTCAAAATTAGTCCACAGGCGGTGGCATAATCGTTTAACATACAAAAAGAATTAAAAAAATATATAAACAGCGGAATGTATAACCGCCTCCTTTTTTGGAAGTCGGTTGGTTAAATTTAAGTGGAGTGGAGTAACCAAAACGCATTAGTGAAAACCGCATTCAAATCGGTTAAGCCGTTGACTTCGTACCCACAAAAACAAATATCGCGGGAACCATACATTTTTCCGCAATTAAAAGTAGCCTATGTAATAATTCAGAGTCTAAACTACTATCATATCAAATTTCATATCATATCAAATTTCAGTAGATTCTGAGATTAGCGCGTACAAATTTTAATACATTTTGTTTTCGAACTTCGCCGTCGAAATTATCGAATGCATCTTGACTAAAGGCCCAGTTTCTTTAGGTGCTGACTGTAAGATTAGTTTTTTTATGCCCGATGTGGCTTGGAGCCGAGTAAAACGGCTCTTTTGACACGCTGAGCATTGCCAATGTTCTTTTTATGCCAATGAAGCAGGAAATTGTAACATGTTATGGTAAAATATTGTTTAGGAAGTGACCTATTACGCATTTCGTTGAGACAAAAAAAAAAAAACAGATGAAGCCTAACCGCTATAATAACATAATACGAACAATTTGGGCGATTATCATCGGCGGAAGTGTGCCCAGGAAGCACTGTGGGCGGCGCATCTACGATTATGTAGTTTAGAGATCCCCAGGCTAATAGTAGAGGTTACAGATACAGGTATGTAAGTTTTTAGGGTTCCATAGTACTACAAGGAACCGTTATAGATGTGCACTATCCGTCCGTCCGTCTATCTGTCTACCCTTCTGTAATTATGAATATAAATGGATGAAATTTTGTATAGTTATAGATTGTGAAAATTATTTTGAGCGGAATCGGACAACTTTTGAAGTAATTTAAAGAAAACCTATTGCGCGTTGATAGTTACGGAACCCTCCGTAGATATGTCCTGACATGCTTAAGGTTAGGTTATTGTTAGAGCCAAACAACATAACATCATAAATGTATGTTTTGTTACTGTACTTGTCATAGTCTATTTGCAATTTTGCATTAAGAAGTCAGTAAATGTCAATAAATAACGCACGTTCATAATATTATGTCAAAATGGTTACTGTGAACATGACTTAAGCCAATACTCACGGAGAGAGTATATTAGCAGTCGGTGTTGCTTATTTTCTTTCGACAGTTTTGAATTTTCGTTTGACATTTGACTGTCCTCTTAGCGCGAATAAACTATACAAAAATTTGGTGTAAGTGATACCAGTGTGTGTTAAATTATTATAATATGTTGTGTTAAATTGTTATAATATGTATTGTCCATATGTTGGTCCTCAGCTAATGGTGGATACTATTTTATTTACTACGGAACTCTACCCAGAGCGCTAGCCTCGCACATGGCTGGTGTTTAAAATAACACCGTTTTGTACCATCCGTTTATCTCTGAATTGGTTTACTATAATTAAAATAAAAGTGTATAATTTGCGGCAATTCCAGTGTAATAAAAATTTCCAGTAATAGGTAACGTTTTTGTACAGGTCTCATAACTATCAATTACTGGAAGTGTGGAGATAAGTGACAAATTTATATACATATATTCTATTCCAGGCTGGGAATATTGATTTTCGCGAAATCGAATGATACTCTAATTTTAGGTTTAGAGATTCTTTATTTTTGTCAAAAAAATACAATACTTACGAGAAATAAAATTTGTAATTTAATATTTTGTAAAAAATTACAATAACTATGTGAGCAGCGAGAAATGTTTAGATTACAAAATCTATACACAGTTGTTACTTAAAGTAGGATATCATTATTATTATGGTGAGATTTCATGTGCCAGATTTTTGTACTCTATTCCTTTTCTTTATAGTTTCGGACTTCAACATAAAATCAGTCGGTAGCAGTAGCGTGGTGTTTTTTATTTGCTTCACTTGTCACTTACAAATTACCTTTTGACTCTCATCCGAATCCCCAGGATGTATGACAGATACATCCTGGGGCTTCCCTATGAAGTAGAACCAACCTTCGCCACTGGTAGGTAGGTAATGTGGCATTCGGGGTCGTATTTACTCAGATGGTGGCTAGGTCTACCGAATCAAATAAAAGATATGCGATAATGATATTTTCTTTACTATTTGCACCGATACATGATATACTTGATTTAGAAATAGGACATCCTACTACCTACGCACCCAGTCTTCTTTCCTATTCTATTTTATATTTTTGACGTAGCGGACGACATAGCGTTTATTTAATTCTAAACGCAAATATGCCTGTGTGCCTCCAAGAAGTTCAGCCACAGTTATCCGCTACGGTATATACTTTATTTTAATGAAAACCTAAATTAATCCTAACATTTTCAAAAACTTTTGTAACATTTTTAATATTCTCTACAACATCACTTACAAAGTAAACCATTTGCAACGAATAATGCGAAAACTAAACAACAAATATTGCAATACTTGTATGAAGGACACTCAAAACGCCATATCGAATTATACAAGAGCGGAGAACAATATTTGTAAAGCGATTAAAATTCGTTTCCATACACAAGTAGATTCGCCATATGCGCCTGTCGGTGCATCCCAGCAGGGCGCCTCAGCCCACAGGAAGACTAGGGCTTTGCCACCCTCAAACAAATTTAAACCCTAAACTTAACTGTTAAAGTACAATTTTAACTGTAGATGTTTCGATACTCCTCGAAGACCACGACTTGTAACTTTCAAACGTATTTAAACCCTAAAAGTATTCAACTAGAGTTGTTTTTCCAGTGAAGAGCTTACGGTGTTCCTCCTGTTGTTATATTGGAAGGTAATTGTGTCCCGTGGTTTTAAAAGTTGCGAAATTTGTTTCAAAATTGGAATTTGATGGGTCGACGTTGGGGTGAGGGGTGCATCGTATATTCATGGATGGATATTTTATTAGGTTAAGATATTTAACTTGTGTCATGTATGTTATATTGTAGAAGGTAAGTAGAGTTTAACAACTACGCATCATCTATTACATATGAATTGACACAGAAGTCGGAGACTAAAAAAAACCGGACAGAAGCGAGTCGCCCACCGAGTGTTCCGTACAAAGTAGTGAACGTTCTAAATAGTTCAGGAAGATCGGGGTGAAATGGGGTGTAAGATATTATATTACCCATTTTTATTACATAAAATATTATGTTTTAAAATATGAACTCGTAGCTTTATGATTTAATTATAAATGTGTAGTTTTTAGATTTTTTCTTGTGTTTGTAGTATAAAAACGATGTTAGTTTATTTAATGCTCTAAGCGGGTACCAGACAAAGGAAATAAAATTAATACTTTTTATACTATACTCAGACAGACAGACATTACTGACGCGCTTAGTCATGCCCAGAAATTAAAATGGCGATGGGCAGGCCATGTAGCCAGAATGACCGATGATAGGTGGACTATACGGACTACACTATGGCCAGGCCCAGTCGGCTACAGAAAAAGAGGCAGACCCCAAACAAGATGGGTAGACGACATCACACATACAGCAGGCAGAGACTGGGTAACAGTAGCGAGCGACAGACATGTATGGCAATCTCTGGAGGAGGCCTTCACCTGAAGAGGGGTTCTTGCTCACTAACATATTGTACAAATTTATATATTTAATTGTTATTACATTACATATAACTGACATTGAAGTATATACATAATATAATTATAAAAATGTAAAATGAATATTATAAATCCTCCTAACCTAAACATTAGAAGGAAAATAATAATGAATAAATGTTAACAATAAAAATGAAACTAAAATTGAAAACAAAATATGTAAACTTATGCTATTGTTATTTAATTTGTTTAACCTAATTGTAATGTAATTTAATCGAATTTTGTAAGTGGGAAGAAATAAAAGGGTTTTTATTTTTATTTATTTATACTATACTCACATTAAGAATTATATACCTACTACATGTTTAATACATGACCCAGGAATACATAAAACCATTTATTCCCTGGCGGGATTCGAACCCGCGACCTCCGGCTTGAGCGCCACACGCAAACCACTAGGCCACAGAGGTCGTCATATTATGAAAATACATGCAATTACAATGTTAGATTAAAAAATGTTTCCAAAACCTGTCTCTAACGAATTGCTCACACAACGAGGGCAGGAGTTTCTAGCCATGTAACAAACCGATAAAAAAGTAGGCGAAGTAGATTTGCGGTTTATTAAGTTTTTTCACAACACCGACAGTCGACACACACCGATGTAAAACACCGCAACCAAGGAACACACCGCTTACATTGCTTGTGGTTTCTGTATGTGTGTTTCTGTACCATATACATGTTATAAATAAGGTTGTTTGCCGCTTTTTTGTAATCATCTTTTTGCAATTTTCAGTGGTTAATATTAAGTGGATGAAGTGTTTTGTTTCTTCAATATAACTTCAACCTACGACTTTAAGTAACATTAAGTGGGTGACCGAGCTTTACTCGGAGCTCTAGAAGATAAAAAAAAGAATCAAAAAATATGTTACTGGTGTTTGAACCCACCACCGAATTTTCGAACAACGCAAAAACTACACGTTCGCATACCAAACTGCCAATCGGACTGATATTTTGGAGTCGAAATTAAAGATACATTGTTGCACGACGAAAAAAATAACTTAAAAATGCGCACTTTTCCAGCGATAAGGCCTGGCTAGATCGATTATTTTTCCCAAAAGTACCTGCATACCAAATTTATTAATATTTGCAGCCGTTTCCGAGATTGCGATTATATATATATACAAGATTAGCTCGTTGTTGACGTCACATAAACTAGTTTTGTTGTCGTCACATAAAGTACTACAATAGACAAAGTTTTATTGTGACTACAAATAAAATGTGTGACATTCGACATACGTACATGAGGCTGATGTTAAGAGTTTGATCGACAAACCGCTCTGGGCGGGCGGTGAGGGCGGGCGGGTGCTCTCTCAACCCTGAAATGAGTTTGGAGGGATGCGTGGTGCTGGTGCTAGCGACAAGCTAAGCGGGAGCGATTTTCTGTTCTAGAATAATACTCACCTAGTTGCCTGTGATCATCGACTGTAACGGGAATCGAACATTATTTAATACAGTAATTATAATATAATTGCTATAAGCGTGCAAGTGTGCTATCTTTCGTACAGAACTATAATTTAATGGTTTAGTCGTAAATTGCGATAATAAACACATTAACTTCTAGAAGAAATTACAAATTTGTAAATGAAAATTATTTTGTGAATATAAATTATATAAGAAAAACTCACTTTAACATTTGCTAGATGTTATAGGTAGAATTTTATTTATAGAAATTCAACAAACATCTACTTACTTGCATTATCATTTCTGTGCTATTGAGGTTGCGAATTTGATAAAAAATATTTCACTAGGTAAAACGTAACAGCGTATTATTGCAACGTCAGTAGTATAATTATTATAAATGATCGCTTTTCGGATAGATTTTCCTGCTAAGACCTTGGTACTTAATATTTATAACTTCGACCGTAGCTATAGTATTCACCAATTGGTATGTGTGAGCATTTCCTGTCAGTACTAGAGCTACAATCATTGTGCAATATTTGCACTGGCACCACACCTCACCTCTGGCCCAGCCCCGACTGTCTCCTTGTTTAAATTAGGATAGGCTTTGACATGTCTCTGGTGGCGCCCGCTACTGTTGTATACTACACACCTTAATCCTAAAGCTTATTTTTACAAAGCTACATACATCGTTTCAAAAAATATTGGTTATATGTTGAAAATAATATATTTAGGTGCATTAGAATAGCCTCGCCCACCATAACACCACGTCATAAAGTTTCTTAGCCAAGTATATTCCCTGGAAAACAAAAACTTGAGTCTTTATTGTAGTAAACAATATGAAGAAATCGTAAAATAGGTAATATGTAGAGATCATTATGTCCAATACAAATAAGTTTTTGATGTATATTCGTCATCTTGGCATTTTGTTCTTGGTATTTTCATAAATCTTTGAAACATTAGATTTAAAGTTATTTATATTTAGAATGGTATGACATCCGATACGTCAACACAGAAAATACACATGCATGTAAAATTTCAGCTCAATCCGAAATCAGGAAATTGAACCTGCACGAGATGGATACAGTAAGGGACAGGAGAAAGTAAATAAAAGCTTGTAAAAAAAGGCTCGAATCATGACGCATTAGGGTAGATGTTCGTAAATTATGTTATTATAATACTAAGTAATCGGTCACTAAACGATATATATCGTAATATATGTGTTTGTTTCTGGTGCACCAATAGCCATCAGAGCGGCAACGCCGCTAATCAGCCTGCATTGTCCTAACCAGACCCGAAAACAACAATTTTGTTGTTCCAACGCGGGGATCGAACCCGCGGAGTTGACAGCCAAGCCCTAAACCACTGGACCACAGAGGCGGCTTCCACGAATATTTATGTGCGTCGGTATAATGGAAGGGACCTAACCAAAGCAGTTTGCTAAATGCATAAACGTTTACAAAAACACCGTTTTCTAATTGGATCAAAACAGTTTTTCGGCGCGTCAACCTGTCGGAGAGTCGCACGATTTCCTATGCCGGAGGGCAACAAAAATGACTACCACATTAAACCTGACTATTTTATCGGTTTTTATCGGTTGCCGATTATTTTAATCGGCCGGCCGGGTGTCCGTCTGCCGGTAATGGTCGTAATCGTCCGCTAATCGGCCCACAATTTACCAAATTGTTGATCCATGTCGGCAACTGAGTCGATGATCGGTCAATACGCTAGTGATGGGATAATCCAAACATGTCGATATATTATGTCGTAAAATAAAATTTAACGAAAAATAATACAAGACACAATGCTACATCCAGAGATTTCCAGAATGATTAAATAGTATGACTTAGCTTTTTTATATTAGCTCTGACATTTTTTTTAATAAAGTTTGACATCAAAATGACCTAAAATACAATATAAGTCTTAATATGTAAAAGTGTGATTAATTTCGACTAGATACAAGAAATACAGCATTTAAAATTAAAAATATACTTACCTTATAATGACCTCATAATGGTACATAACCATACAACTACGTCCTTCATAATTTACTGTCCTTCATCATTTACTACGTAACTTTAAAGAATGAACATTGAACGATATACGAATATGTCATGGAAATTAGAAATGTTTTCCAAATCATAATACCCACACATTATCATCGATATAAATATCGACAGCAACGTCTCTTTTCGTAACAAAATTATACAAAAAATAAAATTGGCAGTAAACCGCCGTCTAACCTCTGTATTGATCATAATAATCGATCGTGTGCCGCGTAATCGTGCGGGCTCGAACCCGCGACCATTATACTATTACTGCCGATCGACCGAAACAAAAAAGTAGGTAATTTCACTCTTGGGATTATGGTCGTAAAGTCTTGTGTCCGAGTTTAGAAATTGAGGTACTTTTAAACTGTGGATAATATCGAAGCTAGGTTTTGGTAGCACAAATTGTTTTAGCAGGAAAATCAATAAAATATTCGAAACGGCTTGAAAAGGCGCACCTAATATGACGTCACTAGCTTTACAGATGACGTCATAAGACACCTTTTTTTAAAAACCCCAGAACCTAAACATTAGGGTCAGCCAAGAACGAGACGCGACGCGCCGCGCACTTTTTAATAGCGATACAAAATGGAAAATCAGCGCTGCATATTATTCAAGCATCGACGAGTCACGTCTTGGTGTGAACTGACAAGCACGTATTCCTAACGTTATCGAAAGAGAATTGAAAATTTTGACAGAGCCTATACAATTGACATTCGTTAACGTTACGAATACGTATTTGTCAATTGTTCGTGCTTACCCCTCTGACCCTAAGCGGTATAGTTTGTCACTAGGGTTATTAACTTAATAGAGTTTGATTTAACTTTTATAGCTCTTCCTCGATGTAGAGGTATATTTGATACTAGAGTCTAGAAAGCCTCATTGAGGTGTGATTAAAATTTTATTTTTGAATTGGTATCTTAGTGAATAGAGACAAAACCTACATAGAAACCGCATCGCTAAAATGCTGCGTATAAACAGGAATCTGTTATCGCGGAAGAGGATTTCCTTTAGAATGTAATGATAGAAGCAACGGGGCTCCTTTGTAAATACGTTTCTTAGGAAATTAAACTTGGAGGAGATAATGAATCTTTATAATTTTTTTCTTAAATTTAACACGTAACCTGTAAGTAATATAAGACTTTTACTACATGATATTAACTTTGTATTTTTATTTTTAGTTACTTTTTTCACGAATGTGAATAAAGCATAGAAAGGTTTATTGGGAAACACCGATATTAATTTGAAGCTGAAAATAGATAACCACATATATCTAAGAGCGTTTTCATATTACGCTATACGATAGCCGAAATCGGATGTAATCGCTCTTATATCATCGGCATAAGAGCACTTACCCATTTTGTAAAGCCGATAACCTATATCGAGCCGATCTGTAATGACAAAGACAGCTATATGTTTAAGTATAAATCATAAGTACCTGGGAGACTGAGCTTTGCTCGGTTTTTTAGTAGAACGATAAAATAATAAAACAATATAAAAGAAAAAGAAATAATAAGAATCACAAAAATATTTATCTTACCAGGATTCGAACCCACCATATTCCGAACATCCGAACTATGCAAAAATTATACGCACGGTAGGCATTGGCCCTATACCAAGCTGCCAATCAGACTGACGTAAGAGAGTCGAAATTATTGATATATTGTTGCACGACGAAAAAAAAAGACATTCTATTGCTTAAAAATGCACAGTTTCGAAAGGATAACACCTAGCTAGATCGATTATTCTCCCCCAAAACTCCCTGCATACTAAACTTTATGGTAATACTTGTAGCCGTTGTCGAGATACTGATTATCCTTACTATCCTTACTAATATTATAAATGTGAAAGCGTGGATGTTTGTTACGCTTTCACGCAAAAGCTACTGAACGGATTTCGATGAAATTCGGTATGGTAGTAGTTTAGACTCTGGATTAAAACATAGGCTACTTTTTATCCCGAAAAAGTAGTGTTCCCGAGGGATACTATACTTACGCGGGCGGAGCCGCGAGAAACAGCTAGTATCATATATACAAGATCGTTTCGTTTAAAGTATAAGATGTAGCTGTCTCTCGCATTATCGGCCGCGATATCGAATATCGTTATCGCATAATGTGAAAACTCTCTTACGATGTAGGTATATATGGTTGTCTATCTCGTTATATAATATTACTAGATGGTGCCCGCGACTTCGTGCGCGGAAAAAGAAATCTCGTGGAAACCGTACATTAATTATGCCACGATGAAAAGTAACCTAAGTTCTACTCTATATATGTGCCAAATTTTATCAAAATCGATCCATTCCTTTCGGAGTCTATTTAATGCAAACAAACAAATATACAAACAAACAAACTTTCCCTCTTTATAATATTAGTATAGACTATAGAGTCTATATAGATAAGTAATATTATATATATACAACGTGCGAAAGAATGAAAAAGGGCGTAGTTTTGAAAGTTTTACTTTTATCGCGCGTATGTGTATACTCGCACCACCCATGGCCATGTATCGTGTAAAGCGTAGCAGAATGAATCATTTATAAAAAAAATCGACGTGGATAGGTAGTTACTTAATCATGTTATACAAAGGGTTATTATAGCAATTTTTCGTTTTAGGGAATAATATTTTTTGCGTGTCCGTGCGTCTGTCGGACATGATTTTTGCGGGTGACCGCAGCGTCAGACGCTTTGAGAAGCCGACGCAAATATTATGAGAAATGTTACGAGACGACATAAATATCGCCACCGCAAATTATACACGAGACAATAATGTACTTTTTATGACGAAGGGGTGTTGGTGCATGTGAAGTGAGTATTCTCACCCGGTACAAGTCTGCCGTATATATGACAAAAAAAATTGAGATATTATTCAGAGAGGCAGTCGGTAGTAAACAAAAAGAAAATTAACTACAATTCTTATAAAAAAAAACTATAACCCGATTAGGTACGCAAATTAAATAGCCTATGTTAAATTATATACCCGAGCTATTAACACGAATCTATTGACACCTCATTTATTAAAATTGAATTGTAGTTAAAGCGCTACAGTGTAACAAACAAACATACATATATAGACTGCCAAAATCATTAACCTTCCTTTTGGATACGCCGTAGTCGGATAAAATGGAACGTCTGTTAGATAAGAATGGTTTCAAAATTAGTTGCTTAACACATTCAAATACATTTAGAAGGTTAGTTCCACGCATAGGTATACTAGCTAGACAGTAGGTAGTAAAAGATAGGAAATTAGTAGTAGCATATTACACTTTAAAGCTTACTTTCCGTACAGGAATGCTATTATTTTCAAGACGTTATGTTCAAAATTAGCACACATTAGATCGCCGCCGAGATGAGCAGCGAAAGGGTAAAACTAATCAAGCCTATCTTAAAATTGAACAAAACGCGGGTGGGGCTAAAAAACAAATGAATGGAGGCGGTGCAGGCTTCTTGGTGCATAAATCATGCCGAGAAACCGAACCGCGACTCGGGGTTTAATATACACGGGCTATCTTTTCATTCATGAATGTTTTTTTATTATTTTAATTACGGGCTGGCCGCGCGAGGAGCCGCGGTTAGTTTATATTAATGACTCTGTTGAAATAAGACAACGTAGATGAACATGTATTTTGTTTTTGGTAGCACGGAAATATAATGGGAATATCGTTGGTCGCAGACTCCCACCCCAGTCAAGCCGACTTAGTCTAGTCAGTATTCTAAAGTCTTCAGGAGCTGCGTTTAAAAACTTTATTAATATACGTGATATACGTGAGCGTGAAGCAAACACATGCAGTGCAGTTCGATGACAATTGTCCGAACGGAGGTGTATGATATTTGGCACAGTTAAAGTTTTAGTAGTGGAAGATGTGCATAAAGCTAATATTTTTTAAAACGATGCTTAGAAGTACGTACAATTAGTAAAAATAACAACAACGCAAACTGAGTTTGATAGATACAATTTTGACGAGGTTCTCCATTTATCGAAAGATTTTTGGCCACCTTTGCTTGTATCGTGTGCTACTTTTTGACCACAGTATCAAGACTTCAATCTATAGTAAGTCTATAATCTTAATTTAAATATCTAAGGTATATAAAAACTGGTAGACTGTAATAATAAGAGTACGGAGCCGGCGCAAGGGCCGGGCGGGGCGGCACAGCAGGATAATTGTGGGTTCCGCGAGCTCCTCCGCTGCCCCGACGCGGACGATGCCTATCGCTGCGATCTCGTGATTGCCTGGTACTAGGCTGAGGTATAAGTCTATGTCCAGAAAGCGCGTAATCACACGCACGTAAGGCCGACGCGCGTGTCGAGGTACTAGGCCCCAATATATTGCGTCCAGAAGCTACGTGCGTATTTTTTTACTAACGCGCGTATCGTCCTTCATAATATGTAGCACACCAGACATTTCGTCTTGAAGCTCTACGCACGTAGGTTTACGCGCGTAATTCGCCTTTCTGGACAAGGTGTAACTTATCACCGATTTAACGTACCTACCTATAACTTATTGTAAAGTCACGAGCGGAGAAACGTATAACGTTTATGCGGTACCAAAGTTTATTTACATGTTCGCGACATAATTAGGTAATTTGACGACCTCTGTGCCTCAGTGGTCAACGCGTCGGCGCTCGAGCCTTTCTGTTTTTTTTTGTCTTCCTGGTCAAGTTCAAGTCAAGGTTAAGTTTTCTGTCTTCCTGGGTCATGGATATGTATTAAATATGTGTATAAAGTAATTAAATACATACATAGTATAAAAGCATTAATTATACTTTTTTCTACTAACCACGGGACCAGATTGACGTGGTATGAATGACCATAGATATTATTTTACATATATAATGTAAAATAACATATAGAATTAATCATACTTAGTATATTTTTAACTTTAGAGCATACTGCTTGATTATCCTTACTAATATTATAAATGTGAAAGCCTGGATGTTTGTTACGCTTTCACGCAAAAACTAATGAACGGATTTCGATGAAATTCGGTATGGTAGTAGTTTAGACTCTGGATTAAAACATAGGCTACTTTTTATCCAGAAAAAGTAGTGTTCCCGAGGGATACTATACTTACGCGGGCGGAGCCGCGAGCAACAGCTAGTTATTACATAAAGAGATATTGGCAGTTACAAATATATATTATTATTACAAATATATAATATATATAGATTTATTTAGTACTTATTACTAGAATATTACATAATAATTAATGAATTAAAATAACTAAATTACTATCTAAACTATATATAATATATTATGTTATTGTCTAAATGAAAAACGTATTATTTGTAACAATGTATTATTTATTAATTGTGACTGGGTCCTGACATATTATGAATACCTATGTATTTATAATACAATTTACCCAATTGGTATATTTGCTTAGGTACATGTAAATTGTAAAATAAAGTTTTTTTTAAAACATTCAGAAATTATTAGGTATTACAACTTGACCAGAGTGAAAAAAAAAAATCTATGTGTAGTTTTGTATTGTGATGAGTCAATGTACGAAATTCTTCGTGCTCCGCGACCGCACCTTAGTAGGAGATTGTAAAATTAAGTTTGACTTACCATAAATTCTTATAACACTATTGATACAGTTGCAATATTTTTCAATCAAACGACAAATGTCGGCGGCGATAATCAAAATTAGCAACAGCGTTGTACAAATTAAATTCTAATTTAGAGTAGCTACATTATTTCGTTCGTAGCCAATAGACGAAGTCGGACAGAAGTCACATAACCGTCCCGATAGAACCGATAGATGTTCACAAAAACCGCTGCCTATTGAAACAGTAGATTAAAGTATGATTAAATTTACAAAAAGTTGAAAGGCGCGGTGACCGAGCAGTTCTCGTGGGGCGGGTCTGTTGGGCTGTGGGAAAGAGAAGTTGTCTGTGTGTAGGTAGTAGCCGCTAGCTATGTATTCATACCTGAATGTATGTATTGATGGGGCATGATAAGAGATCTTAGAGGAATTTCTTACACATCGAGGACAAATGAAAGTTGTGCCTACTTATTTTGTCAGCCACTAAAAATGTGCAGGATTATTTTAAGCCAACGGTGTTTGATTTTGGATTTGCCTTATTCAGCTCGTTTATTTTGTAGCGTAAAGCGTAAAGATAACTGAAAACTTTTTTAAAATGTAATGGACCAGGAAACAGACGCGTTACACTTGTAACTCCTCTGGTGTTGCGCACTTGCGTTCATGGTCCTCAAAATCCCTAAACCCCCTGGGGCCTTCTGTGACCTCACTCACACGGCGAAACACAATATTTCACGCCAGTTTTCTGTAAGGTTGTGGTATTCATCCGGTCGAGCCGGCCCATTAGTTTTGATCTGATGCATGGTTGCACCGAATATCATGGTTTCCGCAGCACACTTAAACTAAAAGTTGGAATTCCCTAAAAATATAAATATATTCGTCACGACCATTTTTCAGCAAACCTTTTTACCTTTTATCACTGAACAACGTATAATTATAGAAGATTGTGATGCAGAGATAATTGTTAGGTGTACATACTCAGGAACGACACAAAAACAACGAAACTTGAGGTTTCGGTTCCCACAGGTGATTAATGAGTCAAGATCATGAGGTAACAGACAAATATAGGTAATTTATGAATACATTTTATGACTTCAAATTTGCATTATGTATGTTCACAAAAAATTATAATGTTAGTAACTTTTTAGGCGTGATTAAATATTTGCAAGGATTGCTCGGTGGAACGAATAAATTTGTAAGAGGGCCCAGCGCCACTTGCGTAGTCCGTATTCCGTACGAGGAGATAAGAAAAACCTAGAGAATATCCCGATTATAAACGAGAAAGTAAAACATGTATGGATATTTGTGACTCATACACGCAATAACTTCTGAACGGATTTGAAGAAATTTGGTATAAAATTACAGAGTTGGAGGGAGGGTGTGGCTTGGCCTGGAGCGAGCCAGGCCAGCTGTTAACAAGTAGCAGCACGCCCTAGCTCCAGGCCTTCAAATCTATCTCCAAATTGAGGCCAGTCGCCAGAAGATATGCTATTAATGATAATAATATTCAGTTTAGACATTTTAATTTAAATAGTTTTTGAAATCACATACTATTGGTATTATTGAAGTTCATTTACATTTTCTATCATTTTTGCGTTGTATCATTTACGTGTATTTAGTAGTTTCAGGTTATACTTAATTGTAATAACGAAACTTTTCGTTTTTTCATTGTTTACTGGCTGTTTAATTATGTACTTTCTTCACGTATTCAATTCAATTCGTTTATTTGCTCTAAAAGTAGTAACAATATTTGGTTACGAAATTTATAGGCGCTGGCACTTTTGGCTATATATAAATAGCATGCAAATTTTTATTACATTTATTTAAGTTCTAATTATTCTAAATTATTATCATTATTATGTATTGTATTCTAATTATTTCATATTACATTTCATTAGTAATTACATTTCAAAACTGTTAGGAAGTTTATTAGATAACAAAAAAATAAACACAGAAAATCACACATAACACATTTAAATCATTAATGAAATTCGCAAAATATTAATAGTCAGTATATAACATAATATTATGATGTCAATCGAGTAGATATTTGTCGGTAATTGTAATTACCGATTAATTTAAATAGTTTTTGAAATCACATACTATTGGTATTATTGAAGTTCATTTACATTTTCTATCATTTTTGCGTTGTATCATTTACGTGTATTTAGTAGTTTCAGGTTATACTTAATTGTAATAACGAAACTTTTCGTTTTTTCATTATTTACTGTAATTTATTGTAATAACATGTCAGGATTATACAATAGATATCATAAATTAGTAACAAAAAATAATAATCAGAATAATTATATTTTCATGGTCATTAATGTCATTGTAATTATTGAAGTTCAAGTAATGATTAATTCAGCATAGATTACATAAGTTATTGTTATATAAAATAATGCTATTGATTATAATTTTTTTGTTTAAATAATTCCTCTATCGAGTAGAAGTTTTTAAGTTTTAACCATTTAATTATTTCCTGTTTAAATTTATTATACGGTAGCTTTTTTATATAAAAAAAAAGCATGACTTGGGATAGCATTATATACTTTTATGCACATGGCATAATATTGTCTCAGATACAATGCATTTTTCGGGATGACGTCTTGCACTAGGCTGTCAGGATTTCTCTTATTCCTAGGGTATATGTCACGTGCCTTTTTGAAAGTTTTATAATTTATTTTTATATAATTTACTAATTCGTAAATGTACATGCTCGGTAAAGTCATTATATTTAATTTTAGAAAAAGTGGTTTACAGGATTCATATGGCGGTTTACCACAAATGGCTCTTACACATTTTTTTTGGGCGATGAAAACTTTGTTCATATCCGTGGAATTACCCCACAGTAATAGGCCATACCTTAGGACTGATGCTATATATCCATGATAGGCTTTATTTTACTACAGACGAATTCTATGTGGGCCTTCCAATTCAAGTTGTCATCAATATACAAACAAAGGGATTTTTGTATGTGTCACCTTTTCAATACTCTCATTTTCATATGTAATTTTTCCATAGAAGGCGGGCTTAGTCCTATAATTTTTAAATTCAACGAAATTGGTTTTAGTTAAATTTATGTTTAAGTTATTGTTAGTCATCCAGGTAATTACAGTTTTAATTAAATTATGCATCTCAAGGTGAGTATTATTTATTAGTATGGATATGTCATCTGCAAAAATGGTGCAATTATAATTTGTTATGTCAGGAAAATCGTTAATATAGAGCAGGAACAGGAGTGGACCAAGAATACTCCCTTGGGGTACCCCTACTCTATTGACTTTACATTTAGATTTCGTGGCGGTTAAAATATTTTGGTTAATAATAGTCATAATTTCGGTATACTGTTCTCTATCAGATAGCTATAATTCTATCCAGTTTAAAGCAAAACCCCTGATACCCAGGTTGCTCAATTTCCTTTGGACGATAATTTTCTAATAGTGACTTATCTCCTTTCTTATACAAAGGTTTTACTACCGATGTTTTGAAAAGATCTGGAAGTGTGCCGGTGCCGGCCAAAGAAAGATTAGTCAGATAGGTAATTATAGGTGTTATTTCATTTCTGCAGTATTTTACAACCTTAGTAGGTCCGTCATATCATTCGTCATATCGTTATGATCCGAGAGTTGTAATTCATTCAAAGACCCTGAAGCATTCTTTACATTGCTTATAATGTGGTCTATACATGAAAGTTGTCTCGTGGGCTCCGTTATATGAGACGATAGATAATTCATCAAAAGGGAATCAAATTTGTCCGTAAATGTTGAGGCTTTGAGTGTGTCTATGTTTAAGTCACCAGATAAAATCACTTTTTTTAGATTTTTTGTGAGGTAAAATAGCATTGTGTACTAATTTGTTTAGAAACATATTAGCGTCAGAACTTGGAACCCTATACAAACAAATAACTATGGAGTTGCAGACTGGGACTTCTAATCTGCAACATTCAAATATTTTATCTGTTCCAAAATTACTTTTTTGTATGTCAACTCTTTAAATAGCATTCCATTTTTTATATTTATACACACACCGCCTTTTGCACGTTTTGCACGTTATTTGAATTTAAAAATGTTTCTGTGAAGCAGAGAATGTGGGGTTGCTGGTTTATATAATTCAATTCCGAAATGTGTCACCATTAATGAGATCTTGTTTTGAAAGAAGCCCAGCTATATTTTGGCGTAACAGTATGATGTATAGCGATTCTTTTTTTGTAGCATTATTGCAAGTTGTTACTTTATTAGGTAAACTATTTGAATCAATGTTTATATTATTAAATTAAATTAAAAAATAAAATTTTAGGGGTAAAAAAACTGATTTGTATTGGTCTTGTTAACAATAATTGGGAAATAGTAAGTACGTAAAAAATATTAAATTTAAAGCAGTAGCTTACGTATGTAATACCTACCTATGCACTTCTATTGTCTGATTTTTTTTTCCGTAGGTGTTTGGTGGATATTAGTCAATTCGTGAAATATGGATGCAGGGGATAAGGACAAATCATTTGATAGGAATAAAACCAATTTACCGGCCTATATGACGTTTTAGTTTGGGTCATATTAAAACACTGAAAATGGTTAAATCGCCAATGTTTTAATTGCCTTGTAATAACAGAATTGTTTAACTAGTCTAGGCACAAATTAAACCTTATTAATCTTTTATTTAACGCTTTTGTTACGAAACAACCTAAGTATAGTCTTAATTTGACTTTGAAGTTACCATGACGATAGAATGAGAAATATTAACAAAAAAAAGCTGGCTAAAAACTGCTGGTCAGTGACTGTGGCCTGTATGTTACTAACATACGGTAGTAAAAGTATTTAATTACGACTTACCTGCATTTATTTTCACTCTTATAATTCTTCCGGGGCCTGCACGAAGGTACCATGAACAAAATCAACAAAATAAATAGGCTTATTCTCAATTCTCATCATTTCTTTTCACTTATGAAGTTAATAAGCATTTTTTACGAAGGCGTAAACTCGCCCGGGGTGCTGCGAGCCTGGTATTATGTGGGGGCGAACCTCCTACCTCCTCGAGCGATCGCTACCACGTAGGTGTTATGTATGAGCTTGTGATATTTCATTTTCGAGGTAAAAAGCGTAAGAGCTTTGGTTATTTTTTGATTTTAAAAAAGTATAGGTATTTTAGAAAAGAGCACATCACAGTTAATTTTGTTTAAAAATAAGAGTAATAATATTGTATATACGTGTGTTGCGCAAGATTCAATCGCGTTGCCCTCATGTGGAATTAAGTAAAACTCTGCCTCTGAGCCAGATTATAATTAACTTTTTTTTCTGTGTGTCTGTTTTGGCATGTTTGCCTCTGAGAAAAACAAATGAAGGATCAGGCCACGCCTAAAAATATTTAAGTCGCGCGTCGCTACAACGATTTCCTACCATTTTCAATTCTATAAACTGTTTCATTAGGCATTTCGTTACAGACATAAATCAAACTTAAGTATTTAAGGTCGTATATTTCTTCGAATACTATTTTAACTTCATTAACTCTTTGATGGCATTTTCATAAATTGTCAAACGGACAATAATGGTTTCATCTCCTGAAGGCACACATTTACATATCTTGTTTACGGCTTGTCCGTCCGTATATGTTAATGACATACGGACAAATATATTCACTAAGAACGTACGCTCTCGTGTTTTAAAACCACCATTCACAGAAAAACCACCTTAAGCTTTATCTGCAAGTGAAACACAGGTCTATATAAAATGGGCGTTTCTTTTTTTAAGAATCCAAACCGCGTTAAGTTTTTATTTTGTTATAATTTCGCAGACTCGCCCGAGGCACGGCAGTGACGTGATGATATTTTTTGCGAAAAATACACACAGTTAAGATATTTCCCTATTATTTATTTATAGCGATCATATTTCAATGTTTATTGACTTAAAATGTCGTCGGCTAAACCTATTTCAATGAGCAAAATAGTAGGTGCGATTTTTTTAAAATTAAATACCTACTTATTCTACCTTCTTTTTTACGTGAGTTGGTAAATAGAGGTCTCAGGTGCTGAAACTTTAAACTTTTGTTATTTGTACAATGAGTAGATGTTTAATATCGTACAAATTTTAGATAGTAGATGCTTTATTTATTAATTTCTCAGTGTTGACTTCGTATTGGTCGGCAATCGGCATTCATCAGAACGAACTGAAAGTCACCCGGGCATGATGTTAAGATTTTCAAAATGGAACTCACCTGGACGGCGGACGCGCAGGACTCGGGATAATGATCCAAAGACGAAAAAGAATCAGTGGCGGCCAGAGTCATTAATGTTTTTCTATAGAAATATATTAATCACGACCGCCCCGCCCTCGGCGGCTAAACACCAAATAATTTCTGCCACAGCATTCTCGAAGGGAGCGTAAAAAAAAAACAATAATTAATTTCGACGCCGCCGAAGCTCAAGATTATTTTGGCTTTTTAAAAACAGGTGAAGCTAGTTTAAAATATTGCCACTATTAATATTGTTTGATTTAAAAAAATATTTATATATTACTAAATCGTAATTTATGATCGGACGGACACCTTTGTAAACGGGCTTTATTGCAGGTGCGTTTTGTTTTTAAAATTTTAGCTAACGGTGTGCCAGTTGGCCCTTAACTGGCCAAAAATGATTTGTGGCTTAAAATTTTATAAGAATTATAATTTTTCAGAGTTAATAATTGTTGATTTTGAACTTAATTTTATCCACAGCTAACTGATGTAATGGCCCCAATTAGGCAGGTGTAGAAGGCCCTTTGGGTATTGACATAGATATTGTTGGTAAAGGCAGTGTACTGTGTATGCAAATATTCAAATGATTTCTCGACGTAAGGAGAATGCTGTATGGTTTATACATTAGTATCAGATTGTAAATAGAATCATAGTACCTAATAATACACAGGACTTCTTGCGCTATTTTTAATTTATTAAGTATTTTTCATTAATTTTAATATATTACACGACCGGTTTCGACTATGTCATCATCAGGTGTTGATGATGGTGATGACAACTGATGATCACTTTGTCGAAACCGGTCGTGTAATATATTAAAATTAATAAAAAATACTTATTAAAGTGGAAATAGTGCAAGAAGTCCTGTGTGTTATTACTGTGAAAGATGAATTTCCACTAAGAATACCTACAGTACAATCAATAACACAAATAGAAACATACCTACTCCAGTCTTTACGAATGAAGTTGATTATTAAAATCTCGTACTTACCCTAGTTTTGAACACCTGACGTTGTGGGACGCATAATTATAGATGTGTTTTATTATTATAACTTTTGTGCAAAAGCTCAAAGTTGAAAATAAACTTTAATGAATTTCATCGCGGCTTATTACAATTTTAGTTTATCCGACTGGTTGGCTGCTATAACGCAACCCTGGCCACGGGTTGACTGAAATGACATTGGTACAGGTTTTTTACAAACTACCCGACTTATTCCATACAAATACTACAAATATTCCATACCACCAAGTTATATTGAAGACACGGTGTTGTACCTACTTACGTAGTAACTGTTTACTAGATAATCTGTGGTTGTACTATGTAATTTACTTTTTTCGTCTTTAGAAATATGTAGATATTTATGTTTTGTGCCTACATAAATACAGAATGTTTTTTCAGTCAGTGCCCAAAGTTTCAAGAGTGAATATACTCTTGAATATTATATTCACTCTTGAGAGAATATACTCTTGAATATGAACAACTTTTACTACGGAACCAACTTTTCTACTTTAAAAAATCAGCTGTTTCCTACAAAAGATCTATCTACGCCAATTGTTATTTTGTTGGAAATAGCAGATTTTTTTAAGTAGGAAAGTTGATTTCATAGTATAAGTTGCTCATATTCAAGATTAGGTATAATATTCACTCTGAATTCAGTTTGGGCACTGACTAAGAAACAAACCCAATTGCAATTGCAATTATATTGTAAATTTAAATTTTAAAATTGTAGTTACATTTTAGTTTTTTATGTCAATATTATTATTTTTAAACACCCTCTTCAGCCATTAGGGCATCGCACATGTGCTACCTGACTTTTCCTAACAATTTCCTAACAAAAAACCTATTTCCGTCTCTAACCTTTCCGAATTCGATAAATAAATTACGTAAACTTTACCAAAAGCGAGCGAGCCGATCACGAACTGACCAATGGGGTCGCGCACGCAAATGTCAAACACGTGTGACAGCTGAAAGTTCACTCGCACAGAGCTGATATTACCGCACTCGATATAAACAGATCAACGTGACAGCTCTACAAATATCTGTTTATCTTCATTTTTCACCTTTTAAATTGAATGCTTACACATAATTTACTTGTGAGTCGTGACTCGTGACACACCTAAGCACTGTAAATTAAATTCAAATATAAATTCATACATGTCAGATGAGTGCTCGTAAATAAATGTAAACTTGTGCGTAAAAGTTTTATTACACGCGCATTTCGGTCGTAAAAGACAAAGGCGTCACTAGGAATACACGAAACAGATAAAAATATATAGGACAATATTGTGATATTTTATTGCATAAAAATAAATTATCTAAAACTTAATAGTTGTCGTAGTAAATAAATGGATAGCATTTAGCCCTCGTGCCCACGAGTGTTTTTTGTGGTCGCGACAGAAAAAAATACATTGTAAATAGAACTCTACGCTAATACAATAGAGCTAAAAATCGTGTAGAGTTGTCAAATCTGACATTTGACACTTCGATTTTCAGTTTCAGATCAATACTTATATTTCCTTAAGGGCTATCTACTAAATCTTTAACAGGATCGAATCCATGCTACACCGATCGGCGTTACAATGGTTCAGCATCATGACTACAGAACTTCTAAAAATATATGAGTCCTAGCCGGTCGTCTGGATTGTGACATATCGAAATTATTTCGTACAAATCATCAGACGTACTTACCTACATTTCTAGTATTCTCGCCAAGTGCCAATCTATCACGCACTAGAAGTTTCACATCAAACACCCTTTGTGCTCGTAGTTAAATGGCTATCCTTCGTAGTTTATTCACCATTTTGTCTATCCCCCACGCTAACAAATGTTCACATTACACCGCCGAAGTGCGATGGTATCTATTTAAGTGGTGGCCAATCAATCAGTATTGGACACGCACGTGGACGGGACAATTTCCTTCGCAAATAAATGACCGCACTTCATTTTTTTCAACAAAAGTAATTAGTGAGTGAGTTTTTTTTTCTTTTGCGGTAAAAGTAATTTGGGTATTCAGTCTGGTTAAAAAAGGAATAACTTTGCAATGACTTTAGTGATTTGCTCGAGATGTGATTTAAAAAGATATTTGTGGATTTCTTATTTATATTTACGATATATATAAAGAACAATTATAGGCTAATTGTTATTTATATATATCGTATACTTTCTTTATATACTTTCTGAGATACTTATCAAAAAAATTTCTTCTTCTTTAATTTAAGGGCCCTTGTCGGTGAAGCTTCCGCAGCTTTCCTCTATCCTCCACTATATATCCTTCAGCTGTCTATAGGACATGACATTTACATTTTGTACAAGTTGACTTATATAGTTTTTCCTTGGCCTTCCCCTACTCCTCTTTGCTTATAATATTGTCCTCATGAATGTGTCATATCTTATAAGATGCCCAATCATGTTTCCTCTTCTATTTTCTAGAGTTTCTAGTCATTTCTAGTCATCTGTAGCGCTTCTTCGTTAGTTTTCTTTTCCTTCCAACTTATCCGGTGCATCCTTCTCCAGCACCGCATTTCGAACGCTTCTAATCGTGCCTTGTGCCTACTTTTCATTCTCCAGGACTAGCTACCATATAAAACTAAACTCCAGATATATGTTTTTATTAGTTGCTTCTTTATTTTAATTTTAATTTTTGATGCTTCTTTTTATCGAATTCTCTCTTGACTATTGCAATTCTGGAGTCGTCACTTATTATACTTCCTAGGTATCTGAGATTATTATCTCTCTCTATTGTTTTTCCATTAATCGTTATTTGTCCATGGTCACTCTGTCGTCTATCCGCAACAAGATATTTTGTTTTTGAAAAATTTATGTTCATTCCATATTCCAAAATTTATTGTGTTCATGTGATAAAGGATCAAAAACTTATCAAAATTATAATGAACTTTGTGAAGACAATGTAAGTTTTGCGTGTTTATTGAGGTAGTGAGCATTCCTTGTTTAATTAACGGCATGTTTAAATGAAATAACGAAAACATACAATACCAGATAATATCTGGCATTCATTTAGGTGGGAGCATTTATTTGACAATCTAAAAGGTAGGTGAAGGTGATGCGACACCTGAATATTTCCATTAATAATTATATTCAAATCTTTTATAAATGCTAAATGACAACTGCAATTGGTATTAAGATTGCATTGAGATTTCTGTGTAGTACTTACCAACATTATGATAACATTCGTTCAATGGAGACAAAAAATTTGGTACATTTCGCTATCGAGACAATATGTAGGGTTCCCTTATGCCCTGGGAACCCTGAACGAAGGAAGATGGCAGCATCGACGCCATCTATACTAGTATTATGAAGAGGAAAGATTTTTTTGTTTGTAAGTTTGTTTGCATTAAATAGGCTCCGAAACAACTGAACCGATTTTGATGAAATTTGGCACAAATAAAGAGTAGACTACGGGAGAGGACATAAGCTACTTTTAATCGCGGTAAAAGCTACGGTTCTCGCGGATTTTTTTTAAGCACAGGAAGTCGCGGGCAACATTTAGTTTATAATACGATGACGCCCGATGAGGCAATACGTCAGCGGGGTCGTGGTAGTCACCACAGTTCCCATGGCCCCCCTAAAAGCGTGAAGAAGAACATCGGTGGGTTTTAGTTGGTAAACCCGGTGCAAAGCTGTGGAAACTCCGACATAACCCTGCAATCCTCCCCCGGGGTCGCGCGTTATGCATAACGTATTTCCCCTCGACAACAAGGCACTTTTCGCTAATTTTCGTATTAAAATAAAATAATCCTCTTTGTGACAAAAAAGTAAATAAAATGTAGATTATCTTAAATTTACGTGATCATGGCATACTTAGGTGTAAGTTAGCCAATATAGTTATTTATATATATAGTTATATTTTACTTTACTAAGTATATACCTACTGCAAGTATTATCATAATAAATCGAGAACATTATACGATCGGGCATATCCCTAGCTGGCATGAAAACGTCTGTGTACGAATCCCATCCTATACCTACCATATTAAAACGATTGGAAACCTCAAATGCAAAAAATCGATATACTCACTGATACTCACAGGCACATTCCTAGTTGATATGAGAACGAGCACGTGGTGTGTCCAATTTTCCTTTACGACCGCGAATAGGGGTGGGTACAACTTGCGGTTATAAACTCCGGCAAACATTGTCTCGTATGTTCTCCTACGATATCAGGGGGATATAATCATCATCAGTACACCACACTGACGAATGTGACGTCCTAGATTGCTTCGTAAGATGTCGATCGTCTCCATGTTAATTAGAATAACTTTGCCTTCATAGGTTAAAGTTGTGTGTAGATACCTACTGCGTCGTTATCCTATACATCATAATATTACGTTGCTACATGAGTTGATATGAAACCTGAACCATTAAGTACCTAAGTATTATCTAGGAAATTGTATGTTTAACAGATTCGCGGAAAATGTATTTCTAGTAAAAATTGGTTATGTCTATTTGGTATTATGCCTATTAGTCACTTTACTTAATAAGGATGTTTATTAATTTATTATGGCTGCCATAAAAATTGTTGAAAAACTGCAGTTTAGAAGCCTCTACGGAGGTTCTACGAAGTCTACGCTGTAGGCTCATGAGCAGCGAAGACATTAGAGGACGATTATGGTGACGAAGGTTTCGCCCGCGGCTCCACCCGCGCTATTTGCGCACTATCCCACCGGAACAGTAAACTTTTTCGTGATAAAAAGTAACCTTTATGTTAAATCCAGAGCTCAAACTAATACTATACCAAACATTATAAATATCCGTTCAGTAGTTTTTGCGTGAAAGGGTAACAAACATCCATCCTCACAAACTTTTACATTTATAATAGTGGTAGGATATCCTATAGTCTATGTAGTGTACCGTGAACTATGTACTGTGTGTATTTATTACATAGTATAATTATTAATCTTTGTTTAATTTACATTTTCAATACTATACTTAACTAGGCGTTACTCACAATCCCGTGACAGGCGTAGCACTATAATGTAGCAACTTGAAAGATTTTCATAATCTACTTTTGTGATCCAATTGTCTAACGGCCCATTTCGAAAAACTATCTACCAATAACTATTTGTTAAAAACGTCACATTTGTATCGCAAAAAACCGGCAAATGATTGAACGACGACGTTTTTAACAAATAGCTATTGGTAGATAGGTTATTGAAACCGGCCGCAACCGCAACCGGCCATGTATTTTTAGTGCCAGTGGGCTAGGGTGGTGGACCACAGTCTTCAATTATCCCCACATTGAACAGACGTGGATCGCAGCTGGGCCAGCTGTCCTGTTTAGCAGCATTGGTGGTCGATGTTATAGGACATCTAGATGTTAAAATGAAATCGCGCGGGAACCGTACATTATACCACGATAAAAAGTAGCCTATGTCGTATATATAGCGGAGACATTAGAGGACGATTATGATGAACTAGCTTTCGCCCGCGGCTCCGCCCGCCTAAATACAGTATCCCATGGGATCACTGAACTTTTTCGGGATAAAAAGAGTAACCTTTATGTAAAATCCAGAACTCAAACTACTACTATACAAAGATTCATCAAAAAAAAGTTTTCATCAACATCCATCCATCCATACATCCTCACAAACTTTCACACTTACGATAGTAGTAGGATGCAAATGAAAGAGAAGGTTATCGAATAGATTTTATTCTTACAGACAATTCCATTATAATTTGTGTATTCGCTAAATACAGATGTCGCCTGTCAACACTTACATACATACAGCTATATACATTATACATACATGGCTTGTGCTATATTTCGACACACATAATGTTTAATTATGTCAAAGAACAGATCGAGCCTTGTTGATTATTTTAGAATAGCCGACTTCCAAAACAGGCGGTAAGATGTTCGGCTGAATATATATTTTTAAATAGACCTAACCTGTTTTATAAACTATGAGTTTTTGGATATCATTGAAAATAACAAAGAAAGTTGTCAAGCATAAGATTCAAACGCAAAACGTGACGTCATATTATATATACGATATAGACATATAAACTTTATCAGAAATGAAATGATATTAAATTATGACAGTTGGATGCCATTTTATAGAGATTTTACATATTGAGCCATTATTGTATATCGAAATATAGCAACATTTCGTTCACAATAAGTCAAGGTGTTAAAATTTTTACTAACGATGAAATTTTCAGATAAACTTCACATATTTATAGATGTATAAATATTTAAAGTGGCATACATGTATAAATTAATGTGGAAGTTACGCCATATTATAATTTTCAGAAGTTCGTCTCGCTATTGAAGTTTTAACACTTTGACCGAATTCCATTTAGAAAAAGGTTTAAATATATTATATAGTATGTATAATATAATACAATTTTACAACATATAGCGTTAACAGAAATAACAATAATAATATTATGTTCACTTGACATAAAATAATAATTATAGATTCTAATTCTTATTATGAAGCATGTCGTTTTCCAAAAGTCAATCAACATCATGAATATTTCTCGTTATATACACTTTTGTGGGGAGAATTCGCGGAAAAATATTGCAGTTAGAAAATGTGAATTTCAAAAGAGAGAAACAGTTTTTTAATATTGGTTTTTTTTTTGTACTTTGAACTTAGATGTTTTAAAAGATATGCATTAATTATTACCACTAATAAGAATTACACAATCTTATACATAAATATTGATTATAATACGCTGCATAACAAATCGTAGGAAGTTTTGATGTTCATAATTCACATTTTACCTAGTTGCCTACAGATTATGTCAAATTACATCTTACATATTAAAACTGAGTAGCTCTTTACTCAAATAGTGCCAGATTTTCTCAGATTCTCTCAGAGATCTCATTTAGATTTCAAGCTACGACGTCAACACATTGCTACGATTTGTGCATTATATTATTACACCCCATCATTATTTACAAGTTATTTACATCCATAAAATATTCCTACGAAATATTAGAACCTAGTCGAAAAACTAATAAATAGTTAAATCTATAAATTGTTAAGCTCTATCTTAAAATAGGAACCAAAATATCTTATTTTAAATAAATTATATACTTTTAACTTAATAGAAATCAATACTTCTAATAATAAACTTCAATTTCTGTACATTATTCACATTATTATTAAAATAAAATGCTTTAAATTATGGAATATATTATAAACCTACAGTATGTAGTTAGACATTTATATTTTGTGTACATTCAATTAGTAGATAGAAACAAAGAAATTCGGTATTAATTAGACAATTCTTCCAAAATAGTATTTAACAATATGAAATAATATTGTGATACTCATAAATTTATGTAGTTGATTTGCTTTGTTGGTACTTAATAAAATCTTTTACACTTTACATACAAAAATAATATACAGCCACGCGGGAAACTCCTTTGCTTCGTTTTTGTATAATAAAAAAAAACACTGTCACGAAACGTCTTTGTCGTAAGTCCACTTAGTAGCCCGCCGAGCCGCATCAGTCGTGGTAGTCCCGCGGCTCCGGCTTCAGCTACCACACCAGCCCCTCGGGGTGAAGGGGGGGCTGCGCGTCGCCGAAGGTGAACTCGGGGGAGCTGGGCCGGGGCAGCACCAGGTGCTCCGGCGGCGGGAACTGCTCCGGGAACTCCCCGCCCTGCAGCGTCTCCATACCTGCGAAACGACCTGCTCTCGTTAGCCATTGTCATACACAGTAATGGGTACGGTGAAAAGTCGGAAGGTACAAGACGTTGACAGTATTATCATCTAATAAAAAATAATTATGGAACAAGTCCAGCAAATGAGCCGTTGGATCGCTGATGGCAAGTGATTACCGTTGTCCATGTAATGGACACCGTCCGCATCACCATTAGTGGTAAAGCATGGATCTACTACACTAAACCATGTTGAGTACATATGTGTGGATTATAATAGCTTTTGCCCGCGGCTCCGCCCGCGTAAATACAGTATGCCACGGGAGCACTGTACTTTTTCGTTATAAAAAGTAGCCTGTGTGTTAGTCCGGAGCTCAAACTACTACCATGCCAAAGTTCGTCAAAATCCGTTCAGTAGTTTTTGCGTAAAAGAGTAACAAACATCCATCTATCCTCACAAACTTTCACATTTATTGAAGTAGTAGGATACTTTCGGCTTGTTAACTCTGTTGGCTAAATCATTGCAGAAAGAAGTCATCAGTATATCACATTACCAACCTGGTTGGTTAAACGGCATCGCGGGCGGCGGGTGGAAGAACGGCGCATCATGGTGGAACGGCGGGCCATAGCCAAACTCGAACTTGCCATCTGCTGTCGCGAAGTAGGGGAACCCCGGCGGCCCCTCCTCCAGCCCCCCCGGCGACAGGTTCATGGGGAACCCCCGCATCTTCCGAGATGAACCGAAAAACGGGCCCCGACCCATAGACGTGAGCTGCTTCAAGCGACGCTCCTTCGACCGCTTATTCTGGAACCAAACCTGCAAAGGGAACATTCGTGAGTTCTAGAAAGTACAACACTTTCCTACTAAATGCATTTTCGTACAATTTCATTTGATTAAATTCGTAATTAGAATTAACGAACATTACAAGTAGGTTATCTGTACACTAGTAGAGATTTAAAACATGTATAGAACGATATCTATTCTAATGTTATAAAGATGACAAGTGTGTTTGTTTGCATTAAATATGCTCCGGAACTGGACCAACTTTTATGAAATTTGGCACAGACATAGAGTAGAATATGGGGAAGGACATCGGCTACATTATATCGGGGAGAAAATGTACGATACTTTTAATATCTAGTAAAATATAAAAAGAATCTGCAATTATTTTTCGTTCAGCGATGAATATTAATTTAAATAAAATAATGCTCTGTCTACTTATAACAACAAAAGATCGTTAACATTTGCATGAGTTTTAATATTTTAACCGCGAAGATTTGCGGTCGCGGCTAAGTCACCGTGTATTTATTTTAAAGGTGCTTTTTGTCGGAAAAGATACATTTAAATTAAAATGTAATTTGTTTAGAGATAACTGGCTGATAAATATAAATATAAACTTATATATAGGTAGTTAAAATTTAAGTACGCAGAGCTCTTTTGTATTTCGATAACTCAAGAGGGTGCACATCTGCTGATGGGGCAATGGATAGAATAGACGCTAGATAGTATACCTATCACAAATCACAATATCTACCTATCGAAGATATTGTAATATACTACCAACTGTAGTTAAGATATCAGTTATTAAAAATTAAGTTTTATGTGCCTACTGCCTTGCCTCGCACACTCTACCTTATCTGTGATGCAAATTTCTAAATTAAATTTTACATAAATTATTCATCATCGCGTACAAAGTAGCTAGTACAAGAAAAAGTTTGATAGCCGGATATGGCAGTTATCGCTACATTTATACGTCCTAAGCATTTTAGGGTTCCGTATCCAAATCCTAAAAAACAGGACCCTATTACTGAGACTTCGCTGTATGTGTGTCTGTCTGTCTGTCCGTCCGTCTGTATCACCAGGCTGTATCTCCTTAACCGTGATACCTAGAGAGATGCAAAAAAGGAATTAAATAAATGAAAAGTGAATTGTTGTGACTTCGACTCGCACTTGACCCGGTTTTTAATATTAGGTCCTTACATATGAAATTGGCGTTTTGTCGTACTGGCCATTTTGATCTCAAATATATCTTCTTTGGTTAGGAATTCCAATTTCAAATTGATACTGCTATTTACTTATGGATTTGTGTTACGAAAACCGTAATTAATTTTTTTTTCCTCTTTTGGTTTTTTCTTTGCGTCACTCTGTTTACAAAATGGAAAACTTGAAATATCGTATTATTTTCGAGTACGAGTTCCACCGTGGCACCAGTGCTGCAGAAACGGCTCGAATGATTAATTATGTGTATGGCGGCGGTGTCGCAAAAGAAAACACAGTGCGTTTTTGGTTCCAACGTTTTCATTCTGGAAATTTCGACCTGCAGAACAAGCCCAGTGGACGGCCGGAGACCAAAGTTGATAATGAAGAATTGAAGGCTATTGTGGAAGCGGATCCATCGAAAACCACGTCCGAGTTAGCTGCAGGCTGCAGTGTTAGTGATAAAACTGTTTTAATCCACATGAAGCAAATTGGGAAGGTGAAAAAGCTTGAAAGGTGGGTACCTCATGAATTGTGTGCAGCAAACTGACAACAGACGGCTCCTAAATTAGAGGAGCTTCCATTGGAATGTCTAAGAAATCCACTGTACTCCCCGGACCTTGCTCTTACAGATTACCATTATTTTAGAAATTTATTTAACTTCTTGCAAGGGAAAAAATTCAACTCCGATGGGTCAGTCCAAAGCGCCTTGAAAGATTTTATTGATTCCTGTCCGAATGTTTTTTTTTAGTAAAGGAATCAATAAACTTCTTATGAGATGGCAAAAGTGCATAAATTATGATTAAATAAATATATTATGTTTAAAAAAAAAACGACTTTATGTTCCTCCTTTACAAAACGCCAATTTCATATGTAATGACCTAATATTATGTAATATAAAGTTTATATCAATTGTTTATTGTTCTTATTTTGTAATATTCACAGATTTTTTGGTTTGGTTTTTGCTGATAACTTCATTCTCAAGATCCTTTTTTCAACTTTTCAGGTTAACCACCTTTAGAACAGATTTATTTTTTTAACCCGCGACAAAAACAGGGGGGTGTTATAAGTTTGACGTATCCATGTGTGTGTGTGTTTGTGTGCGTGTCTGTCCGCCGCATCGTAGCTCCCAAACTGATGAACCGATTTCGATCCGTTTTTTTTGTTTGGAATCTAGCGTGATCGAGAGTACATTTAACAAGACATCATCGCTTACTGCTTACTTTAAAACTGGCAACTGGAGGTTTCTTAAAAAATGTAATTTTGTTTTTATTACATGGTATGTTTCTTCGCCATGCGAGTCACATAAACTACCTATACAGTATACATAATATGCATTCATAAGAATTTTCTAGAAAATAATCCAGATGCAGGCGTGCAACAGTCGCGTGCGGGCCGCGCGACGAATCTGTAAGCGGCTAGCGGGCGCGTCCGACACGCCTCATACGAGACACGCTAATCGCTACATTCCTGGTAGGTCAAGGTCATGGTAATGTCGACCTTGGGTATTCGCGAATATAAAAATATTATGACAACTTGACAGATCTCTACTAGAACTCGATATTATTTTATGGCATAATATAAATTTGGCAAACGAACGGGCAGCATGGCCGATGCTAACTAATGCCGACGCTACTCTCAAATCACAAATAAGGCTATATAGTATATACTACATAGGCAGATCGAACTACCTTATTATGTATCCAATAGGATATTTAATTTAACTTGTATAATATACGGTGTGAATAAATATTATAACAAATCACCCGCTGTTTGATTTCGCCGCCTGCGCCTACGATGTCCAACCAGTTTCAGACGCTAGCGCAGTTGTTTTTATGTGCGAATTTTTTTTAGCTTTGGTATTTCGCCAGCTGCAAACTGAACATTCCGCGATATCATGCCAAATTAGGATGAAATAATAGGGTTGCCAAATGCAACTTAATCCCAATCCTAATTTTATATTTTAAACGAGCAATTCTTGTAAATATGTATAAAATCATAATCTCGGAATCGGATTCAAGTGTTTCCATGAAATTTAGTATCTAGGGGGTTTGAGGGGAGAAATATCGACTTATCCCTGGGAGACTGCACATTTCTTAAGTTATTATAAGTTTTTTCTTTCGTCGTGCAGCGATATGTTTATAATTTCTACTTTAAAAATTTCAGCCTAAGTGGCAAATTGGTGTCTCGGGTTCGAAACGCGGTCAGGGGAATATTTTTGTAATTCTTTTATTTTGTATTTTTTATTTCATAATAAAATATTTAGATAAGGTCATAAATATTTTTAAAACTAAATCAAGTAATTTGTTCTAAAATGTATAAATTTAACCCTACCTATTGCAATCCGTTTAATTTTTCCGTACTAATAGAGCTCCGAGCAAAACCTGGTCACCCAGGTACTATAGCTAATATCTTAAATGCGCAAGTTTGAGTATATTGATGGATTATATTGTGTTTATTAAATTACTACTAGATGGTGCCCGCGACTTTGTGCGCGCAAAAGCTAATCTTGGAACAACCGTACATTTTTCCGCGATCAAAAGAGCCTATGTCCTTCCCCGTGATCTACTATATATCTCTGCCAAATTTCATCAGAATCGTTCCAGTAGTTTCGGAGCATATTCAATGCAAACAAACATACAAACAAACTTTTCGTCTTTATAACATTAGTATAGATGTAGTGTGGATGTATTAAATTCTATCAGCATAGAAAACATGGGCAAACCTACAACTATACTAGATTTTTAACCGTAGCCAAGTTTGTCACGAGATGATTGCAAGCAAGAGGAGTCAATTAGAAAAAGTTGGGTGGTGTGTCACAGCTTCAACTTGTCGCATAACAATCTATTAAATCGGGAACAAAGCTGACGGTCCACAAGTATACTGTATAACGGCCAACGTGCTGTCAAATTGTCTATTTTTATTACAACATTAATAGTAATAATATTAAACGAACTTGAAAATAAACTACTAAAATATTACGAAACGAATCAGCGGCGGCCTTGGACAGTCACCGATTTTCTATTCAACGCCTATATCGTAAACGTTATGGCCAGTATCGGTCCCGTTAGTTTATGACCGACATTATATTGATTGCTTTATCGTGTTTCTTGTTGTAAAAACATAAATTAATAATTTTGTAACCTACCGATGTGTGCTGGACACTTAAAAACCTTATCGTAAGCTCGGAATAAGCACAGAGTAAGTTCGCAAGTTGCCAGATGTTACTAACAATGATTAGTAAATAATCGTAAGCGATAAACTTGAAGTAAGTTTGGAATAAGTTGCCAGTAGTTGTGTGTTGTATATGTTACAAGTAATCGTCACAGTAAACAATCGTAAACTAGAAGTAAGTTTGCGATAAGTTGCAATGTAAGTCTGTAAGGCGTATGCCAAACTGTGAATTGTTATTTTAGCTGTGGAGCATTTTGTCAAAGTAACTGATCTACTGATACATACTACGAGAAAATGAAATATATAACAACAGTCGCTTCCAATACTACTTAGTTAGTATACCACTACCAGTGGCGTGGGGTTCCTATAACTCCATTCCTGTCGGCTTCACTTACCGCTTACCTTTTGAAGACCCTCAACCAAATCCCTACCTATTATACAGGATAGGAATCCCCTATGAAGAGGAACCAGCCTTCGCCACTGCTAACTACTAACTAAACTTTAGTCCTCTTATATATAAAAATATTTACACCACGGACACGCTAATACAATTGGCTGTCTGATAGGTTAGAAAAGCCACTTGACAGACAAAGATAGCAACTTGGATTGCGTAACCATGGTGAAAATATTTTTATTAATAAAAGGTAAACTTTTATTATTACATCTGAAGCAGCTTTTGTAATCAACAGACCGAATGTTGGCTAGTAAGTTCGACGTAATAAGTTTCATCGTTACGTGTGACTGCTTCGTAACTTAAATCACTTACAAGGCGGCCACCCTATGTGCATAATTACCTAATGTTATGTATATCCTTGTGGTTTGTACTGTAATGTCTGTGAAGTAAAATGATTGTATTTTATTTCTATGAAAAAAAAATCTTCCTTTAAAAATTGGGAATTCAAAATTGTTTTCAATTGTATGTTGAATTTTTTGTGGTTACAAATCTTATTCGACCTTCAATTATAGCGAGTAATAAAAATTACATAGCAATTTCATACATCAAGCAAGTAACGCGAGCGTGCGTGCCCGTGGCGGCGAGCCCCACGTGCCGGGATTAAAGTTTCTCAACTTTTTAGTGAAAACATTTCGATATTTTTACTGTCTGTAATTTGTGTAAGTTTTGCTGTGACATTGAAAATATTTTAAAACGTTACGGTTTTGTGGTTAATTAAGAGTCGCAGACCGTTTAGAGTTTTTTTTTTACCTCTGATAGTTTAACACCGGGGTAAAATAGCTTTGAACGGTCTATAGTGGAGGATAGTCTTTGTTCTCAATTGATAACAATTAGCAATATTTTTTGCAAGCCTTAGCGTCGAATTACATCATGATCTACTAGTGGTCGTTCTGTGGTCGAAATTTGACCTTAATTCGTATTAAATTTTGTAATGACCTCTCATTTTGTTTATTCTTCCGTAGGAAGAAACCATTTCTATTGTGGACATAGAAACGGTTAGTAGAGCTAAGCATGCTAGAGACATGTTAATGACCAGAACCCCAATCCTCGTTATTAACTTACACTTTCATTTTACTTTTTGACCAACTTCCAAAAAAAAGAGGTACCGAGGTAACCGCCTCCTTTTTTTGGAAGTTGTATATTTCGGCTGTATATATTTTCTTATTTTTTATTTGTATGTTCATCGATAATTCCGCCGTCTGTGGGCCGATTTTCAAAATTGTTTTTTAATGTAAAGGGTATAATCCCAAGTTGGTCCCGTTATCACCAAAGTGGTTACCTGAAACTCCTCGAAATTAATATGGTCATATTTCGACTTTTTCTGAAGTAGTCCAAGCATATGCTACCAAATAGTAAGATTTTGCACCAAGGTATACCCTGGAAGCAAACTACTGCTGCAACTACTGAACAGATCTCCTGACTCCTTATAGATACATGTTTGGGGATTTCGGCGTTGTTTAAAGAACTGCAAGCATATGCCATCATACCACTTACGGTAATCATCATCATCATCTCCACCACCTTCACAAGAAACACGAACATATTATTATGATGACAAAGGTACTCACTACTCATGCACCGATATCAATGTCTTTTAAATGTTGCTATTGCTAAAATTATATTCGTGATCATCATCATCATCACTATAATATATTTATTTAATGCTTACTGCTACATTTAATATTTTTTCATAAAAAGAACAATTTTCCATCTTTTTGCTAAAAGATGGCCCCGTGCGAGTTTGTTACGCCGGTTCTTCTTGCCGGGTTAGTTCCCGAATCGGTGGTAGGCATCACGTAGGGACAATCCCATAAGCGTTGCTCTGTAACCTATATGGGAATAAAACTTTTTTGATTTTTATTACGACTTTTTATTTTTATTAGTACTTTTATTGAATTAAAAATAATTCGTCGTGATACCATAAACTGATTTTTGAAGTTTGGACCAATCAAAACGGGTTTGACGTCGCTTTGGTTTGACTACTTTGCAGTTTTAACATATCGGGACTGGTTTGTTACTGTAGTATTATTGTAGTATTTAATTAGGAGAATCGACCTTCCGAGGTAAAGGCAGGTCAGGGAGTGTGCTTGCGGTTACAAAGTAAACTAAATAATACATGTAAGTAGGTCGATGTAAGTGTGGATAGCAAAAGCGCTCATGTTTACCTAGTGAATAACAGTCAATAATAATTTATTGACCGTCAACTTACGTATAAAAATGTTCCAGGTAACGGCTAACAGAGCTGTAAAGTGTGATATGTAACAGTTTAGGAACTATTAAATACATGTCCATATTTTATAGGTAATGCATAATGCAGGTACATTAATGATATTTTTACTAAACCAGACTTAGCTAGCCGCAAAGTTCCCTTGTTTTTCTCAGGTTCCTATGGTACGTATGCAGTGTTAGATTTAACTAACAACTTAAAGAGTGGAGTTTTTCTATACTAATATAATAAAAATGAATGGTTTGTTTATTTGCATTGAATAGGCTCCGAAGCTACTGGACCGATTTTGATGAAATTTGGCACAGATATAATTATAGAATAGACCGTGGTCTACATAGGCTACTTTTTATTGCGGCAAAATGTACGGTGCCCTCGAGATTTCCTTTGCGCGCACGAAGTCGCGGGCGACATTCAGTACCTACATTACATTTTAAATCATTACACCTGAACCACAATTCTCGTAAATAGCTTACACTTTCATTATACTTTTATTGAATTATAAATGAATCGTCTTGGTATCATATACTGATTTTTGGAGTTTGGTTGGTTTGCAATTTGTTCGATTTTTATGAAAATACCATTTTGGTATTTTATCATATCGGGACTTGATCGTAACTG
The DNA here is from genome assembly GCA_037179445.1 of Phengaris alcon alcon. NCBI lineage: Eukaryota > Metazoa > Arthropoda > Insecta > Lepidoptera > Lycaenidae > Phengaris > Phengaris alcon. The sequence goes on from JAYRCH010000459.1 coordinate 191,057, forward strand.
CATTATTGCAGGATTTATTTAGCAGAATCTGTTCAAATCCAATCGGTTCGTGGTTTAGATAGATTGATTATTATCATAACTTTGTGCTAAATCAAGATCTTCTAGAGTTCTAGACAATAAGAACAATAATAAAAACAACTAGTGGAGCTGTAACTTACAAACCATGCGTGATAATAAGTGCGGTACTCGCTAAATTCGCGTAGCAAATAGCAGTTTAACAAGTACTACGGGTACAAAACTCAACACCTTACAGGTACTAAGCCGTTACACATAAACTACCTGTTATTGATTCTACAAGCGAAATCATCACTAATCGCTTATACCGCTTACATTAAGCGCGCTTAGCGGCGGGGCGCTCGCGCCGCGGGGAGTCCGCGAGACAAGCGGATTGGTGTTAAACTCTATATTTCATGCGTGCATGCTGTGCTGGCCGCTCTTTACGCTAATGCCGCGTTTTGAGCATCGGGCCTTTGAGGGTCACGGGTTCGATGATTTGTATGATAAATATGTTAAAAAAGCCGTTTATAATGCAAGAACCGTTATACACTTACTATGAGTTTAAATTTTACTACAAATTGATGGTTTCATTTAAAGTAATAGTCTTAAGCTAGTTGGTGTATGCTCTAAATTTTATATTCAACTTTCTAAAATCCTATTCAACTTACCGAAACAGTGAAGTACTTCGAATCTAAGGATTTCTAGTCTCTAGTCTCTACATAATATTTGTAAAAACAATTCACACCGAAACGAAACGATACGGGTCATGGCGCTGCATTTTTAAGACAGCTATTTAAAATTAAACTTTATTCATTGCACAAGAAGATACACGTTTCATTGTAAGAGTTCGAATATTTGCTTGCACAGCGCTGCACAGCGCATTTGCATTGTGTAGTGTATGACTGATGTCATGTGAAAACATGTATCTTTTTGTGTAGTGAATAAAGTTCCATTTTGAATATATATCTTATAAATGCAGTGCTGCGTAGCGTCGCGTGTCATCGCGGTGTGAACTGGCCCTTAAATGCCAACATAACTAATATAAAGCACATTATTTGGGAACCATCTCACTATATTTATAATACCTTGAGTACAAAACGATCGGCCCTAAGGAACATGATTAATTGGCTATCGGCGTGTATATTATTCCTGTCCCAATATAAATAATGCCCCCGCCTTTGTTCCGGCGCTGCGGACGTTTGATTAATCTAAATAGCTACAGAGCTACTTTCGTTATGTTTGCGGTTAGGTATTAAACAAGTCGCACCACCTGGCTTTGTGTAAGTGAAATTCCGTGAGAACGTTGTAAGTCGGCGTAAAGTATTTTGTATTTTATAGGATAATCATTAATCTGGTCACATGTTACACAAATTTTTGAATATATATTTTGTTTTGAAAACATCCTGCACAAACCGATAGGTCGCTAAATTTGACGTAGCTACATCAAATAACTTATTATCTTGTCCTTAAAATACCAACACCCATAAATCCGTTTCAAAGAATTTAGACTGAACATCATAAGTCATAACTCATAATTTACGACTTTCCGAAACCTTTTTTTGCTATAATTTAAAATGCTAATCTAGACCAAACAAAAGTTATTATGAGCTAGTAATTTGTGAGTTGAGAGGGCGCGGCGGCCGGCGCCCCGCTGAGCACAACACAACCATAACAACTGTTGTTCGGTTGTAGCATATGTAACGGGTGAAGTTGGCCAGGTTGTAGGCAGCGGTCATCAGGGCTCATAGATGTAAGCCCACCCCGGGTTCTGTCACCTTATCTGAGCTTAGTGCCATCGAACGACAGATGCAGATTTTGTACAAATCATCTGTTGCACTTTTGCGTAGTGATGCCTGCTTTCATAGATTATACAGATAAAAACTAGCCTACCTCTTGTCTCAGCCCTAAGTCCTCACGCGAACAGACGGTGTAAATTGTAAGTCTCGATGGACGTTGGAGAAATCGTCTGTTCCGACTTATAACCTCTAGTGGAATTAGCCTCAAAAAGATTCATCAGATGAGTCAAGTAACATAAACTATGAAATTACGTCTCTAAAATCATGTTGATCGGCAAAATCGACAAACACTCTTATGTTATGTTTAATCCGGGAAATCTCGGGATTTGTTAATTTTAATACCGAAGACTGAAATGCAATGAAAAAAGTCGTTAATTAAATTTACTTATATGTAATTTATAACTTGTATTATGAATATACTCAACGGTTCTATGCAGGTAGAGTAGACTCCTTTCCTCTTGCGGTTCTTATGTTAGTTTAGTATAAACAACAATGCTCATTACACTTTTTTACTTCTGACAGGTTACATGAGGCGACGCCGCTGGACCACACGGCGACGCACGCGCCATCTACAGTCAATTGGCGGATCGGACTGAAGTTGCTCACGAATGAGAGCTGACAGTTGTATGTTTATAATTAAAGCTAATTTCAGTATAAACAACGTATATTAAGCGACTATTAAATACTCATTACACGTGTTTTTTATTGCTGACATGTTACATGAGGCGTCGCCGAGGTCGGACCGCACGGCGACGCACGCACCATCTACCGTCAATTGGCGCAGCGAACTGAAGTTGCCCACGAACATGTGACAGTTATTTGTTTGTAATAAAAGCTAATTTCAGGCTATACTTTGCACCTGGCATCGGGAGCAAAATGAAGATTTAAAAAAGTTTGTAGAAAGTCGGGAACACTCAAAGTAGTTTCGGTTTAAACCATAATATTATCTTACTATGAATTAGATGATACCAAGAAACAAAATCATGTCTTAGGCTGATCACATCAACATATTTCTGTGATTGCAAAACTATTGCCTTTCTCTACCTAGAGACATTTTGGCACCGGCAGATTTACTACATAAAGAAGCGAAAAATTAAAATATAACCAAGACAAATATAATTGGTATAAAAACGTGGGCATATAACATGGTTTTCCACGGTCGCCAGATAAATGTAGCTGAATTTTCATGGCAAATAAAAGCGAAAAATGTCATTCGTATTTTGAATGATTCGCAACAAAATTTCGATCACGTAAAATCGTGATCGAATCACCCAAAATTTTGTTAAAATATTTAATTATGGCGTAGAAAAATGTAAATAATAAATAAATTTATATTTTACCAAGCTATTTTCTGCTAAGATCATAGTGTGAAATTAAATACTTGACGACTCGTTAACGACTGCCTTTATTAAACGAAGTTACTTATTTATATGACAATAACTTGCATACTACATTACATACTACAGTACCTACTGAGTAGTTTATTCATTCCATTGATGTACCTACCTAGGTAGTAAAAAGTTCAGCAGTTCAATAAGTTCTACTCATCAAAAACCCCATTTTATACCGTGTATGTACTTATGTACTACAAATCACAATTAAGCATGGCTAATGAAATAAACATGTAAAGCTACTCTAAAACAATATATATAGAAAATATGACCTCGTTTCTATTTTTGTCCTAAACGCTTCATAATTGTTTCATTACACACAAAAAAATTATTTGAAACCTAATTTTTTTTATTATTTTGAAACCTAAAAAACCTAAAAAAAAATATTTTAAAAATACACTTTAAAAAATACCGCCTAAAACACTGTTCGCCATGTTGGTTGATAGATTATCTGTGTTGTGACGTCATACTAGTACTATTTGTAATCTGTGCTATAGTCCGTAGTAGTAAAATGGCGGTGTTACGTTCCGTTTGACGTTTTGACGTTTTGACATAAATAACTTTTTAAGATGTCCATGTCATAAACTATTTATTTACAGAAACGTTTCGTTTCACTACTACATGTGTTTGGTGTTTTTGTCGTCACATCCTTGCCGGAAGTTACTTCGAGGTGTTTTCATCAGTAGAAATTAAAAAACAAAAATAAATATATTTAAAACAACATTATTTATCAATCTTATAGTTTTTAATTTATGATATCGCTAGAATACGTTTTCCTATGCCCAGTACTAAAGGAAATACACTCCCACAATGTAAAATTAAAGAAATTAAATATGAGTCAAGTAGCCTATTGCATGTCAGTGAGCTATGTCAGTCGCATAAAAAAAAACATGGCGCCTAAATATATCACAGTGTTTCAGTGATTTCAATTTGTGAGTTGTCTTCATGGTAATTACTCGTCCCCTCTTATTTGTTTCTTAAGTGGTTTCTATATTCGTGCAAAATTGATATTCCAGCACATCGGGTTTTAATTAAAAATGTTCAAAATGTGAAAAAATATAACATAAGATTATTATTATGCTATGAAAGTAGTCGACAAAAAGAACAGAAAATGTAGAAATACAAATCATAAAAAACTGGTAAAGTGCGAGTTGGACTCGCGCACGAAGGGTTCCGTAAAAAACACGTTAGAAAACACAAAAATTTTTGTTTGTTGTATGGGAGGCCCCTTTATTTTATTCTGTTTTTAACCGACTCCCAAAAAAGGAGACGGCTATATATATATATTTTAATATTTGTTGTCACAGCGGCAACAGAAATACACTTCTATGAAAATTTCATCTCTAGCTATAACAGTTAAAGACATACAGCCTGGTGATAGACAGACGGATAGACAGCGAAGTCTCAGATTACTGGGTCCCGTGTTTAACGCTTTGGGTACGGAATCCTAAAAGGTGTCACTAAAATACATTTTCACAGCGGCGAAACCGTAAAACAGTTTATAGTGCAAGTTAATGAAAATCGTGGAACTGCACATAAAATCTTACGTAGGCCACGCTTTTGACGACGTTCATTTGTTTTTTATGCGCAGCCAATGAGCATGGTGCTGATAAGCTACTGATAAGGTCTCCACGGCGATTGGTCGCTATTTCTAGGGCACTTTATCGGAGCTATAACGTTTTATATACACTCTCGGAATAAGGTAAAGCTTGTAAGAATCGGGTTACTAAACAGTAGAGCTTTACGAATTACTTAGTGCCCGGTAGCTTATCCGGAAGTTTTGTCGCTGCTTACTTTATATCGAGTGACCGAGACAAAACATGGCAATAAGCTATCTGACACCTATCCGTAAATTGTAAAACAGTACCCTAAGAGTAGCAATTAGCATTTGTAGGTCCCTACAAATGCTAATTGCTACTCTTAGGGTACTAATATCGATAGACCAGAGCCCATGCTCTGGTCTATCGATATTCATTGAATATTTCTGTATCGACAAATATCTATTCATATTTTTAAATATTTTCACCGATATGAAGTTAGCTATTTCAACAATGCTTAAGTTTTATAAATTAAGGTTAACAAACGATTTATTAATTTTTAGGGTTTCGTACCCAAAGGGTAAAAACGGGACCCTATTACTGAGACTTCGCTATATGTCCGTCCATCTGTCTGCCACCAGGATGTATCCTTAACCGTGATAGCTAGACAGTTGAAATTTTTACATATGATCTATTTCTATAGCCGTTATAACAAGAAGTACTAAAACAGAATAAAGTAAATATTTAATAGGGCTCCGATATAACAAACTTTTATTTACCGTTTTATACAGAACTCTTTGTGCGCGAGTCCGACTCGCACTTGGCCTGTTTGCTTTATACTGAAAAAAATGTAGCACTGAATATGTCCAAAAACAATTGCATTAACTGCAACTGCTTTGGGAAAACGTTTCGCAAACTGTTGTTGTCAGTTTTTACACGAACCTTGCCGAATACCTAGGAAGCGTTCGCGTTGTCGTCACGAGGCGGAATCGTTCCCAGCCGACCGTGGCCGTAGTGATGGTACGATGGTGTGTGGACCAAGGTTGAAGGAGGTTCCGTGTTTTGCCATAAGTAACGTGTATTTTACAATTAATAAAGTTTTTGTTTCTATGAAAGAAATGCTTTCGTAATATTTGAACTCATTATTGAATTACTTTAATTAAACAATATTATCAAGTTTGTTCTTCAATAAAGAAATCAGTATTATGTAAGTAAGCGTGTTCATTGAAAAGCACAGAAAATCTATAGACAGTTCGACAATATTGTCGCGCAAATCTTCACTTTCACAGTAATTAGATGCGTAAGAATCGACACAAAAATTCAATCACGTACCAAAAGTATAAATAAACCGTTCGGGTGAAAAAACCACAAAAATCAATCATCGACAATAAAACGCTCCGTTGACGTCGATATCGTCACGTCACTAGCGGCGTGAAGCGTGACGCGGTTACGTGCCCATCCCGCAGCTGCGAAACGCCAAAAACTATCGAAATCGGTCGATGAACTATTTTCAGAGATTAGACATCCGAAAGGAATTTCACGAAAACTTTTAAATGCAATGTGAACTGATGAATTCATACGTCGATGTTTTCTAAAGACGCGCATCGATTATCGACTAAAAACTGTAATCTACACGATTTGACTACGAATATTTCACAAGATAAACATTTTATAAAGATATTTTAAAGGTCTTTTTTTAGGTCATTTTAGGCTTCTAAAAGTAGAGTTGAAAACACACGAAAATATAGAGTTCTAACTTTACTCTCCAACTCTAATAGAAAACACACGGTTTTATCAAGATTAAGAACGTCTAGAATCTGTCTAGTGCCTAACCCAGTATTTGAATATCAGCGTGGAAGTGATTATACGTCGGAACTGTCGGGCAATACGTGAGTGTTATCAGATGAACACGCCTCTATAAATCAACACGCTACTAACATGCTTTAATCTGACCAAAAACATGGAAATATTTGATAATGATTGTGTACCTCTACCATGTGTTACTACGTAGACAATCTGGGAGACTGGGCTTTGCTCGCCCTTAGTAGAACGATAAAATAAAAAGAATCACGAAAATATTTGTCTGACCGGGATTTGAACTCGAGACCACCAATTTGCCAACAAATCAAAAAGTCCAACGCTACCCAAGCCGCCCGCGCCATCCGAATTGGACATTTATAAATCGAAATCACTCGTATCTTATTACGCGACGAAAGAAAAATAATGCAAATATAACTTAAAATACGCAGTTTCCAGGAATAAAACCTAGGTAGATAGATTTTTCCCCCCCAAAACTACCTGCATGCTAAATTCAATGGAATACTTGCAGCCGTTTCTTCGATATAAATATACAAGATTTGCTCGGAGACACAGTGACGCCCTCTGATTCAGTGTGCCTAGCAGGAACATTTGACAGCGGCGTAAACGTAACGTTATCGAATGCGAATTGTATGAAAATATGTCAAAACCATGACGGCGCCCATATAAATTTTATTTGACAATGTTACCATAGATTACTATATAGTTAATACGTAAACGTTACGTAACGTTATCGAATGAGAATTGTATGAAAATCTGTCAAAATCATGACGGCGCAGGCCATACAAATTTCATTCGGTAACGTTCCTGCTAGGCCCCCAGATTTCTAATTTCAATAAATTCTAAAAAGCGTTTGAGAATTCAGCCGCTAATAAAGCTAAGAATAGCTAATTGTGTAATTGTTATTATTATATCAGTTATGATAAATGCCCAATTAATCCATTAGATCCAATTATTTTTAATTACGAGAAACATTTTTATATAAACCTACATTAAAAATGTTTCTTATTGCTAGATAAAAACAGGGAGTTATTATTACCATCAGGCTAAATCTTACTAATTGTAAGCGACAATTAGTAAGATTTTGTGCCCAAGTGTGTGCGCAGTACACAAGAGCACTCACCTTACTCTCGAAACCTAGTGTGACGTATATACGTCTCCTAGTATGACGTAACCGACACGACTATCGAAATATCAGGCGAATTTTTACATGCCTATCCGACGCATGGATCATCTTTCTTGTCAGACAATCAGGTTATCAGCCTGCATTCGCCAAACCAAACTTGGAAACAACATTTTTTGTTTTTCCAATGCGGGAATGGAACCCACGACTTCTAAGCTACTGGACCACGGAGGCTGTTAAATGTAACAGCGTGATGGTAAGTGATTACCGTCGCCCGCACCGGAAGAGTTACAAGTGCGTTGAAATTATGCCGGGTTAATTATTCGAACGTTTATTCAGAAATATTAACCATCCTATTGAGATTTATATTTATCTAACCCGTGCTTTAAATTCGCCTTCAACTCGGCATCAAGTTGGAATAAATAATTAAGCGAGGAAAGTTTATAAAGGAACATGGAATAGCGAATCTGACAGGGCCTAGGGCTGTGCCCACGCAATATTAATGTTCCTCTCACCCACGGCAATAAAATAAATGATGTCATTTTTTGTCCGGGCCCTTTGTCCCGCCGCCTGCCCGCAGGAGACCTTAGACAAAGGATAGGCGCCGTCCTTCTTACGTATTGTATGACGCGGCGCTTTATCATAATTAATAATTTATCGCTTTCGTCAACCTTTGTGCGCACCTGCGACTCCCATAGTTATAAATCATCGACGCTGCAAAGCATGCCGTTCTCCGCAACTTAGCTTGAGTAGAGAAAACGGAGTCTCAATTTTATAACATTTAATAACATAACTAACTCACTATCACATCTTCTGTCTTCTAATTAAGAACCAGTCAAACATGGTTCGGTCCACCCGTTTTAAGAAATAGACAAACAACACCGCCCAATATGTATTTCATTCTGTTTTTAGTATTTGTTGTTATAGCAGCAACAGAAAGGCATCATCTGTTAAAATGTCAACTGTCTAGCTATCACGGTTCATGCTTAGCTATGACAACAGACGGACGGACGGTTTACCCTAAAAATGGTAAACATTTTTTTGCTATAACTATATTAATAATCCTACATATATAATTACTATATAAGTAACTAGAGATATTAGAAACATTAGGTTAATTTAAAATTACAAACAGACAGTTTTATTTATTTATATACATACTTTAAATATCACGTTAATAACAAGCCGGATACAACCGTTCCCGGATATAAGATCAAAGTTTTAAAAAACAAAAACGTCAACACATTTTGTCTCTCGGCCAGTGAGACATATATTGACTCAAGCTTATTTATTGCGGACACTTTTCGTTCTACAACTAAATGATTACTATGTTGGCAGAGCTTTGCAGCATTTGAATACTGCCGTTTGAGGTAAAAAAAGGCTGGTAAAATTATATATTTTTTTTTATATACGATATTGAAAATTAATAATAATCTATAGCGTACGTACCTACATATTTATGTAAATGAATCGCTTAAACGCGAAATCGTTAACCGAATCGTTACTCGTATAAACCGTCTATTTTATGTCGTTGGAGCGGACCGTTGTTTTTGTGAGGATTAAAATTATTAATTTATTGCAATAAGGCGCGTTTAGATAAAGTATGAAATCGGCTCCCGCGTGTTTACACTGGCCATAATCGTTATCGAAAACATTTTACGTGCGTTGACATCGCACAATCCTTGTCATTTTGTTACCAGTTTGAGGCCTCGCGCACAAAACACAACGCGATTCAGTGCGATTTGCAACGCAGGAAACTGCGACGCGAATAGCTGCAATGCGACTTCATACGACGAGGGATTTTACTTAGACAATCATTCTATCGACGTCCTTCAACCGTATTGAACATGAAAAACTATACAGATATGGATCGTAATACTTTTATAAGAAGAAACAATAAAGGTTTTGAGTTTGCAGAAATTCGCGTTGCCATGAGTCGTGCGTCGTGGCATCGCATTTTGTGTGCAAACTCTCAGTTGCAAGTCATTATTTTTAGCTGAACCGGTACATACGTACACGGCTTGTATAGTAAAACTATATTCGTAAGAATGTGCCAATCTAAAATGACTATAACAAATCAAATTATTTTTGTGAGTGTTTATGTTGGATTTACGTTGATCCAGAATTCCAAAAAAGGTATAGCTTCAATAAATAAGCAAAGTATCGTCTATAAATATTTTACCTTTTTATACATAAAATAGAGGACTATTTTATACATCATGCGGTAAGAATGTCGAGGCGCTATGCGGAGAAAGTAATTTGAACGCGGAAGCTCGCGTCGACAGTTGATTGATAGCGGCTGATAAAAACTGTTTATCAGCTTATTATGTCACTATGCCCCCGGGCTCCGGACCCCTAATGCCCCTAAGGCACCAGAATGCGTGACGCGTGAGGCCCTGATTAATGGTCAGCTGATGTGAAGTACACGAGACATTTTGTATTGTTTAGGTGTTTATCTAATGACAGTAATAATTATTATTAAGTTATAGTTTCAGTGCCTAATAAGATGTTGTAGCAGCCAGTAGGTACTCTATATATTATAAGGTTTCCAAAAATTGCGCAAAAAGATTTAGTAGATTTTTAATAATAAAAAGTTATTTTTTTAAATTATGCAATTTTTTTAAATAGATATAAAAAAGTGCCAACCACAAGATATCGACGCGTTATAAACACGGATGTAACTAACAATTTAGCATAAATCATAACTTAAAAAAAATATGACTGTTATTTTGACGAGATCATAAACAAATGAATTTTGATATTCGGATGTCCTGTTTTCTCGTAAAAATGAAACGAGCTCTAGTAAACTGGCCAGCGGCTAGCCGTTTGAAGAGGTCATTAGTATTTACAGCTACAACAATTAACGGCTTTCATTAATTAAAAACTGCATTGTACCGCTACGTGAAATATACAAAAATGAGTGAGATTAGAATCATAAATATAATAATTTCCTGCTGTTACCGTAATTACCAGATTTACCACATATTATTGGGAGGAACCGGTCGATCGAGCGGGCACCGCGGCCCGGGCAGGGCATATCTCTTCCATTAATGTCCGTCGGCGGCTTTGAACTGCCCCGAATACTATAAGTTCGACGAGTTACGGCCGCGCGGACCGCACTTTATGGTAAACTATCAAATGCGGAGTTTACGACAGATTGTCTCCCCGCGTACACTATTGTATCTACACCTAAACTGACAATTACAATATTAATGATGTACACTAAATAATGAACTTGGAATGTAAATATCACACTTAATTATAATGAAATAAGTTATATTATTATTTTTGGACAGCAGATATTGCCGGTCACATATTGAGCATTTAACTATGATTTCATATTTAACTTTACATAAACTAGAGATCAAACCTTTCTTCCCAAAAACTTTAAAATCAATAATTTTATTACTACCTTATACTTTAAATATAACATCGAAACTGCCAGATTTTATGACATAATAATTACAATAGTAACACCCGCGCTGCGACATTTGACAGTCGCGCAACGAGTTGTCAAAATAATTTATGAGGCGATGCGGACGCGCTGTCACGGAGGAGCCACAATATATGAACTTATTAAAATATCTTCTTTTTGCTCTACGCCACAGTCGAGTTGTGTGTAACGTGACTGCGTTGATTGATGTTCTGGTTTTATTGTCACAATATGAGGCAGGGAAATTTGTCAATTGTTGTAATTCTTTAAACAGCATATGATTTCATAGTAAGGTAGTATAGTAGACCTGACAATGAAATCATATGATGTCTCATAGTAAGGTATACTGCTAAGAGCTATAACAGATTCGATATTCTACGTAGTGTCAGTTTAGAATATCGAATCAATTTTGGCATAAATTAAAAAAAAACTTTAGAATTCTTTAGTAGAAAGGGTCTTTGATTTTTGTAGGAGTTTCACGAAAAAATATGATATCAGTTACACGGACAATAAGGGAAGTCCGAGTTTTGGCCATTTTGGTCCGCAATCTATTTTAGGGTACAGCGGGGTGCCCGCGGGTCGGCCATTCAAAGGAATACGTTTCGAGATCGAAGGGCGAAGGCCCAATAAACTTCTGATGAGTTCTGGCGAAATTCTCATGAGCCTTATTCTTTTGAAATTAAAGTGAGAAATAGGAAAGTAAAAGAAAAGGTTTTATTTTACAACGAAATAAGTTATGGAATTCATGGCTACTAACTATCAAAGAAAGTATGTATACGAATATTTGATTATAAATTCAATTAATTTTATTTGTAATTGAAATAATAATAATAATAATACTCACATCTTCAAGTTTGATTATAAATTCAACGAATATAGCTTGTCATTGTAATAATAATTGCTAATTTACAGTCTCCAAACATCTCTAAACAAGTTTAGACAAAAAATCGGCTGCATCAAAGTTGTTCACACCGGTGTTAACTAGTTAAATCCGGATAGACAAAAAGTCTGGTGATGCTGGCAACACATGTGCATTGGACACGCGCGATCTGGCGCGGCTGACGGATGGCGACAAAAAATCCTGTTTATTAACCACTTAACATACCAACACTGCCACGACTAATATTGATGTCCTTTTGTTGACAGCTCCGTATCCTAGTGGGTAGACCGTTTGATTCGCACTCGATTGAGTGCAGGTTCGATGCCCAGGTTATGACGTGTACCTTTTTCAGATCTCAAGTACATTATACGGACGCTCTAACGGTGAAGGAAAACATCGTGAGGAAACCCGTACATGGTTGGCCCCAGACGTATTGACCAGTCATTCCTCTGGACTAGGCTGACTGTGTTGTGAGAATGCCGTATGTGCTTGGGCAACCATACGACATTTAAAACCGACTGTCCCAGGCACTACAGTGTTTCAAGAGTGGTCACTTCGCTCGGAGAATACTGTATAAATCATCCAATAACGGATGAAAAAGGTCTAAGTTTTTTTTGTTGACATGTGAATAACGGCAATGTAAGTTGGAAGCTTTGAAGGGATGGCGCAACTTTCTAAGACAAGTCGACTAACTATATTTTGTTCCTGTTTCAAGAATATTTTCATAGACAGTTTGCATCCGTTAAGAGTCATTGCAAGGCATAGACTTGATAGACTAGATATTATTAGGCCAGGCATGTGAGGCGAAAAGTGTCTCCAGTTAAATGGTCCCAATTTTGAGATTTTTGGGGCCATTTTGACATTTGAAGTATGGTGAAAACAAGATGGCTGACATTTCAAGTATGGTGAAAAAATGGCGAAACTTTTTACTGTATGAAGATTTGTTCTGTAAAATGTACGTCATAGCCTATCTTGAGTATTGAAATCTTTGTTGCAAGTATTGTATTTGTGTATTTTTTATTCCTAAAGTGATAATATTCTTAAATTACATGAAGCATTTGACGAGCACTTTGAATCAGAAGCCGAATTCTCGTAATTGTTTGTGATCATAATTCTGTTTCAGGCCGCATGCTGTCTCACTCGCTCACGCGCTATAGTCGCGTGTGTGAATGTGACAACGCGCGGACCGAAACAGGATTAAAATCACAAATATATACGAGAATTGGGCTTCTGGCTTTTGGAACTATAATTTTGAAGTGCACATTGTATAGCATTAGATATAATTATTTTTATTGACCAGTCCAGATATTTTTATTGACCTACTTTGTGAATTATAGGTTATATTCCTTGAGAAGTAATAGATAAACATTATTAAAGAGATTTAGAACCTGTTTCACAATCGCCTAATAAATGTCGAATAGCTTTATGTGGCAGTTTTGTCGCTACTTACTTTATACTGAGCGACAGAGACATAACATGCAGTTAAGCTATCTGACACCCATTAGAAGATTGTGAAACAGGCCCTAACACTATCTACTTATAGGTAAAATATTCGGGAAGTTCATAAGGATTGCTGAGTGCTATGCAAAAACTTGAAACAAAGAGGAAGGTGGAAAAAAGCGTGACCGGGCAGCCGTACGGATACACATCTGTTGGTGAGGCACGGAGGTGTGGAGAATCGCGGATCCGTACATGATTTGGTTTTGAGCAACCGAAGTCACCGTGGCAAAGTTGGCTTAACATCGGAGATCCTTTCTCTTTGTATTTGGCCGAAAGTACCGTATGCTACGGACTTTTGTATAGGAAGACTTACAACAATTTGTCAGCAATTTTAAGCATATTACAACATTTTTTTTTTGCTAAAATAATATGTGGATTATGTGGATTTATGGCCCATATAAAACAATATATTTCTTGCCTGCTGTCCAAGTGCCTACTATTACCATTATACGCCTTTTGCAAAAAGCTTCCAAAATTTTTATCGCGGTTATCACGGTTTTAAGATATTTGGTTTTTAAACTATCTAGCATCTACATTCATTTCTAGCGCTCTATAAGGGCGAGCGTTCACCTTAATCACGAATGTCTTAAAATGGACTTGTCTCACATAGAAGTCTGTTATAAGACTGAAACGAAACTTAAACCCATGATTTTAAGATAGTTTTATCAGTATTAAACAGTTTTGTCTAAGAGACGTTGTGTAGCAAGTGTGCGCGCGCCTCTGTACATATTTTGGAAAGCAGTAGACTAAGACTGTCGTGACTCAAGAGAGCGCTCACCCTAAAAAAACACAGACCTACATTATTTTAATCCAACACAGTAAAAATCACGAATATCTTTTCACAGTTAAAACGAAAAAACTTACCTGTATAACCCTCATGGGCAGTCCCGTTTCTTTAGCCAGCTGCTCTCGTATGTGTCTTGTCGGCTTGGGTGTCTGCGAGAACGCGGACTTCAGTATCTCCAGCTGTTTCGCCTTTATCGTCGTCCTTGGACCCCTTCGTTTGGACCCCCCGTTGCCGTCGTCTGGGGACTTGTTCTCTGCTTGTGAATCTCTGGTCTCCGTGTCTCCGTCCAGCGAACCCTGGTTGTAGAAGAGAAACAACTGAATGCGACTATGTGGAAGCGACCATGTGCATATAGACAGGGATGGCCATTTCGAGACTTTTATATGGGAATCATTATTATCATTTTATTTAATACGTGAAGCTAACACTTTCAGTCATGTTTTACGTGAATTGTGCAAATGGAGGAGTATGATTTTTGGTACAGTTAAAGTTTATGTGCAGAAAGCTATTTTTTTTTATAATGCTTAGAAATACATAAAATTAAGAAAAATAACAACAAACTACACACCACCCCAGATTATTAACACACACTACCGTGCATTTGATAGATATAATTTTGTTACACGTTGAAGTTTGTCAGTCTGTCACATTTACATTTTTTCTTTTATCTAAGAGGCAAAAGAACCCTCATTAAGTTCAAACTTAAATATTTTATTAATCATTATGGACGAATTTCGACCACAGGGCGACATCTAGTAGTTAGTAATAACCATACAAAATTTCAACAGAATCAGTTCAGTAGTTTTTGCGTGAAAGAGTAACAAACATCCATTCATTCATCCATCCTCACAAACTTTCACATTTATGATAGTAGTATAGGATTAGGGTTAATGGGCAACTATTAACAATTAACATCGAGTTATAAGGCCACCAGTTGGCCCTACCCAAACCTTTAATTATACATTAGACAAACAAGATAACTGCTTAAAAAGATGATTTAAACGCTCAAATACAAATTATCATAAGATTACCGGAGAACGTAAAATTATTGTTACAATTATTCGGTTATAAAATTATTAATGTAACTGGATGCATTTGAATAATTAATGTTACCTACTAATTTATACAAATTAAGGTGTTGTGCATTTTTTATCTGGCTTTTAAACCAAAAATGTTAACATAGAATACTTCAACTGTGGATGATTTTAGATTTGTAGATTATTCTTGAGTGCTAAGGTGCCAATTAGTTTCGTTATTAATTGAGTATTTAAATAAGATTCACAGATTAAATAAATCATGCATAATATATTGGATTTGCCCGCGGCTACTCTCGCGTAAATAAAGTATCCCACGGGAACACCGTACTTTTTGGGAATAAAAATGCTTTAATGAAACAGTGGTAGCCTATGTTTTAATCCAGAGCCTAAACTACTACCATACCAAATTTTATCACACATTATGAAAGAGTAACAAACATTTATCCTCACAAGCTTTCACATTTATAATAGTAAGTAGTAGGAAGTAGTGGTCCAAAGACGTCATAATACAGTATGACATATGTACTGTCTTATGACGTGTTTGGACACAGGCCACAGGCCATCGAGCGAAACATGTTCCTGGACACGTTCACAAATATTATAATGGGTGGTGTAGCGCCGGTACCAACTTGTAAATACAAATTCATAGTAGAACATTTGCCGTTCTTCGGCAGCACGTCATAATATAGCGTGAGGTTTTTATCGACTTTCCCCTGCCTCTGGCCACCAAACTACCCGCAATACTAGATGGCGTACCCACCTGGTCCTCGGAGTCATCGTGCGGCTTAGCGTCGCCGTTGTGCGCGAGGTCCGCGTGCAGCGCAGGCGCATGCGCAGGGCTGGCGGAGTTGTTGGCGGCGCGGGACTCCTCCTCCTCCTCGTCGTCAGACCCGGAGCCGAGGAGGGAGTCGGCTGGAGGGCAAAAATAAAACTTGAAAAATATCCGACGCAAATCACTACGCCTGAATAGATAATATTATATTATACGAGTATTATGCAACCATCACAGGAGGGAATCAGCTCAAGTGGATCACTGCCGTATCTATGTACCTAGAGAATTTCTGCTTTGGAAAAGAAGCAAAATATTTACTTTACAAAATAATAAACTAGGCCGACCAGTTCATGGTATAAAACCGAAAGGACTTTTCAGTTTTATCCACACATTTTCTGTGATGAAAAGTAATTTTTATAATTAAATATATTATCGTAATTCCATTCCGTCCAAAAAAAGTAAGAAATAAAGAAGTTCTTTGTGAACATCTGTGCGCTGTACCACTACGTGTAACAATTCCCAGGTCTCTAGGATGTTTCGCAAACAAGGGATCGTGAGAAGCCGCGAAGTTTGTTGAACCTAGTAAGCTATCAAGAGGTGATTAGTAAAGTCAAAGTCAAAAGTAAACATGTAAATCTTTACTATAGCCAAATTATTTCATGATACAGAAACGAAATAAGTTCTTTACGAAATATAAATTTTATTCTAACTGAAAAGTTACCTATCGTTGATTAGAAAAGTGTCAATGACGCTTTAAAAACAATGTTATAAAAAGAATGAACTCGAAAGCACTACAATCGCTACAGAAAACGTGGATGTAATCAGACTGACCATAAACTTTATCACATGATCTAAGAAGTTCATGCATCGAAGATTTTCTCGCAAAAAATCCCGCGAAAGCAAACTTTGAGTTTTTCCGCCGTTTTAAAATAATTCCCAGAAGTTATTACATGGAAACTCGCAAATTCAGATTTAAATTTAAGTGGGAAAAATGTTTATGTTGTCAGCACTCGCCGGATTTGCACTATTTTAGTTCTAGGAGTGGGTAGATAGCAGATACATGAAATAAGCTAAAAATTTTACTGCCTTCCACAATTAAAAGCGTAAAGCAAATGACTAAGATTCTTTGAAGAATCTTGAAGAATTTTGAACTTTGAAGAATCGAAGTATAACTACAATATAACTTTTCAACTTATTATTATACATTGAACTATAGTAATTTGTCAATATTTCGCTATCCATTGCTATCTTCTTCTTTTGACCGACTTCCAAAAAAGGGGGACCGATTTTCAAAATTATTTTTTTATGATACAAAGGGTATAATCCCAATTTGGTCCTTTTGATATCAAAGTGATGACCTGATGATGGGATCCATGATGAAATGAGGGAACTCTTCGTAATTTACGTGGCTAAATTTATAGTAATTTCGACTTTTTCTGACGTAGTCCAAGCATATGCTACCAAAAATTAAGCTTTTGTACCAGGGTATAGCCTGGATCCAAAAGTGCTGAACAGAACTCCGAGTTAATACATGTTTGGGGATTCCGGCGTTGTTTAAAAAACTACAAACATATTATGTCATTATGTAACTTACAGTAATCATCATCATCATCATATTATATACAATACCTAATGGAAGCTTGGTGCGTATTCAATAATACTTTTGAACGCTTATTTTAAACTTTCTAAATGTATTAATAATAATATTACAAATACGAACAAAAAGGGAAAAATATTATTTTTAAACAAAAAATTAAAACCGACTTCCAAAGTAAAAATGCACAAAAATTATGAACTAAATCTTATTTTATAAATATTTCCTCTTTTAAATTCGACTAAAATTTTAACTTTTTCTCTACACTATCTTCATAATTTTGAAGTCGGTACCATCTAATTTAAACGTGAGTTCTATAAAATATTGTTTTATCAGGATATTGTTTGGGTTGGTACCGACGTGTAGCGAATAGTTGAAATTTTAGCCTAATATAAAAAGGGGAATTATTTAGAAAGTAAGATTTATTTCATACTTTTTTGTGCATTTTTATTATATACCTACGCAAATGGATTGCAATTCCAATGTCTCGCTAGAACTCGAGAACGGAGAGTAGATTGTAGGTGCAGGCGAAGTTGTGTACTTACTCCAGTGCATAGTTAAGACAGAATAACATGTATCGGGATATGGCCAGTAAAAGATAAAATCTTCATCAACTACCCTCTAAGGAAGTATTAACAAGCTTACTAAAAATAATAACATAACATCCCTCAATAATTGTATAAGCACTTATCGGAACAAACACTCAGGGTAAGCGTCCGGCATGGAGTTCTCCCGGAGTGTGTAAACACTAGAACTGCACTCGAGCGGTTTGCACGGGAATGGTTGCCATCAATTAAAAATTACCTCGGAAAAGTTGGAAAAAAAATTTACTTATATGAGAATATGGATGGTAGATTGGGATTTATAATGAAAATTATATGCACTAATGTGATTATTTATAATGATAAAAATATTTCCTGCTTCAGAAGCTTGCATAGAATGTATTTCAATGCAACGCCGTAAAAGTCATTTGCATTTCAATGCAAAAAAAAATTGAAACTTAACTTCTCAGCCCTTACCTAATGGACTGAGATCCCAGCCCCGCCAGACTACCCTTATATTCTTAGTTATAAAATGTATGTCATATTTTAGTATAAGTTGTGTACAATGAACGCCAGGTACAGGGCGCCAAAGGTACAATAAAATTGTAGAAACTTTTCTTACAGTCTTTGAAATTATTCGATTTGAAATTATACGACATTTGAATATTATAAAGTAAAATTTACACGGATTGCTGATATTTATGTTGTGGTTTTTATAAAAATATAAAAAAGGAAAATCCACGTCCACGTAGAAATAAAAATCATTTTCTAATTTTTATTTCTACGTGGACGTGGATTCATACTAAGTTTAGAGAAAAATACTTTAATAAGTTTTGTTCCCTACGTTATTCTGAATCCCTAAAAATTTATTGATACTTTATCAGAATGTAAGTAAAGTGTGTACAATTTTTCACCATCTTTAGCGCCATGTAGCACATACGTTTATTGTATACACTAATACCACAATATGATATACATTTTATCAGACTACCTTTATATTCAGTAAAAATATAAGGGGAGTCTGGCGGGGCTGGGATCTCAGTCCAAAGGATTTACCTACATTTAGATTTGAATGCCTAATTTACGAATAGGTTTTTACCAGTACGCTTAGATTAACCTCCATAGAAATGGTTTCTTTCTATGGAATAATAGACAAAATGACAGTTTGACCAAGGAAAGCTGTCATTTGGTCCATATTAACTGTCAGTATGTCTATTCTTGTGTTGACAAAATGCATTTCTATGGTGATCATGCTAAGCGTGCAGGTTTCTTTAAGATAACATTAGAAAGACAAAGGTAAGTTCTTTACCCTGTAGCTTCATCTAAGTTTTTCTATGTCCATATTAAACGCCACATCACAAGCAATAATTTACCATATAAAATGAAATTAGACGGTTTTTGTTAATTTGCTGTACGTCAAATGCACGACCCTAGAGCCAAGCCATTTCACCCTCTGACTTCCTTTGTCCCCGTCTCACTCCGGTAATCGAATTTTACAACTGCCTTCTATTCGGTAAAACGTCCCCTCTGATGTTTTAAATAGATTTATGTGGCTTCTTTATATTTAATTGTAACGGGACATGTTTTCATGTTTGGACGTAAACGATTTACCAACGGAAGTTTTAATTTTTAATTATCTACCCTGTTTAGTACCCTATCGTACGATGACACTGACTGAGCATTGTAAGAATTTTCGAACGGACTATTCCTTCAAGCTGTCTTTTGGTTCAGTACTTTAAGTACTAGGTCATTCGCTGGAAGACAACTTACATATGGCTTATATGGCGAACGGCCGAATACTTAAACGCTAATCAAAATTTAGGGCGCTCCTATTCACAGGCTCTCGCTGTCTCTGCTATCCGAAACTGAATGTGACTTGAGCGTCACTTAATTTAACTATCGTTTCAGTATTCGGCCGTAAATTCGTCACCATAATTTAAATTGTACCTTGAAAAAATTTAAGCTTTGGCTTTCGTGATCCAGAGAAACGGTATAATATTTTACTGACTATTTAAACACAGTCATACATAAATTCAATGATAATTTCAAATTGCTGCTACCGTTTGGATTCAAATCGTTATTTTCATTATCATTCATCAAATCAGAAATGTTAATTATGACTTCGGATGTACCTACAAACAATTGATTCATGAATTAATAATTTTCTAAAATCTTTGGCTATCTTGGGATCTACAAGCGATTAGCGAAGTGTAGGCCGTAAAATTACGGATTATTCCATATTACAGGCGTATTAAAGTGTTATAGCGTGTTCATGGTGCCGACCGTTAATTCGAGACCACCATCTTAAATATAAAATAAGAAACCGCGAGATAAGGATCTCAGAACATAAAAGATATGGGAACTCTTTGTGAAGCCGGTAGCCGCCGTATTTATATACGCCCATATACAGTGCAGCACGCACACGCGCGATCAGCGTAACACACCAAAGGGTGCACGCACACGTACGTCGTGCGCTCGCGATTGGTGGACGCGGCCGCGACGCCACGCCCTCTTTTATCGACGTGCGCCGGGAACGTGCGTGCAAAACATCCTTATATGTAAAACGACCTATAGTTTTGTAGTTCATTTCGCGAGCTACATTTGATGCTTCGTCTGCGACATTCTATTCCATAACATACTTCCATTGTAGTGTACAAATCTAATCAATACGTAGGAACTCGCATCCTGGGCGTGTGTTAGGCGTGTCCGGGCCGGTCACGACTCACGGCTCCGAAATATAATGATTCCAAGTAGCCTGTTATTAACCTGATCCAAACAGCGATTAGCAGTAGCTATGGGTTAAACTTGAGGAACTTTTGAACTATTGATGTAAAGGAATTCTTGTTCTGAAAGTTTATCTCTCTAGATCAGAACTTGTGTAGATTTAGCACACTCACAAGTCCATACCCTATTCCAATTATAATGATAATATAAAAATTACTGATTAGGATTGATACTCTGAAGAGTGGGTCAATTGTTAATATTTTTTGAAGTTTTCATGAAAAAATACAAAGCAAACAATATTTTGATGTTTTTTAGGTATTATTGTTTTCTTGCAAGTTAACATTCTACAAGAAGAAATTTTATGCTTAGTGGAACCTTTTAGTTACTCGTAGATTTTGGAATCGAATGTTTATCTTAATAAATTATTCATGCAGACCTCTCAAGATCGTAAAGTTGTAAATTCAACATATGTAGGTACCTAATTAAGTAAACCTACCTATAGTATTGAGTATTAAGATGGATCAAATAATGAAATCCTGAAACAGCAACAATAATCAGCCAACTGCGAGATGGACGCGCGCGAAGGGTTCCACACAAAACGACAAAAAAACCACGTTTGTTGTGTGGAATATTTATTTTATTCTGTTTTTAGTATTTGTTGTTATAGGGGCAACAGAAATACATCATCTGTGAAAAGGTCTTAGTCCAAATTTCATACTAAAAAACCCAACAGCAATTAAATGTTTGCCAAGGGATTTTTCGGGATTGCCCTTTTCGTGACATTAAATATGATTTAAAAAAACACATAGGCAACGATTTCATTGTTGATTCTGGGTCAATTTCGGATCAACACCTTTCAACTATCTATCACGGTTTATGAGATGTCCATGTCATTTCGGATAGCAGAGACAGCGACGGCCTGGTTATAGGAGGGCTCTTAATTTTGATTAGCGTTTCAGTATGCGGCCGTTAAAGTTACTAAATTGATAATACCCATATAACAGACTGTAGATAGGTAAGAAGTTAGTAAACGTTAACTCTTGTCTAGTAAACGTAAAAACTACTTTGGTAGGTAAATTAAATTACAACTAACCACTGCCTACTATTGTCATTCAAATTGAGATAAGAACAACAAAATAAGATCTTGATAATATAATTCTTGAAAGTAACTAAATTATGATTACACATTTGGATGCTAATTAAAGTTGATTGAAAAGAGTAATATTGAAAATTAAGATAATTATAAATAAAAACTAGAATAAAAAAATATGTTATTAAAACATTATAGTAAAAGTTTTAAGTTGTAAATACTGGCAGTTACAAATGCTGGGCCATCTCGTTAACACACATATCCTATAACATAAAAATGATAAATGTGTAAAGGGTCAATTTGGGAACCTAGCCATCATAACTCTCTAATGCCATGGACCATAAACAATGAAATGATATAAATAACGGTAGGCGCATTCGAGAGAGCGATATGTTACCGTCCGCGCCCACCATTAAACCATAGACACTTTGATCAAACACAATGGAGCGCTCGGCCCAGCCGCTAGACAAATTAGTAGCCAATCTATCAGATACCTGTGAAAAATCGCTGTTAAATTATTTTTTTATGCGCCAAGACGAATACCGTGACCCCTTAACGAGATCGATCTGTCTGCGCTATTAAAATCTATTTACTTTACTTTTCCTTACAATTTACGGTGTGGCCTTGGAAGTGACGTCTGGAAACGCCATTGTAGGAAGATAGCGTACATACTGAGTAAATAACAGTGTAGATACAGTGGAAGGACCGTGACCGCAAGTCGTGACAAGCCGAGATTGCAGGCGGCGCGGGCGTGCGTGTGCAGTGGCTTGGCTTAAGTTATAGTACTCGTACTACGTTTCCAAAATATATTATTTGTATCCCATCAGCTAAATAAACTGTACATTTCGGAAACATTAATGATTATCATTTAAAATATCGTTGCGAATTCATTAAAATCAAATTTGTAAGAAAAACAGATGTAAATTATCACAAAAACGACGACAAGTATGAATGAGTATAAGGAATTTCAAAATAAAAGGGTGGAAGCGAGTTATCGTGCAATAATATGGTTGACACTAATGACGTGAATATATGGAATTGTACTATGGCGCAATGAGATGAAACGAACGAAGCACGCGCAGGCATACGAGGCATACAAATTTACAACGTCGATCCTATTCAGTAGTCGGTGGTTCAGACTTAAAAGAACTCCAATATGTAGTAAATATAGGTAAGAGGCTTTAAAACATAAGAGGAAGAAAACAAGAAAAAAACGCAAGATAATTATACTGAAACATACCATTAAGTAGCATTCGCCGCACAGTAGGATTACAAAACACGAGGTTTGAATACGGTATAATTAAAAGGGTTGAGCCAAACACAATCAATCTCATCTCCATCTCCCCACTTAAAGTCAAAATAATAGATGGCCAACTCTAATGTCACTTTTTTCAGACGGACGAGCGGCGTACACGATGAAATTGACAGGTCATCAGCGATGGCGCAGCCGCACAATGACGGGGCTCTTTCTTTTTCCCGTTACGCTCGCGACCGCCGGCTCAAGTGAGGAAAGTCTCCACGCGAATGTGGTCCTTAATCAGTAGTCACGAGAGCCTCTTCACCCGTGAAATGGGCACGCGTATTAGACCTTTGTACTCAAGAGCGAGCGCCTCCTGTTCAGAACTTTTTTCCAAAGATTATCTCCGCCGGCCGAGGCGTGAAGGCCGAGTGCCACACAACATGGCGTCGACAGGTTTCTTCCCGCTTTTTTTAATCGCTTTGTTTCTTTTCATTATTGTCTATAGATGGTTTGTTCCCGCCGTTCGATTGTCGAGTAACTTTATTTTTTTTCATTTTTTTTTTTTTTTGAGACGTGTTTCTGTTTATTTATCAATACGTTCACCAAAAGCTGATACATAAATGGACTAGGAAGATAGTAATATTGGTATTTGATTGTTGAAAGAATTTACTTATTTGGTATGGGTAGGTTACTATATATTTTAGTACAGAGAACCAGTAAATAGTTAAAAGAAGAACAATAAAAAACTTGGAGAGTTCTGAAATTCTAAGAAATTCGTTATGATTTATAGGCACTTAAATCTTTGCGAACCATAAATTTGGGAAGTCAGAATCGGTAGCTACTACCTTATAGGGTTTCAAGTTCAAGCATGCAAGCAACCTCGAATTTCATATTAAGAAAAAATAAAAATGATAACCAATAACCATGTTAATCACCGTCCCACAATTTTTAAGGAATAAGTTCTACGAAACTTTTTGGTTTATCCCATATTCCAGAACGGTATGGAATTTTATAACATTAAGAAGTAAATTGAACCCAAAGATTTCGCAATTCAAGTCGAATATTTCGCAGTTTAAAATCGAATATTCATATGCAGTGAGTTAATTTTTCACATTCTATCAAAGCCAATTAAGCCGCTAAGATGTGATGAATCATTCTGTCACAAAATTTATTTTAATTTAGAAAATGAATTCTGGGATAAAATGATTGGGTTGTGATTTGAATGGCGACGTGGTTTGTGAGGAAGCGGAATGAAATGAGGCGTTGCGGGCTCGATTCCCGATCCAGGCTATTAAAGTGTTAAGGTTAGCTTGAATAATGCCACGGTCGATCTGTTAGCATATGTTTTGTGTATGAATGGACCGTTTTGACTGAACAAGCGTTGAATTGAGTGTCGGATGTCATAATGGTATAGATGTTATACGATTCTGAGAATTTTATTGTTCAGTGAAGGACGTTGACCCAATAAACCTATTTGAAAGTCTGTATAGCTTTGCAGCCTTTGGAGATTGTGTTTGACAGATTTCTGTGGAGTTATATAGAAGTCGAGGGAGTGAAAACAGAAGGTCTTTGCTCGAAATAAGATAATCTTTCTGCGAAATTAAGTACCAAATACCAATTCGTCCATTCAGCTGACTGAAATGATTTATTTAATTTCTGGTCAGTATAAACAGCTTAGAAGTTCTTTGAATCTTATGCTACCAACAAGTTTGTTGTAGCAACACAGGTTAGCTAGGAATGATTATTAAACATTTCATACGATTAATAAAGTTTTCAGTGTATTATTGTTTATTACTTCAAAAAACATTACCTACAATCGTAAATTAGAATAGAACGATGAAAATGATTTCAATTTCCATTACGAAAAATTCAATTCCATTTGAGAGTTTCAATTATATTTTTTTATAGAAACTCGTCTCTATCAGAGGTGCTGGGACCTGCGCCCCGAGCGCCCGAGGGAACTGTAGGGGGAGATAAGGAAATAATATTTTCTTTCCCTACCCCGACGAATCTTAGATTTATTTTTCTTATTATCATCATCAGCCCGCTACCTCCTGAGAATCCGTTTTGATCTAAATCTGTTTATGCTTTGTTAGGTAAAAATGTTAGATACTTTTGTATTTTTCATCATACTAAAATAATATTTTAATAACGCTGAAATCGTTATTGGAAAACTCTAAAGTGAAGACAAATACTTTTTTTTAAATATAGTAAAACATAGCATTAATTTTTTAAATTCTCTACATAATATAATATAATTATCAATAAATATCATTCATATAAATTTTTTAACTCTCTAATAATTACGCTTTTTACTTTGAGATTTTTCAGATCGGAAAAACGCAAGCGTTTATCTGTTTACACTTTACGATTTAAGGAATTATATTAAACTTTTTGGTAGAGAATCAGTTTGGGGTGAGTGGCCTTTGTACTTTCCTTGGACAGGTATCGTATGCGGTATGATACAGAACCGTTATAGTGGCAGCCTACAATTTCACGCCACTTACCTACGCACAATACGTCCGGAGATGAAATATAATTTATTAAAATGTGGCTAACACTAAGGCGAATTAGCGCTATTAAGGTTCCTTGGTTCTCTAGTGTAAAAAGAGCTTTAAGCACAAGAGGCACCTCGAGTGCACCTTCAAAAAAAGTAATCAATATCAGCCATTAGTAAACCCTCAATTTAACAAATAATAATTACTAACCCTTCAAAGACCGAACCGACCAAATTACGCTAAACGCACGATTTAACCCTCAAAACGTCGCAAACAATTACGTGTTAATAAATAATAATTTAAATAATAAGGGGACACAAAAAACCTTGTATAAAACCAATGTAACATGAGCTTTGTGTCCGACAGGCGATGTGAAAAACGCGAAGGTTTTATGGGGCACGGTCGAATATGGGAGTTCTACATGGATGGTGTTCGACATAAACGCAGGGCACGTCCTGATGGCGGCCGGTACGTCGGCGCGGCACTAGCTATTATGACGATTATTGTCGATAACTTATATCGACACCGGCTATTTGGTTAGCCCGTCGATTATCGATAATTTACCTTGAGGGTACGCTTCTGACGTAAATCGTCCACCGATTAGGTTTTTTGGCGCCATTTTGTTTGCGTCTACGCAATCCGTATATCGTGCAATCCGCAATGCACGACAATCGGCATAATTTAATTGGAGACATATTATTTTACGTCAATCAAAAATCCCTTCGCATAGCTCCCACACCGATATCGGTGACGGTGGCCGGTTTCATTGAAACCAGGCCAGCTACGCAGGAATTATTTTGTAGTGCCCAAGTGTGAGCGCAGTACACAAGAGCAGTCTCTCCTCCTTTGCTCTCGATACCCAGTGGGATGGATAACCGGACACGACTGGCGAGAGATCAGGCGCAGGTCCGACTTTTTACACGCCCATCCGACGCATGTATCATCTTTCTTGTCAGACAATCAGGCGATCAACCTGCATTGTACTAACCAAACTTGGAAACAACATTAAAATACTTACCCACTTATTTACACGATCACATCCCAAGGTTTTATCTTATTCAGTCGTAAAATTGGATGATGCCATTTTCAATTTACAATTTATGTGTGACACATCGCAAAATAAAAATACCGAAGTGAAGACGGTTGTAATAATAATTATTAATCATCACTCGTGCAACATAAAGCAGGCTCTGTTTTATTAGAAAATGATATTGCCTCAACACTTTTATGGCATAAGATTTCATATCCTACAGTGCCTTTCTACGTAAAGCTTTTTATCGAAATTTATCGAAAGGCGATGGATAGTAGCCGGAGCTCACGTAAATCCGCAGTAAACATTTACGGGTTAACTTTATCCCGCTTAAATATAGTGTTCTGAAGCATTTCTATTTTATATGCCTCGGATTATTGCTAGTTAAACCGTCCGCGTTAGAGGTGCATCATTAAAACCAGTCTTCAAAAAAGACTTCGATTCGACACACCCCGACGTTCGCGTTCTGCGTAAAACGAGGATAAAAGTATTCTATAAATTTTTATTACATACTGTTAAAAACGGTACTTTGTACGTGTGTTACTTGCCTTTTTTCGAATATAATCGATAAATAATCACAAAGACATAGGTAGCTAATAACTATAGTCTATTCGCGTTAAGAAGTCAGTAAAACACACGTACGAATGTCAAATGTAAACAATCGTATAAGCCGTGTTTATATTAACCAATTAATAAAGTGAGCTACTTCGACATATGTACGCATGATTCACAGACTTCTTAACGTGAATAGACTTTATTAATGTACATCGCACCACGCGAATTATATGTCATAAAAGCTTTCTTCGCGAAAAGACTTTATGTTTTACGGGCAACATCTAGTATTTGGCTGTTTATAGTTAGTAGTTAAGGGACGCCCATAAAAAATTGCGTGAGACGTTTTTAAGGATTTTTACCCCCCTCCCCCTTGGTGAGATATCGTGAGATTCACCTCGACCCCTCCCCCTCTCTAATATCACGTGAGATTTTTCAAAAAATTTATATTGTGTATAAATGTGTTGATTTATTTAGAAAACATTTATTTGTTGTCTTACTTTATTTAAGACAAGTAAAGACTACTATTTGAGATTATTCTAACAGGCATGTGAGGGGTGCACAACTGGATTTTCCAAGCTTTTTAATTTCACCTCATTTTCTCGAATTTTTAGACTATTTTTGCCAGAAAATAATTACATGATTTTTGCTAACACCCCTCTAAATACCTCACAGTAATTTATGGACACCCCCTAAGAAGTCAGGGCAAATTAAAAAAAAAAACTGTTTTCGCTACTATTAGAATAATACCTTCAAATTTTTTTTAAATATTGTCTAGGTTACCTACTTGAAATTTCAAAAATTGTTTCTGTCTAGGGGTGAAAATAAAGCGGGATGTATGGCAGCACCGAGGACGCCTCCCCCGGGGGTGGCAACTACCGCTGAAATGGGATTCTATCAGTCTCCTCCATTCCACGCTCTTCGTGTACGTGATAATACATAGCTACAACGAAATCGCCCTATGTCCTCGCAATAAGACTCAAACTCCCTTGCCGCCGAATCTCTGCGGTCCAATGGTTTTGTTTACGTCTGTAATATCGTGTTTTTATTTTTTCTAGTGGCATTCGTGTTAGTCGAAGATCGTGAATACTTTTACTGTAGTCATTTGCTCGGAAACTTCGGAGTTTTTTGTAAAAAGTTCCAGGGAATCACGGGCTAAGGACATAGACATGAACTCAATTTTAATCGAAACCTCCTCGCATAAAAAGGTCTATGTGATTTTTGGTTCTTTTTGAACTCTACAATCAGATAATATTTTACAGCGACCATGATCAAAGTGGGAAGAAAATTATTGCACGCTAGTTGGTAAGATTTATTACAGAATTCGTACTTGGCTAAAAATTTATTGGAATATTGTCTGATAATAATGATTATTTATTATTGGTAACCTTCATGTTACCAACAATAGCGGTACTACCTACTAATATTATCAATGTGAAAGTTTGTGAGGATGGATGGATGGATGTTTGTGTTACTGTTTCACGCAAAAACTACTTAACAGATTTTGATGAAATTTGGTATGGTAGTAGTTTAGACTCTGGATTAAAACATAGGCCTGGATTAAATTTTTATCCCCAAAAAGTACAGTGTTCCACTGGGATACTTTTTTACGCCAGGTGAGCCACGGGCCAAAGCTAGTCATAAGTAAAATTAAAAGCCGGACAAGAGTAAGTCGGACTCGCCAACCGAAGGCTCCGTACAAAGTAGGAACATCATAAATAGTCTAGGAATCGAGTCTTGCAGTTTTTGTCGAGCCCGATAATGGGTGATGATGAAATTTGTAATTATATGGAGAAGGAGTATTATTTTTGTGATTTTTAATTGGAATTAAAAAAGAAATGCGTTGTAAAAATAAACAAATATATTTTAAAATGTTATCAAGCCCTTTCATATAACTTTTATTTTTTATGATTTTATTTAAAATGTGCAGTAGTTTTTCCAGATTTTTTTTACTGGTAGTATGTAACAATGTTACTTGCAAAATTTCATAGTTTTAGCCTTTAGGTCAACGGGAAGTTCCTTATGTATTTTGATTCCCATGAGTGTCGGAATATGCGTTTTTAATGGCTAAAACGGCGGTATCTTTTTTTTACGTTAACTCAGAAGTCAAATTTTTCACAGCATCAGGGATCTTAGACTTGAGTATACGGTTTTAATTTAACTCAATACCTTCACGCGTTCTCGAAATAAAGTGTCTTGCAGACATTCAGACGGAAGGACCGAGAACAAAGTGATCTTACAAGGGTTCCGTTTTCCCCTTTTGAGGTACGAAACCCTAAAAAGCTACCTAATTTTCAATTGTAAATGCAAACAACTAGTATGTCTGACGACTACATTAATCTTTATGCTAAATTATTCCTAATAATATGTCTGTTACTCTGTTACTTATAACATAATATATGCAAATGATTATAGAAAGACATATTTTTTTATGTTTTACGATTTAAAAGATTGTTTGACGCGTATTTTGTATTTTAATTACATGGGCAGATAATGTGAATGATATAAATCACCTGTCGCGTCGCTTCGTGTTCTGCTACATAACAACGTTTAATTGAGTTAACCAAATATTATGCTTTACTTGAATTAAAACTGTATTGTATTTTTTGCCTGCTACTTAAATACAACTTATAAGTAGAGTTTTTAAAATTACTAAGTTTAAAAGTACAAAATTCTAAATTCGGACAACAGTCTATTTGTCGGCAATTTTAAAAAGTCAATTATTCTAATTATTTCTTGAAAAGTTGATATTACGTTGTGACTTGTGTCTTTGTTGCAAACTGAAAAAATGTCGCAAAAGCAATTTCAACACGAAATGCAATACAAAAACTACTTTTATAGACTTCTGAAACTGTATTCTAAATAACGTGCATAAAAGTATGTATGAGTAAGTCTCGGTAAAATATCGATGAGACTAAATAGAACTACCTATCCCATAGAGTAAAGACAATGGACTAAATTACCCCAATGTTTGCTTTACCCTCGCCCCATTGTTTTCGTAGAGAGGAGTTGACAGTCCACTTGATGGGGTTAACCCTTACGCGACGGCTCTGTCCGGTTAATGTGAATAAAGTTCACGTCTGTATCACAATCGGTGCATGCTGATAAGTGTCATCAAATATTACCAAAATCAAACATTACTGATGTAAACGCTTACATACATCAAGCTACAAATAATGACTTTTCAATAAGTTTAGCTTTAGCTTTTAGGTTTAGCGACAGTATAATAAGTTCAATCATTCAATAATTTTAAGTGGATTTTTATACTTTTAAAGGAAATAAACTTTGTACTGTACTTTACCTACAGCACAGAGTAAAGATACTTAGGTACGTACAGAGGAACACCTTTCATAGAACGAGCCAAATTTTGTCAGGGTTGTCACAGAAAATGGGCGTAAATTAAAAGTCTAGCGTCAGTACAGGGTTATTCATTAGGTCATGGACGCTCTTATAAAGCAAGACATCTCCTAGAGAATGAAATATTTGATAGGTAATATAAGATATTTATTCTATTATTTTTCATACACACAGCACAATACATAACCACTTTTTTGTTTGATATTATTTGTATTTCATATTCTTATATAAAGTTTAAACATTCATTGGACACAAATAATATATTTAATAAAAAAAATTTAAAAAACAACACATGACATAAAAACTCAAACACGAAATTTGAAAATTGAGACGTCCTTTCGACGGCGCACAATCTTGACACTATTTTGACACTATTTCCATGTACGCGATAGGAGTTTTGTGCACGTCGTATGCTTGTAATAGTGTAACCTAATCGAAAGTTAAGTATTAATGTAGCTGTTTATCTGGACCTAGCTTTCTTTAATCTGTGCCTGTACAGTGTAAGTATTTTATCACTAGCCGGAATATATTTATTAACTTTTATCCTGCCTCACAACCCAGGGGGGTTGCTAGTCCAGTTTATACAGTATCTATAACATTGCGAAATAGATAACCAATATTTGTTAGGATTAATGCCCCATTAATATCATAACTGCTTACGGCCCTATGGGGTCGGCCCCGCTATCCAAACAGCCGCGAGCTGGAGGGGCTGCAACCGATAGCGCTCTGGATATGTTTTTGTTTGAAATGGCTACGCTTCAACACTTCCAGTTCATGTTAGCCTGGTACTTTTTTTGAAGTAAAAAAGTTTTAATAAAAATATTTAAGAAATGTGAAACTAAATTTTGCATTTGCTTCATTTAATTTTCACAATCATTTTGTGTTAATAACCAAAAACCTGAGAAATAGGTAAAATATATTTACCGTTATATGCCCTAAGGAAATCAATATTTCTATACATCCTATCGATAAAAGCAAGAACCTTTGTTTAGGCTCTCAAATCATAAAACTTACTTTGCCTAATAAATTCTAGAAAAATCTTTTCATGAAAGGTTACGAAAAATGTTAAGTTTTTTCGGGCCCAGCTGCAACTATATCTCAGTTTCTAAGTTCTCTAATCATAATTAATCCACACATCAGCCCTTTTGCAACAGTATTAGGCGGTATCAGTAACCGCGTGAGGGGCGGTAATCTCAGGCTAGCCAGTGGAAGTGATTGCGACATTATCTGCCCCACGCACTCTCTAGGGTTAGCGGGGGTTAAAAGTCTTTATAAATAGAAAGAGAATGAAAGAGCTACCGATAAAATGCAAAAGACAAAGGATTTTAATAAATAAAAAGATTTTTTTTATTAACCACAACATACAAAGAGAACAAAATTACACTTTTAGTAGAGAAAGTTATAACTTGCCAGATGCTTGCAAGCCGTAACATTAGAATTGTCAAATCAATAGAGTTTGTTAACCTTTTAAAAGTTAAAACTCATAACACTAGAGAAGTTAAAAGAACATGGGGCTTTTTACTATGGGATAATTAGCTAACCACCACTACCGAAGATAATATAATATTAGGTTGGATTATAAACGCATTGGTCGCATATCTGCGGGAGGTAGGGTTATATTTTAACCCATTTCAACAAATATTCATATAAAATATGAATGGCATCTTATCATTCCACTTCTCCATGGATCTATATTAAAAAAAAATTACGGGAAATGAAATGTGAATGAAAATTGTACAAACTAATAATATTTTGGTTTGTTGCCGCCACTTTTTTACAGAGTGTCAAAATCCCCTGTCTTTTCAATTTATAATTTTATATTCGAAACTACATAATACCCTTTACATATTTAGTCTAACATTCGACCTTATAATTAATTTTCATTGTGGTAATTATTAATACAATAGTTTTCTTTTTCTTTGATTTTGTCAACGTGAAAATCCACCAAGAACTAAAAAATAAACGTGTTGTTTTTACTTTGATTGATTTCACTTAATCTGGTGCCACGGCAGTACTTCGCCAAGTCTATTACAAAATGTATTCATCGTTACATTCCGCTCATATTATTTCAGGAACATTCTATAAACACAATTAAAGCGGGCAAACAGGCCGCGGGCGCGCACATGTTGTGGACACAAACATACACTCATATTTGCCAACTCAAATTTTAATTTCCAATTCATTTGATAGGGATACAAGCAATATTAAGGTGGTATAGTTTTTTTTTTAAATTTATTTTTAAACTTAAAATTTATCTTTACAGGACCTTTTAGTTTAGATTATTAAAGCAAGGCTAAAGTTATAATTTTGATATTGTTGTTTTTAGGGTTCCGTACCCAAAGAGTAAAAACGGGACCCTATTACTAAGAATCCGCTGCCCGTCTGTCCTGATGACAACCAGGCTGTATCTCATGAATAAGAAATAGGTTGAAATTTTTGTAGATGACATATTTCTGTTACCGCTACCATAACAAAAAATACTAAACGCCGAATATAATTAATATTTAAACAAATATTTAAAAACGGAAAATATACAGTCCGTGAAATTAAGTTTCGCGCTTTGTTTTTGAGGGGCCAAACATATCCAAGGTAATCTTAAACTTACGATTTTAATTAAAACCCGACATTTCTAATTCACGAAGTAATATTAGTTTTTATAAATAGTGATACGGTAGCTTAGTTTTTCATGCGAACTTTTGTTATCACTTTTTTGCATAAAACGTAGATAAGCTTTTATTTAGGCACAACCATATTTTGTTTTTAATTTAATCATATTATTAATGTGAGTCAAAAGAAATAATATAAAAATAATGGAAGTCTAGAAATAGTTATTTTGACACTTATCTAACTATAGTTCTAAGGCCCGTATTAATAAAGCGTTCTTATCTCTAAGACAATTCTCAAGAAAGTACTTAAGACGTTGTTTTAATTAATAGACCGTCCTTAAGTACAGCTGTAGACACGGCATATCAAGTGAGTGCGAACGTATTCATAAACGAGACTCGTTACTCAAGTATGCTGTCATTGCTGTCAAACTGTTACTTGCGACGCGGTTTCGTGGGTACAGTCAAACCTTGACTTGAGAACGGCTTGCTTGGGAATTGGGATACAGTATTATTATTTGTGGTGTTTTTGGGTGTGTTACAATTATGTAAATTAAAATCTAAATATTTATGATAAGACAAACTCAAAATTTACACTACATACTCAACACAAAATAAAGTTATAAAAAAAGATGCTATATTGATACATGATTGATACTTATTCTTCTTTTTTTTTAGCAATCGCGGTTGCAAAGGTTTTGCACCATTCTGCCAGTGTCGAGTATTTGTAGAAATATTTTCGATTTTATTTAAATATATTTATTTATTTATTTATATTAAACGTATTACCTATTAGATTTATATTAATTGACATGATTTGACACTTGACAGCAGAACTTTTTTTCGCTGCCCAAAAAACAATCCTCATTATATGATCCCTCCCTACTACAATTCCTCGCCCTATCAACCTTAAATCTGTTCTGTACACCGTGCCCTTGTTTATTCAAAAAACCCACTCATAAGGCAGAGTTTTCGTCAACACAACACATTGGCGAATCACTAAGGAGCCACTTTAAAGAATAAGACTACAGACTAAACTTTTTTTGGTATTTATATTATTAAATATTACATTTTTAAAAAGAAATATTGAAGAAATGTATAATCAATAAATCCGTTCTTTGTAGAAGTGTAAACGAAACGTTATTTTATTCGTTCTTTGTCGTGTAGATGACGCTTAAAAGTTGAGTAAGTGATCTCAATAACGTTATCAACTGAGACCGTCTTGAGAAGCTAATCGTTACTTGAGACTGTCTCAGCCAAGAAAGGTCTTGAGAACGAGTTTGAGAACGGTTTATTAATACGGGCCTAAGTTGCTTGACAAAGCTTTTATAATGAAAGTAGGCTTAACTCCGCTTAAATTACGTACTTGTATAAAATATCATGTAACATGACATGTAGGTAATTGTATTTTCATATTGTGTCTGTTAATACATTATACTTAGTTACAAAAATAAAATATATAATTGTAATAAATTTTAACCTAGTTCGATAAAAATCATGTATTTCTAGCTTCAAATAGTGAAATAAAAAAATAACACATCAAAATTTTGCATAACCTTACCATTAAAGATACAATTTAGTGCTTTGTGTAACATAAATTTAAATAATATTCATAGGTAACTATTAAAATATGCGCGCAACGTACGCGTCACGATAAGTATGAAGACCATAAATTAACAAATACCACAACTGCCTACTTCTACGTCTACTTGAGTGAGTTCTCATCGAAACCGGACTTTAGCGACATTTAATAAATCATACACTTTTAATCCTTAATATATTATATATTAATGTGAACGTTTTTTTGTTTGGTTGTTATGTAAAAACTACTTAACCGATCATCGTGAAATTTGGCATAGACAAAGAGTAGACCACGGGGAAGGACATGGAAAAATATTGTTTTTACGAGGGCGGAGCCGCGGGAAAAAGCTAGTAGGTACTAAATGAAGAAACGCGGATATGACTTGGCTTGATCTAGGTTTACGCAAATATCTATAATATTATTAGACGATGGCTGATTGCGTGGACTTCCTATTTCAAATTTTACAGCAAGCACTAGACTGCAGTGCAGTAGTAGTGACTTCCAAGTTCCAGAAACATAATATTATCAAGCTAATTTGAATATATGGGTCAGTTCACACCGCGACGATACTTTACTCACTACACAAAAAAAATCACGTTTCATATGCAATCAGTCATATGATGCACATGCGCTGTGCACCGTGCTGCCACTTTACACTCCAACTCTTACATTAAAACGTGTATCTTCTTGTGTATCTTAAAAATCCAGCTCCATGTGTGTCGTTTCGTTTCGGTGTGAATTGACCCTAAGATCCATAATAATGATGTCCACATATTTTTTCAAGTCACGGAAAGTATCCCTCTCTAATAGATTCAAAACTAGGAGCTTGATCTTATCGAAATCTACAACTTCGAGACTTTTTGTCAACGCTTGTCGAAGTGTTGTTGTAAAGCGACAAATAAAAAAATAATAACCTAACCAAGAGCATGTCAGGACATGTCTAAGGAGGGTTCCGTAACTAATAGGTTTTATTTTCAAATTACTTCATAAGTTACTGTCCGATTTCATTCATTTCTATGCTACATGCTCATCAGTATGAAAAATTGCAATTTTCTAACTCCCATAGTTTAGAAATGCCAGGGGGAACCAGTTTATAAATCACTTTAGAGGCCGATTACTCAAAACTGGTTGACTTTGTAAAAAAGGAATGTATCTAACCTTACTCTATTTAAATATACCTATTCAACGATACCCCAACACTATGGGGTCGATTAAAAAAAAATGTTTCATCCACACTTCTCATGTATGGAGACCCACCACTTAAAATGTAAAAATATTATTATTTTACGATGCCAAAACCGAGATCTATACAGAGTTTTTGGCTATACCAAATTTCATCCATTTATATTCATAATTACAGACGCTAGAGGCGCGGTCAGACAGACAGACAGCCGGACGGACGGACAGAGCGAAACTATAAGGGTTCCTTGAGTATTACGGAACCCTAAAAATAAAAAGGTTGTCTGTGGCACTACCGCGTGGAGACGTGGCTAATGTGTAATGCGGTTGTTTTTTGTCCGACGTCTTGGAGTTTTCTTTTTTTTTTTCACTTCGATTCGGTTACGGTTCGTATTGATCGAAATATCCGATTTAAAAGTGGGTGCTACGTAAGTTTATTGTTGGCACGATACGTTCTTAAACAATAAAAAATGCATTTTGAACTGAGAACGCGATTCTCACATGTCACGTTCTGAAATTGAAAATCGCACCGTTAAAAAAGTAATCGTTCAGAAATAATTGAATTCGATTTAAGTAGTGGTAGGCACAAAACTTTGTTATAGCGAGCCTTTACATGCACTCAAAAATAAGCACTACCCACCTAATGACTTTAGAAAATGAGACCCCATTAAGTTAAGCATTGATTACGATTATCTTTGTCTATCGTCTTATCTTTCTTTACACTGATTTTTTTATGTAACACATTTTTTTTACTTACGAACATCTAATAAACTAGTATGTCAAGGAAATATTAAGAATGTGACTCACGATGTTGCGTCGGCGCTTTCCCCGCTAAATAGTCTTCTTTACAGATAAACTTGTTGTCGTCCAACACGTACAGCTCCTCGCCCGTCGACAGCTGCTTCCGACAGACCAGGCAGGTGAAGCAGTTCAAATGGAAAACCTTCTCCCGCGCTTTCCTCACGAGGTCCGATGGGGAGATACCGTGACCGCAGCCACTGCATTTTGTACCGTATCGCCTGCAAATAAAGATTCATTTTAATTGATACAAGTTTGGCGTCTACTAAGTAACTAAGTAAAAACTTATAAGCTTTCCATATGACACTTTGTTATCTAAAATACAAAAATGTGTTTGCATGAAAAATATTTCATAGGAAAATTTATCTAAGTATAACGTATTATTTCTGATGTCTATTTTTATCTGATATTTTAGGTGTAGATTAGAATTAATAAAATGTTTAGTAGGTTACATAAAACCTATCGTATATCATACTTAACGTCGTTTTCCTATAAAATATAAATCGTAAATATTATTTTGTTTCCTCGGTATCGAAATATTGACAGCCGATTGATATATAAATTAATTGGTATTCGTTATTCTGACTGGGTCACACGCACACTCTTTTTCTAGCCAAAGTCGTTTGTTTCAAGAATGTAGGACGCGCTTCTAAACTACAAGTTTTGCTAATGATCGTGTAAACTTTAATAACGTGTTTATTGAGGATATTTCTTATAAAATAAAGAGTAACGAACAATGTGACGTGTGAGTGAGTTCATATTTCGCCTAAAATTGCTTAAAATTTTAAATTAATTAATGAACCTGTTTATACGCCATGTAATTGAGTCATAAACTTTTGAATTTTACAAAAAATAATACAATGTTTTTTTTATCACTGGAATGGACTTTTCATCTCGACGTACGTTGTGACGAGTGTGCGACGGTGTCTTTTACTACGAGTATCAGAATAATCCTAATAAAATTCAAATGTAAGTGAGATCGCCCGCGTCAGTAGCGACTAGCGAGTTGAAGCGGAAGATCATAATCTTACATCTACTAGTATTAAATCACCATCGTAAACTTACAGTTAGTTCTTGTCATCTAAATAACTAACCACCTTTACGGATTTAATTGCGACGCTTTTGTAATTTTAGTTTTCCGGATGGCTTACACATATAAAGATATAAAAAGTTACTAAGATTCACCATGAACGTAAAATACCTAATAGTGACTTTTGAAGTATCTAGCGAATACCTAAATAACTGTGAAACCTAAAATATGGTAGCGCTGAAATGAAAGCATGAAAGTTGAGCTAATGACCGGTGTTGGGTACTTTTCACAATTGTTTTGCCAAAACAATAAATATGGTCTATAAAAATTGAAGTGTCATAAAAAAGCTACGTGATACCAACGCTTAGCTAAAAAGCTCCGGGACATCCAACATTGCGACGATACAGAAAGCTTTGACGCTTAATCACACAATAAAGTATATAAAGCGGCTAAAAAAATCACTAGCATATTATTAGTAGAGCATCAGAATACTTCTATATTAATCCCAAGAACACCGTTTTAATCCGAGTCATATATTTGGGTTTTACGAACATAAACGTAACGGGGTCTGGCTCTTTGTTTTTGGGTCAGTACGTTACGGCGTACCGACACGCGAACTTTTATCATTTACATGACAATTGGGCTTTACATAATCGTAGATTTCAGCTGTCTCTCTCATGTGTGATGTATTTTATATTCGATGTATATTTTGAAAATCATATCTCAAGAGTTTATACTCTTATACATTTAATATATAAAATTCTCGTGCCATAGTGTCATGCTCATCCGAAACGGCTTGACCGATTCTTATGAGTTTTTTTTTGCATATTCGATAGGTCTGAGAATCGGGCGTAATCTATTTTTTCGACCCCTAAATTAGAAGGGTTACCCACCCCTAAACATTTTTTTTGTTTTTTATTTTTATTTTTATACCATGTGGCATTAAAACATGCATACAATGGCAAAACAACGTTTGCCGGGTCAGCTAGTTATTTATATAGTACCACAAATGTGTTAATGTTATAGCATCTCAAAATTGTTTTGATATCAAAGTACCTATCCCTTTGTACTAGCTGCGTATGAATTTATAATAATTAAAAAACTTTAATTTTTAAATTAGTTTCTTAAGTGGGAGTGGAAAACGGGGGAGAGCCATGAATGAGCGCTTCAGCATGAATAAGCCGGCTCGACCGGGTAAATACCACGGCCTCACAGAAAACCGACGTGAAATAACGCTTGCGTTGTGTTTCGCCGAATGAGTGACGTTACCGGAGGCCCAAGGGGGATGGGTATTTTAAGGACTAAAGTACGCAACACCAGAAGTGTTACAAGTGTAACTCCTCTGGTGTTGCGAGTGTCCATGGGCGGCGGTAATCTCTTACCATCAGGCGATACGTCTGCTCGTTTTCTGGTTCCTTTCATTAAAAAAAAAACGTCTCCGATATGCTAGCAAAGAGTTTAAACCTAAAGCAATGGGAAAAAATTTTCTGTTGTTATCTGCGCAAAAAAACTATTTCACTCCCTTCTGTGTGTTCTTGTCTATTGTCTACGTGAATTTTAACAAAGTAATGGTCAGTTCATACCGAAACGATACGATACGCGACGCGTGAATAGTGGTTCAAAATTGAACTTGAATCCGTACACAAAAAGACACATGTTTTATTGCAAGAGCGGCGCCGCATTGTGCAATTAAACGTAACATAATATATTATCATCTTGTGTACTCAATAAAGTTAAATTTTGATTCGCTATGTTGAAGATACAGCGCCGTGTCCCGTGTCGTCTCGTTTCGGTGCGAACTGACGACTGACCAATATTACTGAAATCCCTACACAAATATAGCTAATATAGCCTAAGCAAATATAGCCTAGCTAGTCCTTGGCCACTTTGTCGTGTAGCTAAAACAATGGGCAAAATAGATCTATTAATAATTGGAAACCGTTTAGTTTTATGTATAAAATTCTAATTTACTGTATGATGTCATAAATTAATGGACGATCGTTAAATAAATATTTTAAATTTCAACTGTTTATAATAAAACATGCAACAAAATTCCAACACATACCTGAATATATTT
The DNA here is from genome assembly GCA_037179445.1 of Phengaris alcon alcon. Lineage (NCBI taxonomy): Eukaryota > Metazoa > Arthropoda > Insecta > Lepidoptera > Lycaenidae > Phengaris > Phengaris alcon. Next base: position 231,025 of record JAYRCH010000459.1, read on the forward strand.
AATTGTACTAATAATGTATATATACTGATCATAATTTTACGAAATGCAAATTGGATAATTTTTGTAGGTTATTTAATTTTTTGTTTTATTCATAGTTATTGTAGCTATAAGGAAGTAGGTATTTAAGTGAAAAGTCGAATATATTATACTTTAAGCACTAATTTTCAATAATCTATAAAGAACTATTAATCATTTTGGTACTTACATTTAGACCTAGACCCCAATTCTCGTATTTAACTTCGACTTTCAAAGAATTATATAAATGAATAGTAACGATATCATTAAACTGATTTTGGAGTTTGGGCCAGAACTAGAACTGCAGAAATGTCTTATGGGAAATAATAGTCCTAAACCACGTAGCAACAAGCTCTGAATAACAACACAATATAACAAAACGAAATTCAAAATCAATGCATAATATTATAAACGAATTAAATATTACAATGAACACGATTAAAGATACATTCATTAAAATTATCACAGTGATAAATGAATTTAAATATTTTATAAATGTACAATTCGTTATAATGTGTGGTAGAGCGTTAAGACTCTACTTTATATATTTTAACAAATAACCATAGAATTGAGACGATATCGTATGTAAGTTATAACTGGACATTTATAATTATTAAGCATCGTTGGCCCCCTGTACGGCTTTGAAGTCGGTAGATTTCTTGTATCTTAAGTTAATTTTTGTCTCTCTGGCTGATCCAACGACTAAAGATTTGATACAGCTACTGGAATGTGTGTGCCAGTTTTTATTTCTAGATATCAAATATCATCTAAGGTTGCTGGCGTCAATTCTGTAGCTAGCTGAAAATACTTGCAGGTACGACTATGAATCCTTTATAATCTTTATATGACTCTTCATATTAACTACTCAAAATATCTGACATTAGGGTTATACGTTTTTTTTAATAACTTAACTTCTATCCTCCTTATTCTATTATTTCTATAGCATTCAATCATTTTTCCCAATTTTGATGTAAATTCTTCTAGTTGACTAATGTTTAATTATTTAATAGTTCGGTTAGCTTCGTAACTTGATAGTAAATCGTCGGTGTTGACACTGGCAGACGACAACTTTTTTTTTATTGTTATTATTATTTATTAACACAAAAAATAACATATTTTACAGTGATTGCATAAATCGCCAAACTGTTGGAGCAGTTTGTTGGCGGTTGAAGTGTTCTAAATAAAATAATTACAATTCTATTTCAAACAATTTTCATCAAACAAAATGAAACCTATAACAAAATAACAAATATTATTTCTAACATCTAAATAATTATTTTATTCCTGAGTTATATTACAGAGTCTTGTTAAAATATTTTCAAACTATAAAAGTACGTAAGTACTTAAAAAAAAAAAAAACTACTCCAAAACTTAAAATGCTACAAAACAAAGAAATCTCCCAGGTCGTCCCCACAAGGCAGAGTACCTAGAAGGCTCAAAGAGTTTCCTCGTTGGATTGCGATACTTATTCTCTGGGCCAGGTGGGTGCCGGCTCTGGGGTCTCGGGTGGCCTCAATGAGTTTTTTGGAGATTTCTCTGAAATGTTTGTGCGCACCCAGACCCCATGTACTCCATGTTTGGTTTCAACCCCAAACGGTTCAACTATGAGATCCCCACTAAGGTTCTCATATTTGCGCCGCTTGAGGTTTTCTAAATATATTTCTAAATAATTTTGTACTGACATGTTATGCCTCTCTTATACTTATTATACTTCTTTACTTCTTTATTGACATTTATTACAAAATAGTACTACTATTTTCTAATAAATACTAGTATTTTCCAATAAATAACTTTTCAGCCATTTTTTTTTAAATTGACAAGTTTAATTTTTTATTTCTTAAGAAATCTTTTTTATTGTATATTAATGGTGTCAAATATTGTCTAGTTCTCTTACCATAATAATTTTTAATATTTGAAATTACATATTTACCTTGTGTTACTTTTCTTGTATTATATTTATGCTCTATATTTTCTTTATATTTATTAACTGCTATATACTATATACTATGCACGGGTAGTATCTCATATACTTTAAGTAATTCGTTGTAGTTATGTTTATATTTCACTTTTACTTTCTCATTTACCAGATATTTAATGAGTCTCACTTGCAATTGTTTTATCCTGTCTAGTTGTGTTTTGAAGGTAAGGCCATAACTGCATAACTAAACACAACCAAAGTAAGATTTCATATTTTAGTTGGCTTTATTAGAGACCATGGCGAGGTGGAATAAATCAAAAACTTTTGTAGGTACTCCAAACAGTTTTTATATACAAATTATCTGGTTACTTATCATGTCATTATAATACATAGGTATTTTGTTTCTCGCATGGTTATAACATGTTAAAAAAATATAATTTAAAAGCAAATAATTTAGAAAATTCTTATTTATTTCTAAAATCTTTGCTTAAAAGGACAAATAATTTAGCAGCCTATTCTATTGTAGGCTACCGTGGTGGACCACAGCCTAAACCAGTGGTCTCCAATTAGTTTCGCTCGGGGTCCGTTTTAAGAAATAAAATGACTATCGAGGTCCGCACATTTTATTTAAAAAATGTGCGGACCTCGTGTGCGGAAAAATGTGTTTTTAAAAGAAAAAATATTTATTAAACAAATGTAATTAAGGAAATAACAAAGGTATTTTGTTACATAGGTATCAATGCGAAAAATGTAATTTTTTGTTGCGATTTATGTGTCTGAAGTTTGGAGTAAATTTTATTATTTATTTATATCGGAAGTAGTCTTTAGTGTAAGTTACTGTGTTCTCGCGGTCCGCACAAAATGGGTCGGCGGTCCGGATGCGGACCGCGGTCCGCCATTTGGCGACCCAAACCATGCCATGGCCTAAACCTTCCCCGATTAAATAAGAGATCCGAGCTCCAGCAGTGGGGAGTGGAGTTGTTAGTTTTTTCTTCGAAAATATCCTACATGTTATGTTCGTCGTATAATATTTATGATGATAGCATTTAACTAAGTTGTAAGTGTCCTACAACTTAGTTAAATGCAATTACTGCTTATAAACTTTAACTCTCGCACCTATTTAATTTGAACAATAATAAGCTACATCCTGCAAGACAAATTGATGTGAGCGATGCTAAGATGAGGAAACCTATCATATTTAGTACAAGATATTTCCCGCGACTTCGTACGTGCAAAATCGTGCAGAAAAAATTATATACGAGGTTACACGCTTAAAAAGTTTTCTACAAATTATGCAAACGAAACACGAGTTACACTTGTAGGCCGTAGGGTTGTAGACAAGAACAGCCCCATTAATATTCATAATGTAATAATAATTGTGAATTAAACACTTGATATTATTTTAGACAGTATATAAGTAGGTACAGTATTGCTGAGTTAAACAATACCAACTTACAGAAAATTAAAATCTTGTAGCATAAGACACAAAGCTAACTTCAAAACGAAAACTAGTTAATATATTCAGGCGTTACTTTGCGGTAATCCATAGCATACAATTTAATTTATATTATATCTAGCAATAACCCGGAAAAAAAATCGCAAGATATTGCTAGATATAATATAAATTAAATTGTAAAACGAAAACTGTTTAACTTATGAGTAACCATTACGTACCTCATAAAATACCTAGTAGCCACTAATGGGCTGGATGAATAAGAAGTTTGCCGTCTACGAACAAGTACTTTGCCAAGCCAATACTTTGATTTCATGAAAGGTAAAAGATCTATTCATGTCAGTGGAGAAATTCAGTATCAAAAGGGTTCGGCCCGAAATTGACCCAGAATCGACAGAAACGAGATGGTTCCTCATGTGTTCACTCTAAATTATATAATATGCTGTCGCCAAAAGGGAAAACTTGAAAAGTGCCGGGTACAGAAGTTATGAGCAAGAATTAAATCAGTTTTTGTATGGCAATGATATAATGAAATTGTATGACATACGACGACTCCCGAAAGACATTAAAAACGTTTTTGTAATGTATTGGATATATTGGTCGGTGTCGTAAGTAGGTGTATGTGTAGTTTCAGTGTTGAAATTGTACACTGATACATACGTCTACAGTTTCAATGTACGAAGATACGATTTCTTGCGGAAGTTCCGCAAAAGGCTATTCCACATATTTTTTTTCAAATATATTTTAAAATCATTCGTATCGATTCGACAGTCAACTGGTTTTTTTTTTCCTGAAAAAATGATTGAAATTTAAACGACAAACGTTTGCGCCAAAATGACAGCCACCATTATCGTGACGTCATAAGAACAGAAACAAATAAATATCAAATGTGCGTGTGTAGTGCATGAACTATAGATTTAACTTTCGCTGTGGTTTATTCGATTTGAATATGGACCGTTTTAGGTCACGTATTGGGCTATTAGTATGATTTTTAACCAAGCCCTTTGATAAGTTACTACTCTGCATTGCATTACAACCCCGTGGGGTATGTTATGTTTCTAAAAATCCTTTTTTAACAGATTTCTACGTCATAATAACGTGTACGTGCCAAAATTCAACGCCATCCGTTCAGTTGTTGATATTTCGCTATACAAAATTTGGACCCCCCGTATAACCCTCTATTTTCGACGATCGGGATGAATTAAAAAAAAAAACTATAAAATACATACGCAATAATTTGCATTTATAACCTCGGATATTAAACTTCATGGATAACGGGACAGATTTTAAATATTTTTAATACAAACTTTCAACCCTTATTTTACACCCTCAGTGGGTGAATCCTAATAAACCCTGAAACACGTATGTATTAAAATTTAAGTGCATGAATTTCAATTTTCATTGATATTAGTGTAGACTTTTAAACATTCCATGCAAACTTTCAACGCCTATTTCACTCCTTTAACGGTGGAATTTTTGAAAATCCTTTCTTAGTGTGCGTCTTCAATGTAAATTAAAACTACTGTCAAAATCTCACGTTTGTACTATTAGCGCTTACGCGGCGGCTATAGCGGCTGTGCGAGCGTCTAAATGTCAGTCAGCCAGTCAGTGAGGACATCTCCTTTTATATTTATGTAGATTAAAATATTTAATTTCTTAGGGGATGTGGTCGAGAAAGATAAAACACCTTTAATATAATAATCATGGTACGAGGGCTGCACTAAAAGTATCGGGAATGGAATATTTCCACTGTTCCTGTCATATTAAAATCTTTTTAATTTAAAACTCCTTGGTTTTAAAAAACGAATATCGTTTATTTATTTAAAAAAAGATTCTCGGTCTTGTCACAAGGTCTTGTCAAACTTGTTTAGTCGTTGAGAAAATGGAATTGACTCGAGAAAATTCTAGAGCGATGATTTATTATGACTTTCGAAGTGGTTTAACACAAAAACAGTGTGTTGACCGGATGATTTCTGCATTTGGTGATGAAGCCCCATCCAAAACCACAATTTATCACTGGTTTGCTGAATTTTAACGTGGACGTGTCAAGCTCAGTGATGATCCCCGTCAAGGTCGTCCAAAAACTGCAGTCACCCAAGAAAACGTTGATGCTGTGCGTAAGCTGATTGAGGAAGATCGACATGTGACATACCGCGAAATTCAGGCAACTTTAGACATTGGTATGAGTCAAATACAAATAATCTTGCATGAACAATTAGGTGTAAAAAAGTTGCTTTCCCGATGGATACCGCATTTGCTCTGTAAAGAGCAAAAAGCGGCTCGCGTTACTTGGTGCGTCAGAACTCTCGAAAGATTCCACGCAGGATCCTCAAATGCTGTATACAACATCGTATCAGGTGACGAATCCTGGACGTACTACGCGTACGAACCCGAAACAAAAAACCCGTCACGAGTTTGGGTGTTCGAAAATGAGTTAGAGCCAACAAAAATTGTTCGTTCACGGAGTGTTGCAAAAAAAATGGTGGCCACGTTTGTCTCCAAAACCGGCCATGTTGCGACTATTCCTCTTGAGGGACAAAGAACGGTTAATGCAGAATGGTATGTTAACATTTGTTTGCCACAGGTCATTTCTGAACTCCGTAAAGAGAACTGCAACCGCCGCATCATCCTCCATCACGACAATGCGAGTTCTCACACCGCGCACAGAACAAAAGAGTTTTTTTGAGAAACAAAAGAGCAAGAAATCATAGAATTATTAGACCATCGCCGTACAGCCCCGACCTAAGCCCTAATGATTTCTATATTTTCCCTAAAATAAAGAATAAATTGCGTGGTCAGAGATTTTCATCACCTGAAGAAGCTGTGGACGCCTACAAAACGGCCATTTTGGAGACCCCAACTTCCGAATGGAAAGGTTGCTTCAATGATTGGTTCCATCGTATGGAAAAATGTGTCAAATTTCGCGGAGAATACTTCGAAAAGCAATAAATACATTTTTAAATAGTAATGTTGTGTCACTTCCTTGATTCCCGAAATTTTCAGTGCCGCCCTCGTATACTCTAATAGTCACGGATGCTTGTGATTTTTCGTCAATAAACAAGCATATTATATGAAGTATATTTAATGTTCTTCTTTTTGTTTACTATCTATTTTTTTTACTTTGCGAAGCTTTTGGTGTTAAAGTAAAATTGTATTGACAATCACCTAGACGTGAGTTTCTCATGATGTTCAACTAAATTAACTTTAAAAAAGTTGAGTGATTAAGGAAATTGCGTCGATTTGGGCCAGGAAACCGAATGACATTATTTATCACCACCATTACACACGGGCAGTCTGCCCATAACACATTGGGTTCAATGAAAATTACCAAATTAGTAAAAATATGTTTGTTAATGATGAATATTTAAAAACATGCTTGTTGATGATTTTATTATGGTTGGAAACTAGGAGCTTGGAACTAGGACTATAAACCAAGAGTAAGGAATGTTTATTTTTAAACGTACTCGTTACCTTGCTGTAGTACTTCTGTAGGCTACTTTTTATCTTAGGAAAATGCACTTTTACGCGTATGAAGTATCTGGTAAATAGTAAATATTCCTATATTAATATAAATCCTATATTCCTATATTAAAATATTATAAATAGTAATAAATGAAGGAGTAGTGATCCAGGAGCGATGCGACGTCTTACATCGGTGCGAAAGCTTGAAGCTCTTTGCCGCCAAATCATCCAAGTCAGAACCTGTTGGGGGTTATTTATTTATATTTTTCGTGAATATTCATAAGCTCAGTCTTCACTTACCTGAAGAAATCATTTCTGCAGAAGAGCTTGTTGTCCCGTGAGTAGCACTTGTCTGCGAGCGGCGCGCGGCAGTCCGCGCAGCGCACGCAGGCAGCGTGCCACGCGCGCTCCAGCACGTGCAGGAGGAACTTGTCCAAGATCGGCTTCTCACAGCCGGCGCACGCCATGGCGCCGCCTGCCTCGCCCCGTCCTGAAGACAAGGTTGAGAGTGTTAGTACATAATGTAGAGATAAGGTAAAGTGGTATTTACTTACGATGTTAAGGATATGGCATTTGGAATCTGGATACGGATACGAATATAGGTATAAAATTATCTCGGTATCGGTGACGGATATTAAATTATTACGGATTATCTGTTAGTTTCGGATAATGTCGGTTACGGATATTAGATTTACGACGAATAACAATAAAATGCATATACTTTAGGTTATCGTTTGGCCTAAAAAGCTAGTAAGTCGGCACAGCCGGAAAATTAAATAAACATGTCAAATTATAGGAGTATACGGAGGACTATGTCTGAAATTATCCGAAACTATTTTCCGACGACGGTTACGGATAGTTTCTTTATTTCGCATATCCGATATTGAAACTCAGTTACGGTTATGGAGCTCCATAACATCCCGGGTTTCTACCTGGCAGAGCCAACAGCCAGGCTAATTGACTGAGTTTCGCTAAGAAGATTCATAGGGGGTATCAAAAGGACATTTTGTTCGACAACATTTCGGTCGATTTACGTACAAAAACACGAGTATCTATTGCATTAGCTGGTTACGACTATAAGTATATATTACTATATGATTATATTGCTTTTATACTAAGCCAGGAAACGTTACTAAATATTCGTATGGCAGCAGTAAAAATTACAGATAAAATTTATTTTATATCAGTGCGGATACTTCAATGAGAATGACCCAAACTATTCCAGAACGTTCGTTTAACTTTGGTACAATTAGTATACCTGCTTTCTAAACTTAAGTCCATTCTAACTCTCACTATCATAATAATAATATCTAACTAAATAATATCTTAAAATATGCACAAACAAATGACAGGCATCAAAATAAAAAACCGGCCAAGTGCGCCATTATGCTAATATTTTACATGTTAACTTATTATTCCGTTTTTTTTATACAAAGTTTTCTAATTAAGCTCATTTTACAAGCTAAGTATCCATATCCTGATGTTGTAAGTTTTATAGAATATTTAAAATGTATTTAATAAGATATAATAAATGTCAGAAACGGTAATAAAATATTTCGCGTTTTTTTTTTAATCTAAAATTTCGAATTTATTTATAAAAATCCGAGCTACCCGAGCTCGCTACTATTTTTTTCTAGTTCACATAGTCGCAGACTACATTACGTCTTAGTATTAACGACGATGAAGTCATATCGTACCTAAATTGCCATCAGCTCCCTAGCTATTATTTTGTACTTCATATAAAAAGATGACATGAGTGTCTGTTACTTATAGATTTTGGCCACAAGCCAAACGACTAAAGTTTCGGGTCCACTTGTAAATGTAGAGTCCAAACTAATTTTCTGCTAAAGGTAATCTAGCTAGTTTAATATGAGTGTTATGTTTTTTATTCTAATCAAAACTCTGAGCCTGTATAATATTTTATGTTTTAACACATCGCGCTGATAAAGAGGTGAAATATTTAAGCATATAGCAAACTAATATTTTACACCTTTCTAATAGAAATTTCTAAGTCTAAGTCGACACTGCACATAGGTACCTACAGGCTGAAACGGCCTCCATCGTAAAGTCAGTTGCTCCGGCACATAATGGGATTGTGTTTTATGATCGATAAACCTAAGTTGAATAAAATTTTATTAGCATATGTTATTATAGAGTACTGCACATAGCCGCGCTTGAATATAAAATGTAATCAACTTTATGGCTACTGCCAATCCGACCCTATGAAAGGCCGTCTAATACAAAGTTCGCAGGAGTTATGTTAGATAACAGTATCGTTAATATAAGGTAGGAAATATATAGTTTACTACCTGAATATAGAGTTTGATACCCACAGAATCTGAGATATTTACAGCACTAAAACTAAAAATGTTTAGTTATGCATTTTGCCGGCTCAAGTTATGGAGAAAAACCTTTACGTCACAAATAAGTTTATGATCACATTCTGAAGATGTTCCCAAGGCTTTACTCTTTATGTCGTTACGATTCGCGACAGACATAAAAAAGTAAAAATGTCACCTCACTAATTCCTTCTTCACGATCCTTTTACAAGGCTTTGAAAAATTTTGACATTTATTGGTCAAATTTATGAAGGTCGCGGCGACGGTTTAATATTCCATATTCAAATCTGAATGTCCGATTGGACGCGCGCCATTTGAGGCCAATCTTTCACGTTCTGTGACCGTCAGCAGTGGGTAAGCAGCGGTGCGTATGATTTTTCGTGGAATTTTAGTCACGCTGCATAAAGTGCACTTTGGGAAATAACAAATACACTACTTTTCTAAACTTTTTCGGTACTCATCCTTTTTTAATTAACGTGATACTCATCATAAAAAGTTGCTATGAAACAGGTGGTTAAAAAACACTTGTAATTTTCTAAATTTTCTAGTCTTTACGTAATGTTTCCATCTTAAATATTTTTTGCTACTTAAAAGTTCTATAATCTACCTACGTTAAAACAAAACATTACAGTTACCTACCTTGTGGTTTCAAAATATGATTTGAAAAACTTCACACAATTTCTTAGTGTAACGTGTTTTAAAAGTAATGAGAGTGTGGAACTTAATAACTTTCACTTAAGTGGTAACCGCTAAACAAATCTACGGACATACGGGTAGGTGTAGTGCGGTTATCTATAATATAATTAATAGGGGACTTGTAACTCCTTGGCTATTGGTTTTTCTTACTTTTCAACTTATAAACTACTTTGGAGGCCGATTACTCGAAAATGGTTGACTTTGTAAAAAAGTAATTTTAGATTTTTTTTAAAAGCCTTTATTTTAAAATACCTATTCAACGATACCCCATACGATGAAGTAGAATGAAAAAATATTTTTCATCCCCACTTCTCATGTATGGGAGAGCACCCCTAAAATATAACATTATTGTTATTTTACGATGCCAAAACCGAGATCTATATACGTTTTATAACTATAACAAATTTCAACCATTTAAAATTATAAATACAGAAGATTTTTAGATGGTCAAAAATGGACCCAGAGTCGACAGCAATGAAATGTTTGCCAATGCGATTTGATTGATGTCACCAAAAGGACCATCCCGAAACACGGCGGGTATAGAGGTTACAAGTAAGAATAAAATACAAAATCAATCAGTTCTTCTATATAAATGAAAGACGTGAGACGATGTACGAAAAACAACGATTCTCGACAGACATTAAGAACGTGGTTATAATGTATGGTATATTATGTTGTTCGGTGTAGGTAGTAGGTGTAGTTTTTGGTGTTGAAATTGTAGGTGTACTCGTACATGCGTCTACAATTTCAATGTATGGTTGTGCGATTTCGGAGGTACGACTACTACTACACCCACTACACCTAATACACCTACTACACCTACTACACCTACTACACCCACTACACCTACTACACCTACTACATCTACTACACCTACTACACCTACTACACCTACTACACCTACTACACCTACTACACCTACTAAGATTTTGGATTTTATTCTTGCTCATAACTTCTATACCCGACGTATTTCAGGATTGACCTTTTGTGACATCAAATATGATTTAATGGTCTAAGATCCGGTACAAAAAATATATATATATACCCTCATCTGTTATTCATTAGTGATAAGAAATAAATGATAGATAATATTCACATTGACACATTGCAAATAGGTCGCCTAGTTAAATTGCGCCCTAAGGGCCGATTGACACCGAAATGGCAGCGGAGCGGCGACAGCATAACGGTCATATAGTTAATTTTAAACTTTATCTTAATTACTATAAAACACAATTTCGCTTGAGACAACCGCCGCCGCTCACGGCCGCCGATGGCCGCTAGCGACCGTAGCGGCCATCGGCGGCCGTAAGTATATGACAGTTATGCTCGCCGCTCCGCTGCCATTTCGGTGTGAATCGGCCCTTAGGACGCAATTTAACTAGGCAACCTATTTGCAATGTGTCAATGTAAATATTATCTGTCATTTTTTTCTTATCACTAATAAATAACAGTTGAGAGTATATAATTCTAATACCGGATCTTGCACTATAAGTGAACCCTTAAAATAGCAAACATTTAATTGCTATAGACTCTGGGTTTTTATGTATGGCTTTTTGATGGAGTCCTTTTGTAACTCTACATAATTCTTATTATAGTTTTCAATCTTTGGCAAATTGCGTAGTGTAGGAGTAGTTTAAATGTATCACTGTCACTGCTGCAAAACCTCGTCGGTCTTGTGATATTTAATGAAAATGAAAATGTTTTATTCCTAAATAGGTGAGAAAGTAACTCTTTTAGAATTGTTTTACACGACGACCTACCACTGCACCGGTTCGGGAACTAACCCGGCGAGAGGAACCGGCGTTTTTGTAGCGATGCTTATGTCAAATACCATAAGCGCCCATCGCTCAGCTTATACATTTTGTATTTTCAAAGATGATATCATAAAGAGGATGTTATTTATTATAAAATATTGTAATATTATGTTTAATGACTATTGTATGCGTGCAATTCCATGACCGTGTATTTCAGGTAAAGCCATAACTATTTACTATGAGGTGTTGATACATTCGCAAATAATAACTCTATAAGTTTAATAGACAATATTATTCCAGGTAAAGTATTAATAGTTTTCAATGATTCAGTAAGAAGGTTTAAGTGTTTATTACTAAAGAATGAAGTTAGCCATAAACTTTTAACACTAAGCATTGAATCTGAGGTTCACTTGTAGAATGGTAGGCGTGCGCCGTAAGACATTGTTCGAGCATATTATTGAAACACTAGCTTTCGCCCGCGGCTCCGCCCGTGTAAATACAGTGTCCCAGGGGAACACTATATCGGAATAAAAAGTACCTAGCCCATGAGTTAATCCAAAGCTTGTTAAAGCTCTGGATTAATACCATACCAAATTTCATCAATATCCGTGAAAATTGCATACATACATCCATCCATCCTCACAAAATTTCATATTAATGATAGTAGTAGGATACAGTTTAGGTACGTCATATGAACGAATGTAGCATACAGAGTGGACTGAGCTGTAGCGGTCGCTGGGCATTTACAAATTCATTAGGAAACATAACACAAGGGAACAGCATTTTTGTTATACTTATATATGAAATACTAGCTGTCCCGACACACGTTGTTCTGTCTCAAATGTGAACTAGAATGAATAAATAACTACACCTACAATGCAACCTACGTCCTAGTCCTGCACCTACACCTACTCCCACAACCTACAGCTTTTCCAATATTTGTCACCTGTTTAATCCTTCCCTGAACTTCCACAATTAATTCAAGACCAAAATTAGCCAAATCGGTCCAGCCGTTCTCGAGTTTTAGCGAGACATTGGAATTGCAATCCATTTTTACGTCCCTCGGGAACGGGATAAAAAGTATCCTATATCCGTTTCCTGGTTCTAAGTTGAGCAGTTGAGCTTGAGTTATAAATTGTGTAACTAACACGACTTTATTTTATATATACGCCCCCTTAGTAATAAAAAGATTTACACAAAAGATTTACACAACGGATTACTTAAGCAACGTTGCTGTCTTTGTCTGATGCGTTGGAAAAGTCACTTGACAGACAAAGGCAGCAACGTTGTTTAAGTTATCCGTTGTGTAAATCTGTTTATTAGTAAGGGGGATAGATTATGACTATTGGCTAATATAATAATATATAGTTTTACGGTGCTGATTTCAAATCTGTGCTCAGTGCTTACAAAATCAAAACTAAGTGTGTTTTGATGTTTTGGATGTTTTCTGACACCTGCGACAGGTACTAAGTACCTTATATGGTTTGTAGCACTGGCGTGTTTTGTGTCTAAATTCTTTCCCCCTTTTTAATAGAAATATTTACACCACGGATACGCTAATCGGTGTTGCTATCTTTGTCTGTATTGTTGGAACAGCCACTTGACAGACAAAGCCAGCGCCCAGCAACATGGATTAGCGTATCCATTGTCAGCCATTGTGTATACCTATCCATGATCTACATACCCATACCATATACCCCATATACCCATGATCTGACAGACACCTAGCAAAAATGAAGATACTGAAGATATGGCGGAGCTATACCGGGGTTACTGAAATACCCACATGATTTTAGAATACCTACTGCAGGAGCATTTCGCAAAGTTCCTGTAAACCGAAGCAAGCAAACAAATATCACACAAATAATTGTTTTATAATAGTATAAACTTTAACAAAAATAGCAATTTTTTTTGCAATCATTAAAAAATTTGGGTTGATACAAAAATTTGAGTACATAGGTACGGATCTGAAATTAGTCATACACCAAAAAAGTCTAATTTTGTTCCCCTGTGTTATATATCAAAGAATAGGGTAGCACATGAAGTCAAGGCGGGGTACACCCCATTTTGACTCCGAATCGTTTTTGGATGTTAGAACTGAGCTTTCCCTACAATTTTTCCAGTAATTGCACGTAAGAAAAACAATTTGAATGGCTCAAAAATATTTTTCTCATTTGCAAGTATGTAGTTAATTTTTGAGTGAGTTTCTTTTACAAAATCCTGGCTCACGGCGAGAAGTTTCTGGGTGAAAGCGAGAAGAAGGAGGCGAGATATTGCAGACATTTGGTCTAGGGGCTTTTGGGCGAGAGTCTGGAAGGGCTTAGAAAATGCAATCCATTGTCTATGTTGTCCATGCAAACGACAATACAGGACCAGCGCAGTCATCAGTCTGATAGAACCCATACAAATGACCGTGAACTACAGGTCTAAAATGGCCACATTAAGTGAATCGTACTATGAAACATCAACTTTTGAAGAATGTGCGATTACAGTAACTTGTTACTATATAAAATATTTTCTAACAATTCGACTAAGTAACTTGACTCATAATCATTTACAAATCTTAGATGATTTCTAATTGAATGAGTTTTTATAAACAATAATTGATGACTACAGAACATCGCTAATACATCTTGTTTGTATACATAATGAGTATAATTTTTATAGTCATTAGACTGTAATCTACTTGACATTTAAATAATCGATTAAATAAAAAAATCAGATTGCACAATTAATATTCTTTTTTAATTTTCATGACAACTGTTTAGTTTAAAAAAATACTATTTTAATGTACAAAATATAATACAGTAAATGGACGAATAATAATAATTTGATTTATTTCTCGATTAAAATAAAATTTATATTTTTTTAAAGACATTTCCACAAAGTACACAGTAAGTTTATGAATCATGGATAAAAAAAATCATGTTATAATAAGTGATCAAAGTAGATTATTTAAAGTTCCATCTAAGTAATTGCTAAATAAGGCATTTATTCAAATAATATTAGGTCTTTACCTATGAAATTTCCGTTTTGTATGAAAAAATTTAAACGATTTTTTTCATGTATTTTTTATTTGTATTAATCGAAGTAATCACCCATGCAATCAATGTATCTTTGTCAACGCAGTGGCAGTTTATTGATGCCCTTCTTAACGAAATCAGCTGGACGGGAGGCAACCAATTCTTCAAAGGCATTTTGTACTGCCTCTCGGGTATTGAATTTTTTTCCCGCCAAGAAGTTATCCAAATTCTGGAAAAAGTAGTAGTCTGTAGGCGCAAGGTCTGGTGAGTAGGGCGGATGACGGAGAGCTTCCAACGCCAGTTCTTGCAACTTGGTGACCGTCTGCTGTGCAGTATGAGGTCGCGCGTTGTCGTGCAGGAGCAGCGGAGACGAGCGATTGACCAATGCTGGTTGGAGATGTGCCAGCTTCACCATCATTGTGTTCAGTTCTTCATAGTACACATCTGCAGTAATGCTCACCCCGTTTGGTAAGAAGCTGTGATGAATCACACCGGCGCTAGACCACCCAACGGTGACCATCACTTTTCTAGGGGTAAGTTTTCGTTTAGGGCATTGTTTAGGTGCTGAACCAGGATCCAACCAACTTGCTGAGCGCTTGCGGTTATCAAACTAAATCCATTTTTCATGGCAGGTAACAATGCGGTTCAAAATTCCTTCATTTGTGTGTCTGTTGAGCAGTGCAAGGCACGTCTCGACGCGTACTTCGCGCTGGCGATCATTAAGTTCGTAGGGCATTGTCAAGCTTTTTTACCTTGCCAATTTGACGCAAATGGACCAATATTGTTTTGACGCTAACGTCGATAGCTGCTGCTAATTCAGCCGTAGATTGTGTATCATCAGCTTCCACAATCGCCTTTAATTCGTCATTGTCGACCAAAGTCTTCGGACGACCGCGAGGTTCATTTTTCAGGTCGAAATTTCCAGAACGGAAGCGAGCAAACCAATAACAGGTGGTGCGTGGGTTTGTAGTGTTAGCTCCATAAACGTCGTTGATGTTGCGTGCCGCTTGTGCCGCGTTTCTGCCACGACGGTACTCATATTCCATAATTACTCCAATTTTTAACGTATACATGATGACGAAAAAGATTGAAATGCGATGAAAATGTAACACTAATCAATAAACAAATGACTACTTTTAGAAAAAGAATTCCATGTTTTTAAAATACAATTAATTTGAAATTAGAATTCTAAGAATTGAAACAAAATTTATTTTGATTTGAAATGGCCAGTACTGCAGAACGGCAATTCATAGGTATACCTATTATTATTATTTGAATAAATGCCTAATTATATATTATTATATAATATTATTCCAATAATATTATGCGTACTTTTACTAAGTATTAAGGATAGGTTACAAATAATTATTTTTGGAGTATAGTTATTTAGTTTTACCCCGTTAATAGTCGTATTCAGTGTAGATTTATTGGCAAAAAATTGTAATATTTATTTAGAATTTAAAAAAAATCATTTTGCCTGAAAACTAGATAATAATTTGTTTCCAGAAACACTTTTTCTGTGTATTATATATAAGTATGTATATCTTTATATGATGAGAAGGTATTTAGAAGGGATTATAACTGTAATGTAAGTTCTTTCGGCTTAATATTAGACAATTATATTTTCAAAGAAGGTACTTTTGTAATCTTAAAACAGCTCAAGTACGCAGGTACAATTACTTATAAAAACAAACAAGACAGATTAACTTAATCTCTATCTGTGTAGAGTTCGCTCATTCTGCCTTTTTTGGGTATTGGAACTCTTAGAATCATTGAAATATTTATGTGTTAATATTATTTGTATACAATCATAATAGGATTATTTTTTTAATATTTAACATCTACTGAATTTAAGTTAGTATGTATGTAAAACAGAAAACATGTTATTTTGTTTCTTATTCCACTTAAGCCTCTAGTGAAGATTATTATGTACTTTTTTATAAGGGTCTATGATCGAAATTCGCCCATAATAATTCCAATGGTTATAAAGTTTGAACTTTATAAGGGTTCTTTAGCCTCTTAGATAGAAAAAAAGTAAAAATGCTGTGACAGATTTTCAAATGTCAACGTGTAACAAATGGTATCTATCCAACGCACGGTAGTGTGTATTAATATCTGAGGTAATGTGTGTTGTTGTTGATTTTATGTATTTCTAAAAAATATTTTTTTTTAAATTAAGCTATGTGTAGATTCCTTCCCACATAAACTTTAATTTACCGGTCAAATAATATATCTTTGCCGTACGCACAATTCTCGTAAAAATGTAATCAAAGTTTTTGCTTCACAACTTTGTTGAAAAAAAAAAAGGAAGCACTAGGCACTAGGCACCAACCTACTTGTGCATGAGATAATAATTACTGGAATATCAATAAAACACTAGACCCTATTTTTATACAATTTCATTTACGTTGCAAGTTTTACTTAAATTATTGCATATCTAAGTCCGAACCTCTTGAAAGTGAATTGCACTAATAGACGTTTTGTGGTTATATTTTAGTATTCCTTAGTTTGACTGTTATTTTCGCATTATAAACCTTAAAAACATTTTACAGATTTAAAATTCGCAACAGTTACACTATGATGACCTCAAGTTAGATATAAGATGGTTATCGTCAAGTTAAATTGGTGTAATTATATACACCTGATATGCAAATTCCCGCTTTTTCTACATACCACTTGTAAATTTAGCAGTTTATATTGAGTTATTCCGTTATTTTCGTGTAGGAAATAATACCTCGATAACCACCTATTTTTTTATTCAACGAAGTAGAGAAAGTTTACTATTTTTAACTAATTAAGTGTTTAATGTTTACAAATAGTAAATTACAGGGTAAATTTTTCAACTGGGCATGATAGGCGAAATCTGAAACTATTAGGAACAGAAAAAATGCTGAAATTAGTTGCGAGCCCGATTTTGATAAAAACGAAAACTGCCTCATTGGATTTTTCATGAATTAATTTCCCTAGCCAGGAATCGATTCGACTGATGTTGGAAAAAACTGCACATTAGTTAATTACATCCATTCGATTGTGTTGCTAATAAGAAACAAATTTTGAAAAGTAACAACATGCGGTTAACATAAGGATACTGTACATTTTATCAAAATATCCATAGGTCGGTTTAATAAGTGAAAGTCATTAAAGCTTATATATGGAGCACGGTATTGTGATATTGTGAGTTAGCTCTACCTACGTAGAGCTTAAAGCGCCGGCAACATAGGCCTAACGTTTGTAAAGCTCACTAACTATAACAACAACTAGGATATAAATAGACTTATTATACATTTCATTATATAGTTTGTAATAAAATATACATGTATTCATCACATTACCAAATACAGTCATTGTAAAGGTCGGTAGATGAATCTATGTTTTCATAACCTTTCTGTAAGCTTGTTATTGTCATTAGGACTTAAATATGTTTGGATGTAGTGTTGTGCTTGTAGCGTAGGTTCAAGTTAAGATTACATGTTGCCTAAATCATAATGTCAAGAGACTCTACATTGCATATTGGCTTTACAACAGTAGAATGTCTAATGAACACAACAGAAAAGACAAAAACACATGCAGAAATCGAATTAAGACGATAAAAATAAAATAATAATAAAAACAAAAAAAAATCAAAACAACCTCCAAATGTCGGCATCGCTGATAAAAAATCACATTCAAAGTTCCAATAGAAAAATTAGTTTTCGCGAATTCCTAGCAACGCAGGACACTGACTTTTACCAATGTGGTGCTGGTGGAAGGGGGCATGTGCCCCCCGTCCTGCGGCAAGGAATCCCGCCACTTCGACACCCTCTACACGTCACTGCACAAGACACGCCGCGAACGATCGCGCAGGGCCCCCGACACTCCGATACGCGCGGGATCTAGACGCGTACTGGCGGCCACATCGCAGCCTCTACGTCGCGACGCGCCACCGAGCGGGACGCCCGTACGGCCGCTCTACACTCAAGAGCGAGCTAGATATAGTAGCGTTCGGAAACGGGCGTGGTTCGAGTGAGCGGCCACTAGCGACGAGGGGGTGGCGTCCGTGTATATTTTTCTAGTTTTTTTTCGTGCGTGTTTCTGTGCGGTAGTGGGATTTCATTTCGTAGGACACGTGCGCCGTTCGCAGTAAATTTAAATTGCCTCGTCTGTAGATCGGGTAGCTACATATAATTATAGAGCCTGAATTTTTCGGTTGCCTCTCATCTAGGCTCGTCTTATTTTATGGTTTCGCTCTGAGAATGTTTTGACCGGGGGCGTGGGATCGGTGTTTATGTAGACACTTGCCCGCCCTCGATGTATTCTACTCTTTTTATAACGAATTCGGTCATTAACCGAAATTCAAATTTTTTAACTTTACGTTCCTAATCATCATTATATCATAATGTTTAGGGAAATAGAGTTTGAAGAAATAATATTATGTTTATCGTTATTTTTACAAGTTTTCAGTTATTTCAAGCTAGTCCGGTGTTCACTAAATAATAGATGTATGTATGTATGATTAACTACCTAAATTCTAGTTTGTGGAATGTAGGCGTTAGAGTTATCATGATGCATCACGTAATAATTATATATTTTTATATAAAAACTATAACCCGACTACGTAAATACTTAATTATATAGCCTATATAATCTATTAACACCTAATTTATTAAAATCGGATCAGTAGCTTAGGCGCTGCGGTGGATCTAAAAAACATACATACATAGACGGCCAAAATCATTATCCTTCCTTTTGGGTTCGCTGTAGTCGGGTAAAAAGAGATTCTATGCAGTCAGGTTCTTCGTATTAAAAAGATATTTACTAGATTGTGCTCTTTTGCTAGATTGTGATATTTACTAGATTGTGACTGAGGTGCCTAGATTTTATCCTTATTTGAAATACTTTTATACTTATAACAAATGTTACTAAAGCATAGCGCAAATGTTTGTAACATCTCTGACGTAGCGAATTCAAAACCAAAGCATGCATCCTCCTGCGGCAGCTATCCGGCTTTTAACTTACCTAGGCAATGACAGGTATAGTATATATCTAACCACCGTGGCTTTAAGCCAATAGGTATACGAGTACTATCTAAAATTCTACACTACAGACATACCTTTAGATTAGACCAGCTCCTACATTGTGCCGGATGGCGCAGTAGGCATTATCACGTTTATAAACCCAATTTATTATTTACAGTTTATTAAACCAAATGCCGTAGAAATTGGTAGGATATAAATAGATATTTCGTAACATAGAGTTCACGTTATCAACAACTACAAATAATAATAATAGTTTATTTTCTCTCCGCAATAATTTATATATAATTTTAACATAATTTACAATATAGTGTACTGACTTTGTGGGGAGACTGTCTTAGTCTAAACTAAGCAGGTTCCTGCTTGTATTTCAAGATACCAGGCCTCCAACCCTCGCTTTAGCAAATGTGAAATGTTAACAAAAATTGCGATACTTATCCCTGCTAATATTATAAATGTGAATGTAAGTTTGTTTGTTACGCATTCACACGAAAACTACTGAACGGATTTTGATGAAATTTGGTATGGTAGTAGTTTAGACTCTGGATTAAAACATAGGTTACTTTTCATCCCGGAAAAGTACAGTTTTCCCGCGGGATACTCGATAGTATATTTACGCGGGCGGAGCCGCGGGAAACAGCTAGTTTAATATAATTTAACAAAATATTGAATTTAATTCTAACATAGCATATTTCAAGAAATTATGTGTGTGTGTGTACATTAAATATGTATGATATAAATGTATATTTATATTATTTTAGTGTATTAGATTTTCAGTTTCAGTATAATCGAGGTTCATAAGCCATTGAAAGGTACTAACAAGCAAATATTTAATACTGATTCAAGTTTCACTATGTTATGTTATACCTACCCTGTCAGAAGGATTTTTGGCACCCGATAGGTTTAAAATATTAAACGTGCGTTGTACCTACTAGGTAAATATTTACATAGAGTGCCATCGCCTTCCCTCTCTACGTAGTCCATAAGGCTCTCCTGTGGCTCAGTGGTTAGAGCGTCGGCGCTCAAGCCGGAGGTCACGGGTTCGAATCCGAAGGAATAAAAATTTTTCTGTGTTCCTGCATCATGGATGTGTATAATATAATAAAATCTTAAATATATGTATATTGTCAAAGAATTAAATATATTTCCGTTGTCTGGTGTAACACAAGTTCTTCGAGAACTTACCACGGGACCAGTTTGACGTGGTGTGAGAGCGTCCATAGATATATAAAAAAATACAGACTTAAACTGACACGAAATATGTAACGAAGTCATAGGACTCTATAAAACTCTACCTATGCTGAAAACTGAAACTAACATGATAGAACTTACTAGCGTTGTCCTAAGTGCTCAGACCAAATTAAAAGTTAAGACAGAGCTTTGTCAAACAAAAACTGAGGCCCGGTTTTTATGTATGTAGTGCGCATGTGGCTACGCACTACATACATAAAACCACACACCGCGACAGCTCGCCATACAAGGTAAAACGTAGTTTCGATACATATTCTGTGTGCGTGAAACTGTGTAGGTAAATTACACGGCGAGGCCACGTGAGGCGTAGTATAGACCGGCCTCACTGTGTGCGCAGAACTCTGTCTTCACTTTTTTATTTGATCTGAGTATAAGTAAGTTCTAAGATAATGTTAGATAATATGCCTAAGGGTTTTTAATCGCTCGCGGGGACTCTCGAACTTTGACAGAACATAGCGGTTATCTTGGTAAACTGTACAATTTGACATGAATACATAATATTCAGCCATGACAATTTACCATGGAAAGCTGCACGCTTCAGCAACGCCTAGCCAACGCCAACGCGTCGTATCGTCGCGAAACGAAATCGCGACGCGGCGCTGCATTTTTAAAATAGATATTCAAAATTGAACTTTATTCAGTATACAAGAAGACACACGTTTAATTGCAAGAGCGGCGCCGCGCGAGCATTGAAGTTTAACATTCCAACTCTTGCAATTAAATGTCTTCTTTTGTAGTGAATAATGTTCAATTTTGAATCGCTATCTTAAAAATGAAGGGCACGCGTCGCGTCTCGTCTCAGCGTGAGCTGACCCTTAAGATTAGATACATACTAAAATCTTACTTAATTTCAAGAATGCAAAAGTAATGTACCTATTAATTTTAGCAAACGCCTGTACAAGGCACTAAGTTTTATTTAATCATATTATAGGTACGTACACATTTAAACGTATATATTTAATACTACCTACTTGCTAATAAAGTCTTTGAATATTTGAATCGGTCTCTGTTTCGCCTTTGATCTCTTGTTTTGCTTTTGATTATGAACAAAAAACTTTATTTTTAAAGTTGTGCCATTAACTTTTATAAAATTTTACCCATACTGTAACCCAACTTGTACAAGTTTTGATTAGTAGAGGCAATAGTGCTTATATCTATAAATCTGTCGCGATTATCTAAATATAAGTTTAGTAATTATATAATTACTAGGCATGCTAATACTTATTGCTTTGTTATTCAAGGTTTTACCAAAAGCTATACCGCTTTTAAATAACAATATAATATCTTAGTACCTACGCTTCATACCACGATAATCTAGCCCCGTGCTAAGTACCCGAAGTACTTTTAAAGAACGGGGACCAGACGACGGCAAGTATATTTAATAATTTTATACTATTCATACACGTAAGATATTTTTATATTATTCACATATTTAATACACATAGCCATAACCCAGGAAGAGGAACACAGAAAATCTTTTTTTGTTCCTTCGGCGATCACGCCGAATCATCGAACCCGCTATCCCCGGCTTGAGCACCAACGCCACAAGAGTAAAAATTCTTACTTACAGAGGAACACCTTACATAGAACGATCCAAATTTTGTCAGAGTTTTCACAGAAGATGAGCGTAAATTATACTAAGTCTAGCGTCAGTATACGGTTATTGAGAAAGTCTAATTGGTACACCACAACCCGGCATGGAACCTGCACGATCACGCGTGTGACTCAGGGGTCTATTCACTAGGTCATGGAGACTTATGGCCAAGGTGCGAAAGGAAAATATCAAGATAGCCATACAATTTCACAGTAATGTACTGGATGGTTGTGTGGCGTCATTTTTGCGATACAATGCCGCTTCGCTGATCGCAGTTTTGTGAACGAGACCTTTAGAATAGTATTGACGGCAAAAAGAATTGATTGCATTAGAACTTCCGCTTTTATAAAAATTAATATAAATTCTATTGTCTATACTCTGCATAATGCATTACTATTTACTAGATAATGTACCCACTAATACTTATACCTATCATAGATGATGAAGATTATTAAGTTCAACTATTCCATATTTATTATATTCTTTCTACTTACAATTAACACTTAAAATCGTACGAGCAGGGACATCTATCTAGATGTCCCTGCTCGTGTCTCAGAAAAGAGAAACAAAATGGAAATACTCAGCTAACCTTGCAAGTAGTTCTGTGATCGCTCTCTAGATGTCACTTTATAGTTAAATCGTTCTTCAGGGCGAGTAGTGACAAAAACTCGCACTCAGCACACAGATTCATATTCATCATTTTGTAAACCAAGAGACAATAGCACATTACATTATAATTCTACCAATTTAAATGTCACTTCTGACAATCCGGTAAGAAATATATCGACGGCGCCTACGTACATTATTGTATTTGAAAAATTATACTTTTCAGGAGTGCGATTTAAAGTTTCTTTTTCGTATAACTTTGTCCTTAATGGGTTAAATCCTTATGAAAGTTTGCATAAAGTTTTATTAGGATAACAAATTAGTACATTGCATCAAAAATCCAAAATGTTGAATAGTTTTCGCGAAAATTGAGTTACGATAGTATACCACGTAATTCAGTTTCCTCCCTTTATTGTAATTGGTATTTCCAATAATTTTCTAGGAACTGCATAAACAAAAATGTATCATCGGATTTGCCGATTCGGATAATCTACGTTGGTATTTATCAGAAATATTTTATTGTAAATGTCACATTCGTTTATGTACTTCATAGATTGCTTGTACATATGATTAATTTTAATGGTATAACAAGAACCAAATTTACATAACTTGGCGCACTTATTTATTGTTCTTTATTTATAAACCACTGTATTACAGTGACAGAAACAACTTAAAGTTTTCGGGAAATACGTATTTTGTGTATAATTTGGTGCTGGGATAACAAACAAATTTAAGATTCTTCGTTTGTGGCACGTGTTGCGATAAAAGTAACCTATATCCTTCTCTAAGTTCTGACTTACCATAAATTTTGTCAAACCAGTTCAGTAGTTTGTGCATGATTGCGTTACAGACTGACTTACTTTTGCTGCTTTTGCATTGATAATAATAATAGTAAGAATTCTCTATTTGTTAAGCGAAAAATTTAAAAAATCAATAAAAAATAATGTTATTTTTTGGTTTAATTAGCTATAAAGAACAAATGGCTTTTTGAACTGATAAAATAGATTTAATGTAAGATTGATATTTTCTTTCATCATCGATATTTTCATTATCGTTGTCAGATGATACAGCTAATAACGTCTTAAACAGAAATCTGTTTAAGACGTTACGACTGCCTAAATAGGCACCCATGACTGTTTTCATAGCAGAAATTGGCAATACAATACATAAGAGGCAGCAATGAAGAGGAAAGATTCAAATTTATTCCTACTTTGTTGGTTACAAACCTTATAACGTTTTACTGCACTGAACACAAGATCTGTAAATCTCCATAAAGGCCAACATAATGTTTGCTACAATTAATACTTCAAGTGGGGAAAAGGAAATCAACAAATCGTTAATTGAGACCAAATCAGGATTGTTTTACTTATAATTCTTTTATTTCATTCTTCAAACCTTAATCGTCTTAACGTAAGATCACTTACACTTGAAAAAGTAAAAGGAAATAGGTATCCTGAAATTTTAACTTGGCAGATAATTAACTTAGCTAAAATTTCTAAGCTAATATTCTGAAATTACATCGAAAAAGGCAAAATTATGATAAAAACCTATTTGAATAGGTGAAAATTATCAATAATTATAATATGGTTTCTACATTAGGAAAGCCTTGTGTAGGAGTCATCTCAAACAGCCATGTAAATTAATAGTATTCTTCCATTATTTTCTTAAGTCTTCAAGAAATAACTTTTGAATTTTTTTACTACTTTTGAACTGAGCTATAAGAGCGTATCCGACTAGTGGGCTTTCATTCACACCATGAAAACTCGGAATTAATACAAATTACACCTCATACTTCATGGCAAAAGCTTTTATGTGAAGCCATACACCATACTGCCTATCGTGTATCGTCCAATCAGCGCTACCGATGGATCAGTTACAACTGCCCATGTGTAGGCGTAGATTGCCATGACAGTTGACACTGATTTATTTCATTAAGGAACTGATCCAATCGATAGCATTAAGTCGATTGGATAATGGTAGTATGGTGTATACTAGGGTCCTGTAAGAATATTAATTATACTATTCTGGTGTAATATAACTACTTTTAAAATTACTTACATAATGACAGACATAAAGCTTCCAACTTCCTCATTCATAAAATACTTTAACTGTCCGCTGCCCTAGTCATTTTCTGTCAAGTGATCTTTTAAAAGTATCTGACAAACATTGAAAAACTACTACGAACAATGTCGTTTAAATACTTTAAAAAAAACGAGGCTCGGGCTTTTATATAACATGTGATCGAGCTTGCTGCTTGAATCTTTCAAAGTTGCTGAAGAAATTTTGAAACTGTGAAGACCTCTAGAGCTAAACTTCTATCTATCATTGTTCTATTCATCACCCACCAGCTCCTTCAAATTATTCCAATAAGCAGGTAAATTAAATAAATATGTAATTTAATGTTATTTTCATACAGAAAAAAAAAACAATTTCATCCCTATAATTAAACATAAAACTTTATTTTTACATAAGTACCTAAATCGAATCTGTATAAAAACTGTAAAAAAAAAATGCGTGAAAAATTGTGATACCAGCTACTTACTATATTTGCCTGATTTAATGGGAAAAACATCTTAAGCTGTGATCTATTAATTAAGTTATTGGTTATAAATGTAGCTAAGAAAATACTTAAGAACTAGCTTTTGCCCGCGGCTCCGCCCGCGTGAATACAGTATCCCAAAGGAAAACTATACTTTTAACATTCACATTTATTTAATAATTTCACAATTAATTAAAAGCAAATGTGTAAGGTATATAATATATAAATGATAAGGCCTCATTTTTATTCATTTGTCAAGTCAGAACAACGTTTGTCGAGGCAGCTAGTACGATAGTAATATTACACATAATATATTTAACTGTAACGTTTATATAATTATTTTTTTTTCATTTTTTCCGACCTATGCTCCTTGCGAATAGTTATTTAGTTCCATGGGTAGAATCATAATAACTAGATTAGATAAATGAAATAGGATATAATTGTCGTTGTATATTATATTATATGTCATTGTATATATAAAAAATATACAGCCGAACTTATAACCGCCTCTTTTTTGGAAGTCGGTTAAAAATACAATGACAATAAATTCACATCATAAAAATATTGGAACTTGATTCTTGCATAAGCGGCATCACTGAATGGCGTTTTGAGTTTATGTAATTTTATGTTGAAATTTCGAAATTATACGATACTTACTGATGATATGTGATCCCAGTGTACTTCTTATTTCTGGTCCAATTATTTTTACATAGTTTCACTACGCGACGACATTTTTTTCGATTTTAACTAAAATTAAATAAAATATTCGGGATGTACACCTGTCATAAAGCTTTCAATATGACTGGCTCGGGTAAGCCGACCTCGGCTGAGTATTTATTGCAGTATTTGACAAGCACGTCAGCTCGGTCTGGTAGAGCGCCCGGCGAGACCAATGATTAGTCTATGATGAGGGCATACATTCCTTATTCCAGATCTTAGACCAACTTATTTACCGTGCAATAAAGAATTGCAATGTCACACTTGGTCGAATTCAATGTTTTTGTCTACAAAAGATTTAATTAAATCGGGACAGAGCTTAGTATGTTTTTTTTAATTTACTAAAGTTAGATACGAAAGGTAAATCATCAGAGAAAGACGTTTTATATTTTATGGTTTACTTTCAAGCATTGTTATTAAAAGCATCACAGAATATCAGCCTTTTAGAGTGAAACAAACATCCTTAACAAAATACATACATTATAGGTAATTTGCACGTATTTTATATATTTTTTTAATTGAACTATCTCGTTTGACAAACCTAGACTATATACTACATATATAATTAGTTTTTTGGTAACATTGAAAATAACAAACATATGAACGTATAAAGTAGATAGTCAATTAGACAGAGAGATCTGATGTGTAACATGACGTCACGTTACACGATTAGCATAGAAAGTTCATACTAAATTATGCTAGATTAGTTTTCCTACAAATAGATAGATTAAAACCGCTATGATCGCTCGAATGATAGCTCATTTTTCAACAGATATTGGCGATTTTTCGCCATTTATTTTATTTTGCAGTAAAGTATCATATTATGTATAAAGAAAATTTTCCCTTATATGCATATTACTTACTATAACGCAAAGGAACCACTATAGTAATGATTAAATAATAAATTTGCACTTAGATAGATCTTATAAAAAACATTAAGTACTACCAATAAAAATATTTCAACCCCAAATCACACATTATTTTTACTACAATACGTACATACGAATGACATAATTATTTCATACTCCAACACTATAAAAAATATTTTATTTCATATCATTATGGGTTAATTTAATCTCATAGTTTGTAAAATATTTTAAGTAGTATATTATGTATTTCATGTAATTTTTATAAATATACCAAAAGAGTATGGTGGGTGTAACCTCAGGCTAATATAATTTATCTTAAACTTAATTAGTAATTAACACACGGCGCAAAAAGTTGACGATACCTTTTTTATCAAAAATGACGATTTTATTATGTTAATCTAGGTCTCGGATTAATTATAATGTTTGAAAATTAACGTTCCTTATGTTATATTCGTGTAATATAAATGGACGCAAAACCTAATGGCGTTTTTGGGACAGTGAAATTTACGGACTAACGTTGTTTTTAACAATAAGGTATGTTACGGTGCAACCTCTACGTAAAAAAAGTATTCTTGTAAAGATTCCGTGGATGTGTGTGTGGCAACTGTGAGCGACCGCACTGGAATGTGTGTGTGTGGAGACTGTGAGCGACCGCACTGGAATGTGTGTGTGTGGCGACTGTGAGCGACCGCACTGGAATGTGTGTGAGTGGCGACTGTGAGCGACCGCACTGAAATGTGTGTGTGTGGCGACTATGAGCGACCGCACTGGAATGTGTGTGTGGCGACTGTGAGCGACCGCACTGAAATCCAGTAGAAATCCTCCGACTGAAACGACGACATGTAAAATTTTATAGAAAGTAACTTACCATATCTATTCCCATTTTCCTTTTTATTTTTTCTTTCTTAATTTTTATAATATATTATATCAGTCATCAGTCGAACAATATCAAACATCAGTTATTAAATATCTTACTAGGTACTATTATAAATATGAAAGTTTGTGAGGATGGATAGATGGACGTTTGTTACTCTTTCACGCAAAAAATACAGAACAGATTGTAATGAAACTTGGTATGGTAGTAGTTTAGGCTCTTGGTTAACATATAGACTACATTTTAGCCCGAAAAAGTACAGTGTAGGATACTGTATTTACGCGGGCGGAGCCGTGGGCAAAAGCTAGTCAATCATAAGTTTAGCATCAGTAATCAGTCGCTCTGTCATCAGTCGATCCAAGCGGAGCCTTTTCTCTGCGCCCGCGCTATATCCGCACGCAAGCGCCGCTCGCGCGCGAACCCCTCGCGAATCTGCGCGTCGAGCTGCGCGTGCTCTTCCAACTTCTGGGCCTGCACATGCAGGCCGTTCAGCTGAGACTGCAGAGCTCGGATACTGGAGCAGCTGGTGTCGCGTAACTGGAAAAGCAAAGATGCGATTATAATGAAATAAGTTCTTGCCATTCGGGAACCTGCATAGTTTTATTTTTATTAGGCTTTTCGAATAGTACATAATAAACCATTAATATATTGTCTTTGCAATGGTATATCTACGATCAACCGTTGACGAAATACAGTCATCACAAAAGTGAGGTCGTTGGAGAGTCTGTGGTAGTGAATGTAACATTGTTTTAAATAATTGTATGTATTACTAAGCATTATTTAAAAAGTTTAGCTTTATGCACAGTGTACACCATTCTCCACATAAACTAATTGTGCCAAATTTCATACTCCTGCGTTTGCATAATTTTCGAAAAAACGGGTAAGAAGTTTTCTCATTACAAGTGGTCACCCTGTCGCATATAACACGATTTTACGGCGGCTTCACGTTTCATTAAGATACAATAACTGAGACAGTACAGTATAAACTTCGTAACCGACAACATTAACTTATAGATCATGAATACTGGCCATGGACATTGGACACAGATTTTCTTTTTGTCCGAGGTACTAAATTTCTTAAGATAGGTATTAAAATAAGTTCTGCAACCGATCTTACATCTACAGGCTAGGGCTTTCCTTTTATAGAGAACAAGCATTCGCTACTGCTAAATATCTGAAAATTGTATTCAGAAAAATCGGGCAATAACTTTTAAAGTAATTTGTTACGGAACCCCCCTTAGACATATCCTGACATGCTCTTGGTTAGGTTATTTTTACTTTTTTTTTTAATTATTTAATTTGAATGATTTTTTAACAAGTAGAAATTGCTAAAATCACTTTAATAGTAGACAAAATATGGTTAACATACCTTAGTATCTTGCTCCTTCGTTTGCACTTCACGGTGGAAGTTGTCCATTTCCTCGATAAGTTTCTCGCGTTCTAGAACATTCTCTTTCTGCTGAAGTAGATTTCCTTCTAACTTTTCTTCTAGTTGCTTTTTTAACGTTGCAATTACATCGTTCATTAGTATACAGCGCGCTTCGCGTTCTTTTGCCCAAAGCTGAAATTTATATAGCATGTTAATTGAGTACAGGTCCAAATAAAAACTAAATAATTAATAACACTAAATACTAAATAATAAACACAAAATAGGACAACTCGCTATATAAACTATAGAAATAGAAACTATAATATTTCGCAAAATTAAGTACGAAATTATCGAGCACATGATTTTCTACCTAAGTAAAGACTATGCCTAAGTAAGCTAAAAAAATAATATTATACAAAGAATTACTAATTGCACTCTTTACGACACTCGACGTCATTAACCACATACTGCTGATTTTAAATTGTGACATAAATAAAGTCAAATAAATTTTTAATCGATAAAAATCATATTTCATTATTTCATTTAAAATTATATTAATAATATACAAGATAATTGGTACTATTTTATCTATAAAAAGCAAAACAAGAAAAAGTAAAAAATAAAATTATCATACTTGATCCTGTTTTTGGTTTATCTGTCTCGCCTCTCCGTCATACATAGCCTCTATGTTCCTCTGTCTCTGTCTCTCTCTCTCCCTGTAATCTTCTAACTCTTGTAATGCCATGTCTAAAACGCGCTTGTAGTTTATAGACTTGTGTTGCTCGCTTTCGTAGTCCTGAAAACAAAATTCAACAAATTATTAACTAGCTATAGTGAGGATCAGTCATGTTTTTTGTGGGGTATGCAAAAAAAAACAGTAAATACTGTGTAGAAATTATTTAAATCGGACCAAAAATGACGAATACTGATGCAATAACTAAGAAGTACAATCAAGCCGTTGTCGCACGGACGCGACAGATGACGTCGTCGTAACCAATAGGCTACTTGACTCATATTTAATTTCATACATTGAAGGAGTATTTCCTTTAGTACTTGACTTAGGAAAACGTATTCTAGCGATATCATAAATTGAAAACTTAAGATTGATAAATAATGTTGATTTAAATATTTGTATTTTTGTTTTTTAATTTCTACTGATGAAAACACCTCGAAGTAACTTCCGGGAAGGATATGACGACAAAAACACACTAAACACATATGTAGTAGTGAAACGGAACGTTTCTGTAAATAAATAGTTCATGACATCTTAAAAAGTTATTTAAAATGTCATAACGTCAAACGGAACGTAACATCGCCATTTTACTACTACGGACTATAACACAGATTACAAACAGTACTAGTATGACCATGGACGTATTATACAATCAGGACCGAGCACTCGCAGCTAAAAAACGAGCCGAGCGAGATAGGTAATTCAGAGGCCGCGTGTCCCTTTCTAACAAGGTGACAATAACATTTAGCTTATGTGAGACAACTTAAAACTTGAAAACTACTTATTTATAATGAAGTTTTCTATCATGATATAACTACATCCATACTAATATTATAAATTCGAAAGTGTGTCTGTCTGCCTGTCTGTCACCTCTTCACGCCCAAACTGCTGAACCGATTCTGCTGAAATTTGGCATGGAGATACTTTCGAGTCCCGGGAAAGGACATAGGATAGTTTTCATTCCGTAAAAATGTACAGTTCCCGCACGATAAACGAATTTTGGCGCAACGGACTTCGGGCGTCCTCTAGTTTTGTAATATGTATGTATGCTTAAATTTTTTAAAGTATAGCTTGTCAAAAAAGAGCAGACGCTGTACACAATTTTGAAATCACATAAAAAATAGGAAAACCTTATTAATTTTTATTTTTATCGAGATAAAAATGTGCAAGGTGATAATATTTAAAGTGTATAAGCGTTCTCTGTGGAAATACAAAGAGAAAAACCACCTTTTGAGCGTGATTACGTTTAGAAAATTTTGTACTGCGTCTACTCTTTCTTGACAGACTGTAAGCAACGGATTTTGATGCGGTGTGGATTTTTTTAATAGATAGTGATTCAAAAGAAAGGTTGGTATTTATAAAACATGCATAATATAGTAGATTTTAGAGTTTCAGTTGATTTTTTTTGCGCTTGCATAGCAAACGCTGGCTGGCTAAGATGTATCAGATGCTAGATAAATCTGACACCAGTATTTAGAACACTTACACAGACCACACAGGAAACAAACATTAGCAATGATAAAATTCTGGGGTTGAGGAATGGATTACGAAATAAATAATACGAATCGTATGTACAAGGTATTTATTTAGATATTGACCTTGATTACAGTTCAAATAATGCCAGTACCAATTATTATTTTAAACTTATTTTAATACCAAAGTACACATTTCTCAAACATGGCTAAATAAAATGGTTTTGGTAAGTTTCTGTCTTAACCCAATTTTACTTCCGAAATTTCGTAACGAATTTAATTTCGTTTGATGAAATATTTTTAAATTCAGATATGAATTAGCCAACGCTTTCACCAACTGTAATTCGTGTGGCTCTTCATCATTTACAGATTGTACCGTGTAAATGATTCAATTTAGTTACAAACAGTTGCTTTACCATTGACAAAATAACGTTTTTGCTAGTGTATCTGAATGTCTTCTTAGCTACTTCTGACATAAAACTTTCATAAAATAACCTTTTCGCTACTCTTTATAACCTCGAAAGAAAATCCCCTGTCCACAAATGCCGTAAAAGACGAAAAGTTGGTAATATCCACAAAATAAGAGTGATCGAAATGATCCTTATTAATAATCAATGCATCGCGGCAGTGTTGACATGAAATTTTATTTAACATTTTATTTACAAAATGACCTGCAATGTAATAAAGGATATTGTTTTTGTAATCACTTAAATTGTTTGATGTCATATAATTGAATAAATGTTCTGTTTAATTTTTATCTTGAGAATCATCATCCTCTTGATTTTTCTCCGTAATTCTTTTTTGTCTTCGAAATTCTAGAATTGGCGAAAGCTCAAAATTATCGTCTGTGCAATTTGCATTTATGCTAGGTTTAACACTATTTCGATACAGGAGTTTGCGCATAGCATACCTGAATTGTAGTGCATTAGGGTTGTTCCACCCTGCAATCGAATACAGGAAAAAAACATCTCCAAATGGTCTTGGGAGAATTTATATGGAAGAAAATATTCTAATTTGTTATCCAATCTTCCAAAATATCTCTTGCTAAATTTGGGCAGCTGTAAGTATCAACAATCAACCCAAAAGCTCTTGAAAAAAAGAAAAGATCTTTCGACGATTTAATAAAATGTTTTGACTATCAATAGTTAGATTTTTCAAATATCCTCGTGTGTCGGTAAAAGCTTTCGACCAATACATTTCATTACTTAGTCGCAATGGAGACTTAAAACCTGTGTCAATAGGGGATATCGCGTTTAATAAATCAAAAATTCTATCTATTATTCTGATATATTCACTACTTGCTTCACTGCCCTGAAAATTTTCATTACCACTACTTCTTAAAAAGTCAATGGCATCAGCAACTGAAGAACTTAATGTCTGTGTCGCAAGTTTCACATTCATTTTTTTCCCTATAAAATTAAGATGGTTAGCATTTAATTTATTCGCGAGTTTTAAACCTTCTTCATCTTGTAATTTGTGCAATTCTTTTATAAAATTAAAATCAACATCACCGTTGGGAGAACTTAACTTAGTCTCTGCAAAAATATTCCAACCATATGAGCGGGGTCAAAAATACAGTGTATCTTGGTGTCTTGTTTGGGATGCTTAAAATCAGTGATCATATTATCTGCATCACTGAACTTCCAGCCCAAATTTTCATATGTTGTAATATTAACATTTGTCCCACAGAGGTTAGGCTTCGATCTGTTATTCCTATTTCATGTAACATACAAATTGCTGTAATTGCTCTTTCCAAGTTGTCTGATTGTGGTTCTTGTAGCAATATATTACTGAGAACCCCACGATTTTTTTACTTTTGACCTGTAAAATAAACATGAAATTATATATTGGGTATATTTCAACTCGAAAAAATATATTTATATAGTTTAATGTATTACAAACAGCATAAGACATATAAATAATATTAATATAAAAACCTGTTCCAAAATTACGCCGAATCCTAGTAGGTAATTAAAGGTAATATTTATATTCTTACCACGGAAGGAATCGTAGGTACAGCATCTGCTTTTAATAATTGCCGGGAATTAGCAGTATAAAAGCAGGAAGGTTCGAAGTGACGACTGCATACGACAGAATTTTTTGTAATTCTTTACCTGACGTATATACTGCTGATCCATTTTTGTCGCAATTCTTAATTTTTTGGGAAACTGTAATTATAGTACAACAGTTATGAACTTTCTCAACCACACAATTGCCACATTACTGGAATTCATGGTCACCATAGTAGTCAGATTTATAGTTATGTTATTTTAGCTTACCTGTGGAACGACATATTGCAACCACTGTAAGATTCACTTGGGCAAGTAAATACGCAACACATTTTCACCATTTCAACTGCGGGGATGGCATAAAATTGCTAATTATAATATTGTTTAATAGTGACAAGCACACACGACAAGACGCTGTATGACGCCATGACGATTTACAGGGCTGCCATTAAGAAAAATAAAATAGACAAAATAATAATTTCAAATTTCTTTTAGACTTTATGAATATATTGAAAGTAATAAATGCAAGAATAATTTGTTGATTCACAATTGTTAAACAATATTTAAAATACACGTACTTAAACTGAGATTATGATCAGGTAAGATTTTAGATCAGAAACATTTTTTATGCTGGCAAGATGAAAGAACGAGACACACGGCATCTCACGTTGCTATCTCTGTCGGCTCGGATTAGCATCTGTGCAAGGAGCACAGAAAATTATACTGTAATACCTTCGAATAGTGTTCGTTTTCGGAAATGCAATTTTTCCGAGTTATCAGTCCTGTTTGTATAATACGTCCATTAGTATGGCGAATAGTGTTTTCGGCGGTTTTTAAAAAGTATATTTTTTGAATATTTTTTTTTGAGGTTCTTAGGTTTCAAAAAAATGTTATATTATTTTTAGTATGTAATGAAACAATTATGAAGCGTTTAGGACATAAATAAAAACAAGGTCAAGTAGCCTATTTAGCGGAAGCGCGCGATTCAAACTAGCCGTTCAGAAAAACTTTAATAAAAACACCATTTCTTGACGGATTTTGATATTTAATTAATAAAATGCTCAGTTGGTTAATACACAACAATGTACTTAGTAAAAGTCAGATTTGCTACTTAGTGATTGATCCTCAATGTGCGTTGCTGTTAGAAGTAAAAATAAATAAAATTATAAAAACACATTCTTATTCTAATAATTTACCTTCATAATACTAATTCGAACTTTCTCTAACATTTTCAGTTCTAGTTCAATTTCTTTGATCACACTGATGACTTTCTTCTTCAATTTGTACTTATGCAGGCCCATATTGATGATAGTTGCGTCCCTTTCTGCTACTAGTCGAGCATGTTCTTTTTCCCTCTCTTTCGACAAAGCTTGCAGCTCTTCCAGTATCATCTTTTCTCTTTCCTCCTGTTTCCTTAGTTCCTTCACAACGGATTCTTTTTCGCTCAACTCAGCTATTTGATCTTCTAAACAGTTTTGGAGTTCCTGTAAAAAAAATTTTTGAACACGGAACGCCGTGTCATTCGCACATGCCTGACACGCCGTACAAATGATTTTTACGTGAGTTAAAAAAAGATCGAAGCTAAAACTTCTTTAACCTGACTAAAAAACACTGCCAACAATTGTGTTTCTAATTTCTTAGCATATTTCAGATTTATAAGCTAGTGTTTTTAACATTTTACAAAGCATTACAAGAATACAAGAAACAACTTTTAAGATATATATTAAAACAAATCCTAACTTTAACTTTCAACTCCTTTTCCTTCAATCTGTCTCGCTCTTCCTGTATCTGCTGTCGTATCTGTTCGTCTCGCTCTTGCAGGATTTTCCGGGTGTCGTCCTCCTCCTTCTTTTTCTGAATCTCTTTCTCTATAATTTGCTCAGTCCTGTAATAAAACCGTTATTGTTTTATTAATAATTTATTAACCAAGCAGTAATTTTACTGCTTAGAGTCATTTCACACCGCAACGTTACGCGAAAATTGAACGTTATCCACTACATAAAAAGCTAAAAGTTTCATATAACATCAGTCATACACTGCACATGTGCTGATCAAGTCAGTGCAACACAACTGCAAACTGGTGTTGAATAATGCTTGCTTTATTTAATGTGCTGCATTATTGCAATGTGTTCAAGCAATTTCTTAACTTCTTACTCACCATGCAGACTTGAGTTTCCCGC
This sequence comes from Phengaris alcon alcon, assembly GCA_037179445.1. Classification (NCBI taxonomy): domain Eukaryota; kingdom Metazoa; phylum Arthropoda; class Insecta; order Lepidoptera; family Lycaenidae; genus Phengaris; species Phengaris alcon. Next base: position 266,910 of record JAYRCH010000459.1, read on the forward strand.
TAGCTATATAAGACTTGGTGGCATGCCACTCGGGCTGCTGCATGCGCCAGGCATGGTACAGCTTCAGCTCGGCCTCCTGTTTCCGTAGCTGCTGCTCCTTCTCTATGATACCTTGGTTAATCTCCCGCAGTGTGGAAGTAGAAACTTTATTTATGTATGATCTGAAAAGTATAGTAATAAAAGTGATTTTATTATACAAGCCACTGTGGATATGAGTTTTCAGAATCACTGCTCCACTTAAATATTATATAAGTTTTTGGCAAACTAGATCAGTTTATAGCATATCAGATCTGAGTTTCACCAATTTCAGCAATCAATTTCGTGTTTGCCATATTTACCGTGACTTATTAATTAGCTCTTACTTTGAATATTCTCTTTTATATACTCGCAACAATTTGCAGGATCTTTTTCTTTTTGGTAAACTAGATCAGTTCATCTATATTCTATACATATAAATAAAATAGAAGTGTCTGTTTGTAATTTTAATTTACCAGCTTTTCACTAAATGCATATGAAACTTTAAACAGTACTTACAACAACCCCCTTACTAATAAAAATATTTACACAGTGGATAAGTTATACAATGTTTTGTCCTTGTCTTATATGTTGAAAAAGTTGCTTGACAGACAAGAAAAAACCACATTGTATAGCTTATACACTGTATAGATATTTTAATTAGTAAGGTGGTAAATAATCAATTTTTGTCCGTCCATCTGTTGTTCTGGCTAATCTATGAAACTTTCACGGGACTTTCACTGGCAGATAGCCGATGTTATACGGAGTAACTTAGGCTACTTTTATCTTAGGGTTCCCTTTAAAACAATAGGGTTCCTTTCTGTTAGCCCCATGCAAGCAAAGTTGCGGGCACCAGCTAGTATCATATCAGATCACAGTTTCACCAAAGTAAACAGCAATCAATGTCTTGTTTGACATATTTACGGTGACTTATCAGCTCTTACTTTGAATATTTATCTCGCAATAGTTTGGAGGGTCTTCTAAACTAGAAAAAAGATACAAAAAAGTTGGCTGTTGACTACTATTATAAATATGCTAATAGGATTTTTTTTACTTTAAACAGCAATTTAATGAATAATTTTATAGACAGGGAATTGTAATACCTACTTCATTTTCAATATAAAATTGCATCAATTGTAGGAATTTTCAAACTATAATGTACACAGTGTGTTCTGTGACAGTACATCACAAGGAAATATTATAATTCCTACAAAAATATCTATTGAGCTATGAATAACTAATAATAACTAACTATGAATATAATTAAATTTTATTAAAAATTGTCTTTGTAAAAATTAATGAAAGAATCTAATTAATAACAAGAAAACCGCAAACACAAATATAATAAATTTATTTAGATGTATACAATATATCCATACAAAAATAGTGTATTTTATTTTTAAATACTTATATTGGATATTATATATAAGTTATTATAGTATGACTAAAGCTTAATAATTATTTGGTAAATAATATTTTATGGCTTAAATAAATACAATTTTGTATCACTTTATGGCTTGCAAAATTTGTCTTAAATATTCTAAAAATAAATAAAAAAAATATTTATGTTACATTCAATAAATACTAAAGTATTTTTTGTTTAGTAGTATTGTACTAAAATTATAAATATTATACTATATTATAGTGTATACTATACTAATAGTTAATACTAAATAACTATTATTATTAAAATTGTATGTATTTTACTAATAGAAATATTAACATTTTACACAACTGGTTAGCTATTAAATTTTGCTGCCTTTGTCTGACAAGTGGATTTTCCAAGGTATCAAAAGACATCAAATTTAAATAGCTAATCAGTTGCATAAATATTTTTATTAGTATGGGGATACTACATAAAATAACTGTATTATGTATATAAAAAAATATTATAAAATATACTTTCATATTGCTGTTATTTTTACACCTATACTAACCCATTTTTATAAAGCTTAGGTTTAGAAGTCAATGCTTTGATTTCTTCTCGATATTGCAGATTTTCTTGAAACAGCATGTTTTCTAATTTTTTACGACGCTCCTCCAGACGGCTACAAACAAGAATATAATCATTGAATCCATTTCTTTACAAATAAAAAATTAAATCTGTTTTATAAGGTTAATAATAAAATAAACATAACAAAATATTTTTTACCTCCTTCATTATATTTCAACTCTCATTTTATATCTTGTATCTACTCTCTCCAAACCGTCTTTTAAACGGCAGTTTGAACAGAGTAGATTCGGCTTACATATTTTGTGTATTGGAAATTAAATACAGCCCCTAAAATTGCTTACACAGGTGACAAAATTTTGTCTAAGTCACCTTTTTAGGAAAACCTACAAAAACATTGTCATCAGGGATTCTAACAAGCCAATGTAATAGTAAGGATAATTATAAATATGAATTAATTTTACACTTACATAGCTTTCAGCTTTTGTTCACACAATTGTTCAGCATCCTTTTTAGCTTTCTCATAATAGTCTTTGGTAGACCACTGTTCGTGGTGTTTTGACTTATTTGTATTTGATTCAAAATAATTAGCAACCTTCTTCAATTCTTCTGTTCTTCGAATTTCATTGTCTCTTCTTTGTGCTGCTAGAGCTTGTAGCTGCCATTGCGGTCGTACTTTAGACATGATCTGAAAAATGTTAAAACAATTGTACAACTATATTTTGTTAAATTAAAAATACTACTTATTTAAATATACATTCTGTGTTTACATTTGGTACTGTTCATCATTTTTTAAATGCGATAGTACGATTTGGTGACATAGCAATATATATTTTTTAATATCTTTAGGTACCCACACAACCTATTCAAAAGTTGAGGAGGTTCTTTTCAAAACTTGACATTCCACTTTTTGTGTTTTTTCACAATCTGAGAAAATAGTTAAATAATTAACTTTTTTTCTTCGGTTTCCATAAGGAAATAAGGAATAATCAATCTTTGACGAAATCTTGACTTTTAATCGTTTATTTCTGGTGTAATTAATAAGTTTTGGCCGAATTTTATTTTCGCGGAGTGTAAATTTGAATGATACCAAACAAAAAAAACAGTTTTATCAAAGGTGAAATAGTCAAATTTTGAAAAGAAGCTCCTCAGTTTAAATCTTACTTACAGTACACCTTTGCGGCTATGAGTAGGAACCAATTGCTGGTCGTAAGTATGTGTTAACATCAATATTTTACGGTTGAATGATCACAGTTTTATCCATAAGTGTTGTAACTATAGAATTATCACTTGAAATGCGTTGCTATAATCCTGTCCAGCGTGACAACGAAAATTAACGACAGCAACTGGTATCAAACTGGTATGAGGTCAGCGAGTTAACAAGATAACGTTATATTTTACTTCCTCAGAAAATATGACCAAGCTCTTAGTCACAGGTCAGCAATTTCAATTAAAGTTGTGCTAGGTCATCGCTGTATAAAGTTATGATTTTCATAATATAAAAAAGTACTCTGTGGTTATGATTGAAATTTTAACAAAATTCAAAACATTGTCAAAAATAAATCTCAAACTGTTGTCGACATTTGTCAACGTTAAACGTCGCGCGTCATGAGTCTTCTATCAGTTTTTTTATTATTTATTTATTTATGGCATCGGCTTATAACTATTTGCCAGTGTCAAGTTAAAAAGGCGAGATATAGAACTTTTGTTTCAATTTTCAACACCGTATACCTAAATCATCAAGTATAAAGTCTAGTCAAAGTCCAAATAAATAGTCAGAGCAGTCAGCGTTAGCATTCGTCACATAATTATCGTACACATCACATAATTTAACACTTCGTACGATCAAACATAGAGGTGTCGTTATGTGATCAAATTGTACGATAATCCAACGTATGCAACATAATTTTGCGATAATTTTTTTCTGTTCAAATGTACCCACCAAAATTGAAATTTCACTATGCTGCCCTCTCGTATTAACTTTCTGAGTTTCTAATCATCTACTTTCACTTGATAATAATATAAGGTCAATGGATTTTGTGTATACTTTATACAAAGTACAGTTCCAATCTGACTAAAAATTTTAATATTTTAGATACTCTTTAATGCTTAGTTCATGGTTATTGTTGTTATTGTAAGTGAGACGTCTATGCCTTTCTAATTTATTGAAAAATTAAATTATTTTAGAAAAAAAAATATTTTTTTGTAATTAAATATTGTTTATTCACTATTTTGCTTATTAAAAATTAACATAGCTCACAATAAATAGGCTTTAAAAAAAGTTTTCTGTTTGTACGATAAATTGAAAAAAAAAACGATTATTTTACGGCACTGAACACATAATCCTGTCGGCCAACAATGCCAACACTGAGAGCAGTCCTTCAGTAGTATTACTTATCATCTATGGTCATGTCATTCGATTCAGTGAAGTGGTAGAAGCTTTATTGAAAGTTCCTAGGGAGTTTTGGAGGGAAACTCAAAATAGCACGTTTTTAGAAGTTGTACCACTTGCCCACACTTGTGCACGGTAACGAATATTTAATGGTTAATATTCTACCACAAATTTATGAAAGAAAGGCAAAATTCAAACGTCACCCCACGAAGTATAAGTAAATAATAATATAACGATATAAGGAGTCCGAACGCTATAGGCTTTTTCATAGTATTAATGTACCCATTAATAAACCCAGATCATAGTTCTCTTTTCTGCCACTAGCTGCGCGACTATTCAGGACGTACCGATGCTATTATTATTATTACTGATATTACACGTAAATGTAATTTATACTTATAAACTTACTTAAGTATTTGTAATTTATACTATTTTAATAAATAATATGTATAACAAAAACTTCTTTGTTATTTCTATTCCACCAAGTATATTTCTCATGATACTGAAATTAATAGGCATTTGGCAATTATTAAAAATATTTCGACTAGTAAATTTTGTAGTTTTAAGACAAATTAATTTGTAGTTTCATTTACTTTTAATTTCATATGAATTTTTTTTCAACACTTGTCTATTTCTAATTTTTGTTATTAATTATTTATTGTTTATTTATTAACACCAGATTTTTACAGCTTTACAGATTATCTCTTAACCTGCTCTATATTGTTAGGTTTAATGTACTTCAAAAAGTTGTAGACATTTTCTAGAACTTATTTTGTTACACGTTTCTCAGAATATTTTTTTTCAAAGGTGTTAATAGTAACTTCCCGCGTTAGGATTTAAACGAGTACTTCTTCAAAAGTGGCGCGCTCTACCGGCAAAAAAGTCTGCCTCCTAAATTGAGACCATTTGTTCAACATTACGTTCGGACTTCTATCTATACTTCGTGCGTCACCCATTGAATTCCCCGACAAAACTCCTTCCATGGAGAATAGAAGTAAGGAGTACCATCTCCATACATGAAAAGTGTCCGTAAAATAGCGTTAAATAGGAGGCGCTACAGACGCAGACGGGAGTAAAGCGGCAAAATTTAAACGGATAATTAAATCTTAGCATCTTCTTCGGTTTTATATATAAAAATATTTTCGACTATACGAGTAATTAGAATTTTCATGACTTACTGAATTAACTACTTTTAATCTACTAAAGTCGTCAAAAATTTTAAATAACTATACTCAACTCACTTTACTTCATCTCTTATTGCTAACTTCATATCACACACCCTTGTCACTCTAGCGCCTACTCTATGGCTAGTTTTGGAACTATTATTTAATTACTTTTGACGGACACTTTTTAGATTTTCTGCCTTAGAGAGATTGTCCTCCTTACCTCTATTCTCCATGACTCCTTCTATCAGTTCCTGTCAGTTGTCAAGTTCTTTTTTCATAAATATGGATGTATAGTATAAAACTATTGCCAGTGTCAAGTTTAAATGGCGGGAAATAAACTTTTCGTTTAAATTTATAATCGTCAATTCCAATATTTAGTCAAAGTTCAAATAAATCGTCAGTGCAGACAACGAGTCATATCAATCGATAGTGGTAGACTCTTTACTGAAACTTCCTGGGGAGTTTTGGTGAGAACACAAAATAGCACGCTTTTTGAAGGTTGGACCTATCGCCCACATTTGTGCCCGTTAGCTTATATTTGATGGTTAATCATATTCCACCAATGTAACACATAAAGAACCGAAATAACACACATAATGAAGGAAATACAAAAACAATAACGTCACACGTTCACATGCCCGCCAAAACTATAATTCAATAAAAATTGAGGCCGGATTTATATGTATGTAGTGCGTGTGTAGCTATGCACTATTCACATACATAAAAAACACACACCGCGACAGCTCGCCTTACAAGGTAAGGCGTAATTTTGACACGTGTGTGCGTGACACTGTAATTATACGACAAGGCGTAGTTTAGACCGGCATCACTGTGGTTCGCAGAACTCTTTCTTCACTCTTTTATTTCGTCTGAAGATAGAATATGAAACATTTTTACTTTCCAAGCAAGTGCATATATTATGTTGTCTTGCATAGTATTATTAGATTAGCCTTATTCATATTTCATCATCTATTAACAAAGTTTCGTCTTTCTAGCACTAGCCGTTTGGACGGTAAGCTAAAGACGGACGGACGGACGGACAAACAGACGGACATGACGAAACTATAAGTGTTCCGAGATGTTAGCTATGGAACCCTAAAAATGATAAATAATGGTACTTATAAATAATAATTCTAGGAAGATAGGAAGATATAGAGTCTAAGAGAAAAACATCGGAGCACGGTCGAGATCGAATGAATGTGTAATGACTGCCGAACATTTTAACTGTCAGTTCAGACTTCGAAGTACCTACTACACACGAGTGCTAAGTGTGAGTTTTTCTTTTCGCATTCGATCGTGAGCGCGTTTGGCGTTTACTAGGAATTTGTATGTGATTTGACCTAGTTGTCGCGTTTACAACTAGGTGGCGCTGTACAAATCACACTCTGAACGACTTGAATTAAATGAATTGATTGATCGAAGGTTTCGCAGGGCTGCAAATCTTACGATCTGTTTAATTTAATAAAATGATGGATTTTTTCGCATTATCGTCTATTTTAGACTTGACTTGAGTTAAGGAAACTAAGAAAAAGGAAAAAAAAGGAAAGGAAGGAAATTCCCACATAAGTTAGTGTTAACCTAACTCTAACCTAACCTAACCATTTGGATCCTAACCCAAGGCTAGAGGTTGGAAGAAGGAGGGCTCCCGGTGTCCACCAGCTGTGTGCTTACGGGCTTTGTGGTTTTTAATTCGAGATAAATGTTTAAGCCTTTCTACCCACGAGAGTTTTGTTTTTTTTTTTGGAGTCGCGACAGAAAAAACTGCACTGTAAATACATAGAACTCTGCGTTAAAACAATAAAGCTGAAAATCGAAGTGTTAAGTGACAAATGTCTGATTTGACAGCTGTACATAATTTTCAGCTCTATTGTAGTAGCGAACAGCTTCAGTAGTATTACTTATCATCTATGGCGCACAGCTTATTTACAGGGCAGTTTATCCTGTCGCGGCCATAAATAAATAAATAAACACAAATAAATAAACGCTTATGGGAACGTAGCTTAACTTATATAACTCCAAACGAATTGGAAAGTTCCAATTGAAAAGACTTTTTCAAAAACTTAATAAATATCTTGTTGCTGCTATTGGGGGTACCAATGTGTCCATTATTTTATAAGTGATGATTTAGTATTTGGCTATTGCGATACCGATAAGTAATTTTATGATGTCATTGTCTGTATAGTAATATGTATGTAATTATGTATGTTTCAGTCGAAAACTGAGCGCACTCTGAGCGAGCTTTTGATTTCATTGAAGTGTCCACGAGCTTGTGGCCTTCAAGGTGATAGCGGGTCACATTCCGCCGAGCGAGACGCACGGAGTGAAAGAGATGGCTCTACACAGATTTACAATGGCAGCTGAGCGGTGTTGCCAGGAAAGGGGAGTTGTAAAATTTTTGTATTTTTTTAGGTTTTTGAATTTTAATATGTTAGGTAAACATTTGTGTAAATTTTAATAACAATTAATTCTATCTACAATTAATTGTAAATCTTATAAAACATGCATCAATTGAATCATCTACAATTAAATGTAAATCTTATGAAACACATAAATTTAATGTATGTATGTTTCATACGATAGTGAAATCTTATCGCCTTGAGTACTCATGAGTCTCTATCATAAGCCATGAAGTAACGAAGATAAAATAAAATAATACATGCGCGGAAAATATAAGATCAAAGTGCGTTAATATTTTGTAGTTTTGCATAAATGAAACAAAAATATTTTGTACGTGGATTTCATTAAAACCTATACCTATCTATTTATACCAAATTATTTTTGGTATATTTCATATTTTATACAAATTTATGGCAATATCGCCCACTGATAGTTTAGTCAAGCCGGGCTGCGCTTGCGCATACTGACATGTTTCCGTGCGCTGTTCACTGAAATCTTACAAACTTTGATTTATACACCGTTTGAAATATAAAATAACTTGTATACATCTAATTATCACAGTGAAGAAGTGTAAAGTGTCGCTATTATAGTATAAAGTGTGGAATATAGTGCATCAAGTGTTCACGAGTATGTTTTCCTCCATCTAACTACCATGTTTCAAACCAAGAAATGGGTTTATAATTGGTCTAAATCAGAGGCCAAGATGGTAAGATATATTATTAGATCCACTAATACGAAAAGTTTTGTCTGGCTGCGGTTTCGTCCCATACATTTGTAAGGCTGAATTAGTTGTATCCAGACTTGTTTGAGTTTTTTCATGTGAATTGCAAAAGAATACTACACTTTTGTCTGTTTTCTGTCGAAAAAATGCTATAAAATTGATTTTTAAATTATTTATGAACTTTTTCCAAAAACAGGTTTTTCGTCAATAAACTGAGAGTTATTAATTTTCCGGTAGCGCCGCTATTATGCATATTAATGTACATAAATATTTTAATAACGTAATAAATACGATGCAAAATATGCATAAAATTCTTCGCCAAAATCCAATAACCATATTTCTATAGTCTATAACTGCTCGTTTATGTAAAAGACATCAACGGGCGCGCGGTTCTTTCTTCATAATTAGAAATAATTTTCATAAGCTCTACGATAAGGTTAAAGATTTTTAAATATTTAAAATAAATTTTACGTTATTTATATTCATTTCATCATACTTACTATTCACACGTAGGTACATACTTATTATTATTTACGCCTTATACAGAACCCCCAAAATAAATAAATATATAAAAGCACTCACATAATCACAATATATGGATATTCACGAAAGCTATATAGATTGTAGGTACAAATAATATGCACGAAGCTCATACTAATCTGTAGAAAGCCGCAGCAAATAACGCTAAAAAGTAAAAAGTCTATGTTGTTTCTACAACCTGTTCGGTTACACGAAGGCTTAGATTGCTCTCTCATTTTAATTATCGAGTGAGCATCATCTACAAAGTTCGCGGTATTAAAACTTTAAGACTATGTTGACGTTTTATTATATGAATAAATAACTACTACTTACATTCATTTATCGTTGTGTAAAATCAATTACAGAAAGTTAATAGAATCAAGCGTTGCTTTGCGGAAATCCACAGCATACAAATCAATTAATATTATATCTAGCACTCTAAGGCCCGTATTAATAAACCGTTCTCAAACTCGTTCTCAAGACCTTTCTTGGCTGAGACAGTCTAAAGTAACGATTAGCTTCTCAAGATCGTTAATTCATAGTATGATCTCAAGACCGTCTCAGTTGATAACGTTATTGAGATGACTTACTCAACTTTTAAGCTTCATCTACACGACAAAGAACGAATAAAATAACGTTTCGTTTATACTTCTACAAAGAACGGATTTATTGATTATACATTCCTTCAATATTTCTTTTTAAAAATGTAATATTTAATAATATAAATACCAAAAAAAGTCTAGTCTGATTTTCATTAATTTTTACGTAGATATTAATATTTATTATTGTCTAGCATAATAATATCCATATTTTTTTAACAACTACGTAAAACGGAATGCGGATTATTGCCATTGGAAAAAAGTTCTTCTTCTTCTTATTCTTTAAAGTGGCTCCTTAGTGATTCGCCAATGTGTTGTGTTGACGAAAACTCTGCCTTATGAGTGGGTTTTATGAATAAACAAGGGCACGGTGTACAGGAGGAAGTCTATTGAATAATCTAAAACCTAGAACAGACAAATTTAGGGCCAGTACCACAGTATGTACATAAAGTTTCAGTAAAAGGAGTATTTACAAAACACAGAACAGATTTAAGGTTGATAGGGCGAGGAATTATATGAGAGAGGGATCATATAATGAGGATTGTTTTTTGGGCAGCGAAAAAAAGTTCTGCTGTCAAGTGTCAAATCAAGTCAATTAATATAAATCAAATAGGTAATTCGTTTAAAATAAATTAATATATTTTATTTTATTTTTAATTATAAATAAATAAATAAAATCGAAAATATTTCTACAAATGCTCGACACTGGCAGAATGGTGCAAAAAGAATAAGTCATCAAATAAATAAAGCGTCTTTTTTTATAACTTATTTTGTGTTGAGTATGTAGTGTAAATTCTGAGTTTGTTTAATCATAAGTATTAAGATTTTAATTTACATAATTGTAACACACCCAAAATCACCACAAATAATAATGTACTGTATCCCAATTCCCAAGCAAGCCGTTATCAAGTCAAGGTTTGACTGTACCCACGAAACCGCGTCTCAAGTTACAGTTTGACAGCAATGACAGCGTACTTGAGTAACGAGTCTCGTTTATTAATACGTTCGCACTCACTTGATACGCCGTACCTACAGCTGTACTTAAGTATCCTCTATTAATTAAAACAACATCTTAAGTACTTTCTTGAGAATTGTCTTAGACATAAGAACGCTTTATTAATACGGGCCTTAGATTAAGCAGTGAGTGCACGCATGAGCATACACTCACACATCTGCTTGCAGGTTGTGGGTATTTTTTTGCGGGATATTGCCAGATATAATATTAATTGAATTGTATCAATTACAGAAAATTTGGACACATGATTTACTGTTTATGTAAAGACGTTTAGGCAAAAAAGAATTATGAAATACGACAAAAAGTCTACATCTAGTAATAAAACTAATCTTCACCACTGCGGCCATTCACCTCACAGCTGATTTAAATCCCTTGTTTACTAAATATGTATGTTTTATAATCAGCTGTGAGGTGAATTAACTGATAGTGAAAGGTTATTCCCCTCAGCGGCGATATAAGTAATTATGCTTTAACGTAAATTATACTGTATACCTACATCCTAGTAGTATTCATCAACAGAATTAGATGAACCATCTTCTTTGGCATCATAAAATAACAATTATTTTATATTTAAGGAGTAGCTTTACACTTCACTAGTGAGTATGAAAAATATTTGTTTTCATTATACTCCATCGTGTCGTTGTCGTTTTAAATAAAGGTAAAGTTTCATACATGACTATTTTGCAAAGTCAACCATTTTCGAGTAATCGGCTTGAAAAGTGGTTTATAAGTTGCCCCTCCCCCCCTGGCATTTCCAAACTGTAAGATAAAGAAACTTGTTAGTTCATAATCATGCTAAAAACTCATAAATAACTTTGAGCGAAATCGGACAACAACTTTTGAAGTAATTCAAAGAAAACCTATTGCACGTTCATAGTTACGGAACCCTTCTTAGACATCTCGTGAGGAGAGAGAGAGCCTCTTAGAAGAGAGAGGTTAGATTATTTTAATACGTTTGACCAAAAATTAACTCAATCAAAATTCTTCAAAAATGCCTTATCCCTCTTTGAAAAACAGAATATCTTAAAAGTCTTGAAGTCCCGGGAATGCCCGGACTTTGACTGTAGGCTCATCATAGGCTGTCTCGTGTCCCGGGACTTTGAAATTGTCGGGAATTCCCAAATACTATTTTCCGCCTAGTCGTGCAGATTTGCACGTAAAGCACGTCCTGTTTGCCTTAGACTGAAGTTGAAGAGAAGACAACTGCTTCCACCTAGTAATACCTACAGATCCGCAAGTTTGAGTTGGCCTTCTGTTCGAGTCTGAATATTAAATATTTCTTGCTGACCATACACCTTCTCTTAACATAGTTATGCAGATGTGAGCTATTTGTTGTTGGATAACAAGTTGTTACGTATGCGATTCTTCTCAGTGTCAAGTACTTGATGGTGATGACAATGATGAGGTCAATGCACCTACACACCACCTAGTACTGCAGACGTTAGCCGTCTGTTGTTAGGTAACGAGTCACGGCAGGTCTCGTGCGGGTAATGGGTTAGATCCCCGCACCTGCTACCGCGAGCCGCGGGCGAGGCTGCCGGTCTCACAATTATACCAAATTTGATGCTATTTGAACAAAAGTGGGCTGTTTTGTAACTTGAATATAATTTAAGGTCTATTTTTTTGCGTGTAACTTATGTAAAGAGAGAGACTGAGACAAATGAAGTCTATATACGATACTTCAAAGAACCATTAGGCTAAGACCGTCTATTTCTTTAAACGAGTTGTATATTGTATGTATTGTATGTGTGGGAATATGGTGGCAAGCCCCAAGCACAAGAAATTAATGTTTGATTTCCCAAACTCGCACTTCTCCAAACTCGACCTGAAAATGGCGTACTACTGGATACCCATAGCCAAAGAAGACGCAGAGAAAACAGCCATAACCACTCCTTTTGGGCTGTTCGAGTTCAACTGTATGACGTTCGGGCTCCGCAACGCCAGTCAGACTTTCCAGCGGTTTATGCACCAAGTACTGAGAGGCATAGATGGATGTTTTTCATACATCGACGACCTACTTATCTTCGAGGAAGACGAAGACAGCCACAAGAAGCTTCTGCATAAAGTACTGCAGCGATTAGACCAACACGGCCTCACACTGAATTTAGAGAAGTGCTAGTTTGGGAAATCAAACATTAATTTCTTGGGCTACGAAGTATCAACAGACGGTATAAAATCCAGCGAAGATCGCATAAAAGCAATCGCTTCATTACCCAAGTCCGTTATATATGTAACAATATTGCCACGACTTCGTTTGAGTATAAACACAATTTAATTTAAAAAAAAATAACTCCCAACATTGCCAAGCAGTTAGCAAGCTGATGATGATGAATTATTACGAAGAACACTCTGGATCACGTCAGCTTTCAAACAAATAATAACACCCCTATATTTTCCTCGGGGATTAAAAATTAACGTGTTGTACCAATCTTGACGTCTATTTAAAATACTTTATTTAATTTTTGTTAAGGTATTTATTTATTTAATTAAATAACAATTATAATGTTAATATCTATAGCTAACTACTTAAAATATTTACAATTTATAAAAGTACTAAAAGAAAATTAATACGAGAAAAACTTAAAAAGCTACAAAAAAAATAAATCTCCCAGGTCGTCCCCACCAGGCAGAGTACCTAGAAGGCTCAAAGAGTTTTCTCGCTGGATTGCGATACTCACTTTTTGGGCCAGACAAGTGCCGTATCTGAGGTCTCGAGTGGCCTAAAAAGAGTTTTTTGGAAATTTCTCTGAAAAGTTTGTGCGCACCCGGACTCCATGTACCTAGGTTTCAACCCCAAACGTTTCAAATATGAGATCCCCACTAAGGTTCTCATATTTGCGCCGCTTGAGGTTCTTACTTCTTCGCCTGATTGGCGGCCGCACCTCCAGTACTTGAGGTGCCCTGGACATGGGACGGAGCAAGTGTATCGACCCAAGTAGCGTCCCATACGACAGCCCGTTCCATTCTCCAAGGGACCAGTGTCATACCGTCTGGTCTCTAGACATCGTTGCGCGCCAAACCAGAGGGTTCCAGCATATTTGGCACTCCGCCGGTGACAAGAGCCCAACGGATGAGGTCGTTCAGACAGTGACGTCGGGAGATGCGGCCGGCGCTTCGTTGACAGGACAGACCGTGGTGTCAGAGGCTGTCCACGTTTAGGCCACAAACAAGTGCAAGAAAAAGTATATTTGAAAAGTTGTCACGCGTGTTCATGTTTTTCCTTAATTTTGATAAAGTCATCAACAAATCTATTAATTAGTGTATAAATTATATTTTAATATATTGTTAAAGGTTAGTTAATGTATACGCAGCAATTATCTATACCTACCTGTATTATCGGTATAATATTTTTGACAACAAATTTATAAGAATTTAATTCTTTTTCAGGTCGGAAAGAAAACGTGAAATGCAAAATGTCACAGCGTGATTTTTCTGAGGTAAGAACTAGGTTCTTTTAAGTTGTTATGTGAGTTGTTTGTGTCTATTACAAATTCATTGTAAGTCTTTTAAAGTCCTGGGGGGCGGGACAATTCGATTCGATAATGATTACGAGAATTGGGCTTCATTTTCCAAAATTTGTTCCATAATAGCAAAACTATCGAATGTCGTAGTAGCTGTACTTATTACAGGTTGTGTATTGTTTTTGGAGTTTTCTCCTTAAGAAACGATTTTCATATATAAGCCCGGGAAATGAAAATCTATGGGAGTAAAATCGAGCGTCGGAGCTGACACGACACACACATTTCTTTTCAAAATCAGTTGGTTCTATTCCTGGTTAGGAAAAATTTATGTATCAAAAATCGAATGATGCCGTTATAGTTTTTATCAAAATATTTTTTGCTATACCTAATAATAAATATATTACGTTTTTTTGAATTTCGCCCAGTTGAAAAATTTAAGCTGTGGGCTGTATATATAACATTGTTAGATAACATAGAGAACGTTATATAACTTATTATGTTGTCTTTTCAAAAACGCTGACAAAAAGTACTGTTATAAAACATTGTCTTGCTATATATAACGTTATATAGAACCCAATGGAAGTGAGATGTTTCACGTCAAAAGACAAGTCGGAAAAGTAATCATAGACTTAGAAGTTATGAAGTCAAAATGGAAGCCTCTACAGTCGACACGACGAGCTCGGTGGCTCAGAGTGAGCGCGTCAGCGGCCAGCGCTCAAGCCGGAGTATGGGTTCGACTCCTGCCTGAATAACAAAATCCTTTTCTAAGATCATGAATGTGTATTAAATGTGTATAATAATGTAATAAAAGTCTTAAATATGTGTAAAAGTATTAAATATATTTCCGTCGTCTGCTACCCGTAACACAAGTTCGTCGGGAACTTACCACGGGACCAGATTGACGTGGTGTAAAAGCGTCCATAGATATTATTATAAAACACGATAAATATAATTCTCTTCATCCCGGGACACAACTTGCGGTAAGTTGTCAATTGCTATAATGGCTTCGTGAAGAAAATCGCATTTCTCAGAACGTTCTAGTGAATATAAAAGTCTGAGGGATATAAAATTAATGCTACCACGATACTGTTTTTTTTACACCATAAAGTTTTTATGCCCTTGCAGCTCATAAAATTTTTGTTTCAACCCGAGTCTATTATAATTTAATTGTCCTACAATAGCGATATAGAGGTTTTATAAAGCTAATGAACAGTCGGTACTATAAAAGCCTATAATGTCTTGGAAATAAAACAGTATGATGAAGTTAAGAAGAAATAATAGTGACATATTATATATCCCCCTTCAGCGGTTTTTTTTCACACTAAAGGACGCGAAATTGTCAAAAAATGTAAACATTATTTACATAAAATAGGCATCATCGACGGTTTACATAATATTATCCTACTCCTATTATAAATGTGAAAGTTTGTTAGGATGGATAGATGGATGGCAGTTTGTTACTCGTTCATGCTAAAACTACTGAACGGATTTTGATGAAATTTAGTATGGTAGTAGTTTAAGCTCCGTATTAACACATAAGCTACGTCTTATCCCGAAAAAATACAGTGTTCCCGTGGAATACTATATTTACACGGGCGGGCAAAAGCTACTTTATTATAATATTAGAAACATATTTTTACACACAATTGGGTATTTTCCTACATGTAAAAACTAAGTATTTTTAAATAAATTAAGAAATAATTTGGTATTACAACTTGATAAAAGTAAAAAGAATTGGCATTTTATGTGTAGTTTTGTATTATATGCATTTCGAAGTCACAAAAAAGTTTAAATATTTTTTTTATATTAGGTTATTACATATGAAATTGGCGTTTTGTCGTACTGGCCACTTTGATCTCAAATATATATCTTCTTTGGTTAGGAATTCCAATTTCAAATTTATACCGCTATTTACTCATGCATTTGTGTTTCGAAAACCGTAATTCATTTGTTTTTTCTTCTTTTGGTTTTTTCTTTGCGTCACTCTGTTTACAAAATGGAAAACTTGAAATATCGTCTTATTTTCGAGTACGAGTTCCACCGTGGCACCAGTGCTGCGAAACGGCTCAAAGAATTAATGACCTAATATTATACACTAGTGTATAAAACCTACATAATTAGTTTACTTACATCAAATACAAAAAGATTTACTATTGGAGGTAGGAGGCAAACGCCCAAAATTACGAGATATCAGAAATTTTGCGCATATGGCCATATATTTCGTAGCGACATTACTAGCTTGTGACGTCACCTACTAGTACGACTTATATAGGGCGTTTTCACGAGACTCACAAAAGTGCTTCAAATAATCCGCAATATCTTTGAAAATTTTGATTTTTAGTATACTATTCCTTTTGAGAGCACTATTAATTTATGTAATAAAAAAGAAAAGCAGGAAAATGCCTTATTTTTGTGTTAGATATAATCTGTGCTAGAGCGCTCTAATTAGATTCTTCTCAAATTGTCCAACAGCCTCATCTGTAGCGGGGCTATTTCATCTAATAACTGTGGTGGAATACACCCACTGGCTCTGACACGTAGTTAGGGTATAATTGCTTGCCCATGCCAGTAGTTTGCATGCCAGTAATTGCATGACTAACGCACTCCGTTACTGTCCCACATACTGGCACCGCTTTAATGTTTCTGCATCTGGTGGTGCTTTAACAAAACTTCATAAAAATATGTAATGCGAGAGGTATCGCGACTTCGTACGCGCGAAATCCCGTGGTAACCACTAATTTTGCTGCCATAAAAAGTAGCCCATGTCCCAGATCCCAGATCCAGAATCCAAATTCTCGTAATTAACATCTTTTACTTCTATTTGACGACCTATGTGGCTCAGTGGTTCAGCGCGTTGGTGCTCAAGCTGGGGGTCACGGGTTCGAATCCCACCGAAAGAACAAAAAGTTTTTCTGTATTCCCCAGGATCATGGATGTGTATTAAATATAATAATATAATAAAAATCTTAAATATATGTATAGTATAAAAGTATTAAATATACTTCCCGTTTTCTGGTACCTGTAACACAATTTTTTTCGGATACTTAGCACGGGACCAGATTGACGTGGTCTGAAGCGTCCGTAGATATATTATTGTTATTTAATTGTAAATGAATCGTACAATCGTTGTCGATATCATAAACTGATTTCTCGAGTTTGGACCAATCCAACGCGTTTGTCGTTAGTTTTACGTTTACGAGAATACCATTTTGCAGTTTTAACATATCGGAACTGGATCGTAACTGTATTATTGCAGGATTTAATTAGCAGAGTCGACCTTTAGATTCTGAAGGTACTCAGGACTCTGAGATGACACTTAGTATAGTAGTTCACTACTACTATACTATACTAGTGTCATCAAAATCCATTCAGACGAATAGGCTAGTTTCAACCATCAAAATCAAATTATATAAATTTGTAATAATTTATAGTTTCTATTATAAGAAATACGAATACAACACTATTTTGTTATATAAATATGCGATTTATTTATAATTTCGAAAATAAAACTGTACTTTTATTATCTGTATGTCACGTGACCGAAAACACCAGCCGCCATATTTTTCTTGTAAGTGACGTCATAAGAACATAATCAAGTCGAATATACAACAGCGAAAATTAATTCTATAGTTCATGCACTACACACGCACATTTGACATTTATCTGTTTCTGTTCTTATGACGTCACGATAATGGTGGCTGTCGTTTTGGCGCAATCATTTGTCCTTTAAATTTTAATCAATTTTTGCCTTGCATAAAGAGATATTATTTCCAGGAAATAAAAATACTAGTAGACTATCGATTCGATACGAACATTTTAAAATATATTTGAAAAAAATGTAGAATAGCCTATTGCGTGAAAGGGTAACAAACATCCATAAAATAACAGGACATTAGTAACGATAAGGATGTACTTACATTCATAAGATAAGACTATTTTCATCATAGAGCCTATAAAAATATTTAATGCAACTCTCACTCGAAGCTGTGTAAGTACAAACACGTTTGTAACAAAGTTTTGGTAAAAGTCTTCCTGTCCTGTAAGATTTAAGCATTAAAATCCTACAACTATTATAAATGTAAAAGTTTGTGAAGACGGATGAATGGATGGATGTTACTCTTTCACACGAAAACTACTGAACGAATTTTAATGAAATTTGGTATGGTAGTAGTTGAAGCTCTGGAGTAGCTACTTTTTATCCTCATAGGCTACTTTTTATCCCGAAATAGTAAAGAGTTCCCGTGGAGATACTGTATATACGCGGTCGGAGCCGCGGGCAAAAGCTAGTCCAACTTCTATTAAAAATGTGAAAGTTTGTGAGGATGGATGTATGCATGGATAGATGTTGTACTCTTTTACGCAATAACTACTGAACGGATTGATAAAATTTTATATAGTAGAAGTTTGGGCTCTGGATTTACACATAAGCTACTTTTTATCCTGTTATAGTAGTGTTCCCGTGGGATCGTACTGTGTATGGCGGAGCCGTAAACAAAAGCTAGTATACTATAAAATAACTAAAGAATATGTTAAGGCACATTCACACTTGCTCCTAGACGGTCCGCGTCACGGAATTAGGTAGATGCTTATAAAGAAGACGAATTACTCTGAAACTCACGACAAATTAGTTTTACATAATGCATAAAATGATGCGTGGAAACATTCCAATAATTAAGACGAATAGCTAATTAATATCGCTGGCCCGCATTTATAATATTAACTGTAAATTCCTAATATGTAACTTGATTAAGGAATTTAACGGCCTTATAAAATGCAAACGAAAATGTTACTATATAAATTAAGAAATACGGAGAGCAGTAGTAACTATCAACCAGTAAGAATTTAAATATGATGGTTATTATGCACTTAGGGTCAATTCACACCGAAACGAATCACGACATGGCGCTGCATGCTTAAGATAGATATTCAACATTGAACTTTATTCACTACACAAGAAGATACACGTTTCTCTGTCAGAGTTCGTATGTCGAGTTGCATCGCGCTGCACAGCGCAGTGCAGTGTATAATTGTCATATGAAACGTGTATCTTGTTGTTGTCAAGTGTCGTCGCGGTGTGAATTGACCCGAAGCTACTGATAATATGGTTCAGTTTTATATGAGTAAGCATACAAATATTATATCAGTTATCTTAGTAATACCTATAGATTAGAATATATCATGGGTACTATATTATGCAAGAAAATTCCAAGCAAGCGAAGCCGCGGGATGGATCTTGAGTATCTAGTTATGTACAAAAAACGCAATACAAGTTCTACGGTGACGTAATTGCAGTAAACAGCCTGAAGAATCCATGTTATAGGAATTCTCAGACGATTAGCGTGAAGCGCGTATGTTAGAGCGTGCCAAGCAAATAATTATGAAATATCCACATTTTACTGTACTTAGCATAACTTGTATGCTTCATGCATAATAGACCGACTAATGTGGCTTATTGTCTGCTTGTTTACCGAACGATTACTGAATTACAACTTATAATTGTTACATAATACTACACAGTATCAGTAGTGTCTGTACACACTACGTCGAAGTTAACGGCCGAACTGGCCGAACGGCGTGATTACAATAAGTACCACCTTTTGCTGAAATTAGAAACCAGGTTTCAGTCGCGTATTTATCCCGCTTATGATCTTGAGCGAAACACGTAAAATCATTAGAGGAACTCGGTTAAGTTTGGAATGTATTACATTCAGCTGTCATGTATTCAGCTCAAGGTAATTTAAATATTCTTATGGGCGTCACCACGACTTCACAGATGGCGAAGATACAATAATATTTTATCTTAAGATCCGTAGTAGTAAGTTTATAAGTAGTACTTAATATGAAAATATATGTCTTACCGTCTGTGATAGTTCATGCAAACTGTATAGTAAGCGATATTTAGCGATAACGCCCCTTATTGTAGAAAAAAATTTAATTTAATCGGTAACTTCAATGCGTTTCTAAGGAACACGATCAAAATCTCGACTGTCGGTTTCATTGCGTAGGCCAATTATTAAGATTAAACGAGTTACGTTAGTGCAAACAAGTAGAGTTTTTGATATATTATTTCAATTAGGATCCAAGTAATATAATTTTATTTTAAATACCACTGGTCATCTAAATTTTAAATGAACAGTGGTATAGATGAAAATTATCAAAAAAAAAAGCAATTATACTTATCTAATGAAACATAAATCAATAATTCTCACGTCATGTAATCGAAGAGAGTAGATGGCTAGTAGCTTTGATGCGTCTCATTTCAGTGATATAATATCTTTTAGGCCTCTAAGAAAATAAAAGATTCACGTGTCTTAAAATAGGTACCAGCTACACGCGTAGTACGACCACCGTACAAACGGTTCCTTTCTACGGAAAATAGACAAAATGACTGATTGATAAAAGAAATCCGTCATTTTGTCTACAAAATCTGTCAGCATGTCTAAAGTCTATTCTTGTGTATGTAGACAAAACGCATTTCTACGGCTGTCATGCTGAGCGTGCAGGTAGCAGAGTAGTGGTATTCTGAATATATTACTTAAAATCAGATTCCGTAAGGTACCATCAGTAGAGGACAAGCGAGTTATCACTGATGATCATGATGGAAATAAATACCTGCCGTGCCTCATAACAAAAAGTGTATCCAACCGGGCGTAACAACGTCATAGCTTCAATAGCGAGTGCCTTCCGCGATAATTATGGCGTTTCCTCCAGCCCGTCAGCGGAGTAATGGACAGATATAAAATAGTGTTATTTATTTCATCAGTACGCGATTAACTTCTTTTAGAAATAGAAGGCGATCTAGCTCAGCACCTTTGAGTTAGAATGCTGAACTTCTATTTCTTCTTCTTTATATAAAATGTATTGAAATTCCAATGTTTCGCTAAAACTCGAGAACGACTAGAACTTGTGAACGTTCAGTGAGAAATATTGAAAAAAAAATGAGGAAAATACTAAACGACGGTTCATTTATTCCATACTGACTGTCCACTGTGTTCAATCTGCGTACTGCGTTCTGCGTATTGGCGTGTTTCTAAAAAATATTCAGTAGTTTTTGCGTGAAAGAGTAACAAATATCCATCCATCCATCAATCCATCCATCCTCACAAACTTTCACATTTATAATAGTAGTAGGATTCCAGTTCATTGTTAAGACAGCCTAGAACAACGTGTGTCGGTCCAGCTAGTAGATATTTTATAAATATGGATGTGACGTCCTTTCACTTCATTTTTTCTACTTATAAGAAAAACAGATATGCATCACTGCCTGGGGATTGCACTTTCAAATGAATCCAACTATTTTGAGAAATATTTCCAGTCCTCGATCTGAAACAGTAGGTGGTACTTGGTACCATGGAGGTTGGTACTTATTAGAAAACCTAATAAAAGACCCACAATATGTAAAACGTTAATTTCACTGTATTCCAAGCAGCACATATGGAACGGTACAAAACAATCGCTTATTTGCTGCTTGGCTACTTTTCTTCAAGGTGCTAGAATAACATTTTATTTGTTGGTTTAATCCCTACTCAGCTAGAGCCTGACCCTACAATTGTAGCTGGAGTGGCGATTGTCCACGCACAATACGTCGTATTTTACTCCCTGACGAGCCTTCACCTGCCGGGCAAAATCAGTTTACATATTGTCGCTTCTAATATAGCAACTGCGCACAACATTGTTACGCTTGCAGGGTATCCGTAATTGTTGGAGCGTTAAGGATGCAAACCAAACAACCTACTTCTATACTAATAATCAAGATGAACAATTTGTTTGTTTGCATTGAATAGGCTCCGAAACTACTGGACCGATTTTGATGAGATTTGGCACAGATATAGAGTAGAGTAGTAGATAGGGGAGGACTACTTTTGATTGCGGAAAAATGTACTGCTTCTAAAATGTAATTTCCTTAATGCGCGCACGAAGTCACGGGCTACATCTAGAATTATATTTAAAATATTTTACAGCCAAATTATTGAACACTTAAAAGTCCTCGCTAATAAAACTAATTCACTGTCACAGTCTCTCAGACCTCAGTACCTGGGTAATGGAGCTTTTCTCGGAGCTCTACTAGATTAAAAAACAAAAGAATCACAAAAATATTTTACCGGGGTTTGAATTTCATTCCGAATTTCCGAACAACGCAAAAATTCACCAACTGCCAATCGGACTGACATAATGGGAGTCGAAATTATTGATATATTGCCACACGACGAAAGAAAAAACATATATAAATAAAAAATGCGCAGTTTCCCAGGCATTAAACTTAGCTAGACCGATTTTTCTCCCCTAAAATCTGTTGCATACTAAATTTCATCTAAATACCCGCAGCATTTGCCGAGATCACGATTATATATACAAGGTTGTCTCGTTCAAAGTATACGAATGTACTTCACTCTTTGAACACATATCTCTAGTTTCACCTGATGGGACTAATTAAATGTTCGGTAAAATATATCTGTTAGTTTTCACCAATATTCTAGAGATTTTTAAATTACACACGTGTCACTGCCGGTGATACGGTGGATGGCATCCATCGTCCCGTGTCCGCCTCGGCGGGATTCAATTGATACTTTGTTGAGCTGCAACAGTATTGAACTATTGCAATGCGGTAAACGTATGAAAGACATCGAGACCCATTACGAGTATTTATGTCCTGCGGTCGCGCCGACAAAGGTGCAGTCCTCACTTTGTTTCGTTCCCGCAATATTCATAAAAACGAAACGCAAAGATAAATAAATATGGTCGAAAAGGTACATCGTTCGTAACGTACACGTTAAATTGCAACCATCGATCTCAATTTACTTAATTAAAAACCCATGCGACGACAAAAACTTGGTTTTATTTCCACTTTTAATTTGCAAAGATAAATAATTATGGTTGTTTCAAAAGTAATATTTAATTACCTAAAAAAGCTGTCTTGCGTAATTTTATGATAATATCAAGAAAAATGTAAAGCTAAGGAACGAAAATCTCTTCCGTCACATTTAATTCATCTGTTATAGAATATATTTGAATTGACGACCTCTCTGGCTCAGTGGTTGAGCGTGTCGATGAAGAACAAAAGAGTTTTTTGTGTTCCTCGGTCATGGTTGTGTATTAAAGTGTTACTAAATATAACAAAAATCTTAAATATATGTATATTATAAAAGTATTAAATACTAGCTGTTTTCCGTGTATGTTTTAATCCAGAGCCTAAACTACTAACATACCAAATTTCAGCAAAATCCGTTCAGTACTTTTTGCGTGAAAGAGTAACAAGCATCCACCCATCCATCCATACATCACAAACTTTCACATTTATAATATTAGTGGGATATTTCCGTTGTCTGGTGACTGGTACCCGTGAGTCGTAACACAAGTTCTTCTAGAACTTAGTATGTGACCAGATTGATTGGTGCGAAAGCGTTCACAGATATTATTGATATAATTATCAATGAGGTTTTGAATGTTTTCATACCTTCATTTTACTAAGTTAAAGAAATAATTTTTAAAATATCATATTCTCTTCCTTTTACTTACAGTCTACAGAGCATTACATTCCACGATATGTTAACAGTTCATTAAAATGAATTTTATTTTACAACGGCATAATAAATGAGCTCGACTCGCATCCCGCGGCTGTTACAAGTCGCAATAAACATTGTATCAGTAAAATAATCGCTTAACAAAAGTACACATTAATACGTACTTATGTTTGTTTTTGTGTACTTTTTATACGACGTATAATCCAGGCTGTAAATGTTGGTCTCCCGGCTCCCGCAAGACGAAGAATAAGTTTAAAGTTGAGACTATCTGGCCGGCTTTAAAACGCATGTTGTTGGCCCCGCCCCCACTGGCTGCTTTGCATGAGTTTAAAAAAAATAAAAGTACGTTTAATCCGCGATAATGGCCGACGTAATAACAGTCGTAACGTTATTGAGTGTCTCGTGAAACAAATTCCATTCGACTGGATGTAATTTAATGCCATAAAACATTATATTGTCAACGATCTACAAAAAAATATATAATGTTTAACCCTTTTGTAATCATAAGTGAAGTTATGAAATATTAAATATGGCTAAGTAATATCAAATTGCCTTCCTATAATAAAAATGTCAGCTCATTTAATATAATATATAAAAGAAACGGTTTTTAGAACATATAAAACAATAAACATCTATTAGGTAACGTATTCAGTTATATAAAAAAAAACGTCAATAATGAGACTACATTTTATTTTTGTAGAGAAAATAATATGTATGTATAAAGAAGCACTAAATCACAACGTGTAAGTCACTAAGTATTTCATTTTTGAGAATAAATTATTTAAACCTAGTAATAATTCGAGTTTTTAATTCGATTGCGAAAAAAAAGTCGACTTGTCAGCGTATATTATATACATATGAATTAAAACAAAAAAATATATTTACGAGGACCTAAAAGACCTACAAGGAAAAATTCAGTAGCGTGAGTGTAAATACGCCTCTGGCTGCCATTTGACAGGCAGGCAATATGGCGGACGATGATTGCTCGCGAAACCGATCACGAGCGCATTACGAGACGTGCGCGTGCCGGAACAAAAACTATCGCATGAAACTCATTTTCAGCGTGTTTAATGCGTAAGGCTGCATACGCACTAGGAGTCGGGATGCGACATGTTCGATGGCTGACCTTTGTCGATTATTGGCTATGCTAATTTTCTTTTATTACACCGAACTTGCTCATATTGAACCTAGGGACTCAGAAATAAATCACAATAAGGTAGTGTGTTTTCTTGAAAGCAAATCCTCCTCGTCTCTATTACCCAGGGCTATTGAATTGAGCGCAGGTGACTTTAAGGGTCAGCTCACGCCGAGACGCGGCGCGCACTTTTTAACTGACTTCCAAAAAGGGAGGCGGTTATTAAGAACTGACGCCTCAGGTAGTCGATGTTGTACGAGTATGTCAGTGCTCTGATGTAGTGCAAAAATTCTCACATAATTTCATACAAAGGACGTTTGTATGATTTAGTATGAGATAACGCCAAGTGCGGGGGCACCTCTATGCGTACAAGTTGGCAACAAACTTCCACGGGCTCGTTATTTGTTATTTTAACAATATGGTAATACTGCTTCGCCTAAAATAGAGAACAATGGCGAGCTATCGTAGAGGCGATGATCTTAGACATTGTACTACTGAATGAAACTTTACTGCCTAATTTTACCATAATAGTCTTAAATGCAGCAATTTCGTAGAATTTAACTTAATTTAACGACAGTATTTAAGCTAATGCTAATGCTAATCAGGCAAATGCATTGAAAATGGTTTAAAGTTCTTTAGGGCTTGAATTTGGTTACTTCCAAACAATATCCCTACGGTCCCTGCGATCTTATGATTCAGTCTTTTCATGTTAATTGTGAAAAATAATGGAATCATTTTCATCATACTAAATGTTAGTAGTAAAATTAAAATGCGTTAAAAAAAATCCCATACGTCCTACACCTTTCTTCGCAACCATCGTAATCCATAATTCCGTGTCCCAATTATTCTGTGATTTGTCTCGGCACTTACGCACGTTAATCGTTTTATCGTTGATAGAAATCGTTATTATCCGAGAGCCGCAGACAAAAACTAGACAAAGGTGACCGACGACGAAAGGTTTTTTGTTTATACCTGTTTCGGTGTTGTTTTTTTTTGTACTTTTTTTGAGATCAAACAAAGGGATTCGTTCCAGCATCCCCCCACGGTTGTTTATTACCTGTATCCATCTCTTCTTTGTTCCCTTTATTTGAGTAACGAGTCCATCTTCACATTTTTAAGGTAGAAACGTGCGAATACAAAATCTAGTATGTTTTTAGATGTTCTTTACAATTTTACGACCGTTTTATTCTCTAATAATGTTCAAATGATCATTTGCTTCTTCAATTTCCGAATAAATACTGGATGTCTTCAAAATTAAATACTTTCTCGTTCCAAAAATATAATATAAAACATTTGACCTAAAATTATTACCAGATTATCGTATAAAATACTTAAATTATAATATTCAACTGCGCGGCTTATACTGCGCGGCGGGCGCGTGACCTTCGAATCCTTCGCGTTTTATGGCAGTGTGAGTGTGTCCAATTTCAATGCGTAGTGCAAGCTGTCAGGATATGTTAATCATGCTATTTTTCTTTACAAAAATGCAAAACTTTTAGTTATGCATAGTGCATACTGTGTTACATATAAGTAATATTATAGCCCAATGTTTGGTTATATAACCTGTATAATCATGTTGTATGTATTGAGTGTATCCAGTATTGGCAAGAGGCAAAGCCTGTAATTTTTATGGTTAAAATGAAAAACGTGTGTGCCCAGCTTTACATAAACAATTATTATAGATCGCCGATAACTCCAAAGTTCAATCAAGCCAGGATTACCAATTTTGTATTTAATAAGCGAAAACCATACAATGTAACAAAATAAATATGCACCGCGGCTTTTTTAACAAAGCTAGCAATTTACAAAAAAATATAATTACCTATTTATATACATTGAAACAACATTTTAGATAATTAAGAAACGTTAAACGGGTTTGTAGCTACACTTAACACTTTTACTATACTACTTACATAAGATAATATTACTAAGGGTTAGTTCACACCGCGGCAATCCGCGGCGCTGCATTTTTATAATAGCTATTAAAAATTGAACTTTATTCATTATATAATCCGTTTATATGACATCAGTCATACACTGCACATGCGCTCTGTAGCGCGGTGCAACTTGATATTCGACCTCTTACAATTAAACGTGTAACGAATAAAGTTCAATTTTGAATAGCAATCTTAAAAATGCAGATCGTTTCGTTTCGTCGTGGTTTGACCTTAAGATTGCATGAAACAATAAACTTGGTAAAATATTTAGACACAGCAAGTGTATTCTACAAGTGGTCCTTTTACGGAAGACTAGCTGGCTCCGCGTATTTCCTCAGCCATAAAATATTCCAAATACCTATTCCATATGCGTGTAAATATCGAGGGACGTCACAATCAGTAATTATTGTTCGATAGAAAGAACACATTAATATGGACAGCTATACCCGGCCTTTGTTGAGACTTTAAAAGGTAAATATCAACACACACTCAGAAACCGACGCATTTCACTCATACAAAAACCATCCAAACCCCGTCACGTATGAGAAGGCTCACAAAAACAAAAGGCTAAAGGGCGTGCAAGGCTTTTAATAAAAACGCAACCGTATTTTAATGCATTCGAATAGAGCGCGTATTACATTACGTACTTTTTTGGTGTTTTGTGCATGTGTATCGGTGTAAAGCGGCAATACATTGCGTCCGCGAGTCTTCAATCGAAAGTTGAATGGTATGGGCAGGGAATGCAGTCCGTGAGAAAAAAAGCTAGTCTGTTCCGATGCGGTCGGCTAGATAGCGCAGGTGGCGAGCGAGGATCACGCCTGTGCCGTGTGCATCAAAATTTTAAATACTTTGGGATTCCGCCGTGAAATGAATCTCAGGATAAGTCATGCGTTAAGTCTGTCAGACAGTCCGTCGAACTATTGGAATTCCTAAACTATGTATTTTCACTTATTTTATATAAAAGGGTGTTTCCCCAAAAAAAAAATCATCTACCTAATTGAAATATCGTGAAATAAACAACCATAAACCCATTACCATATCTCTTAAAAATTACTAAAGTAAAAACAATTCAAACTTGCAGAGAGAGAGCGAAATACGCTCAGTGTAACGTCATTGCGAATTGCGATACTCTGCCGTACATTTTCATACCCAGAATCGTTTTTCGAAAAAGAAATGGACTTTAATCGCGTGAAACAAAATAACTATTCTCTTGGGTATAAGTGTCTATTCAAAAATGTAATAAGCTATTTCCTTTAGTACTTGGCTTAGGAAAACGTATTCTAGCGATATCATAAATTAAAAACTTAAGATTGATAAATAAAGTTTATTTAAAAATATGTATTTTTGTTTTTTAATTTCTACTGATAAAAACACCTCGAGGCTCGAAGTTACTTTCGGCAAGGATGTGACGACACAAACACACTAAACACATATGTAGTAGCGAAACAGAACGTGTTTCTGTAAATAAATAGTTCATGACATCTTATAAAGTTATTTGGGTCAAAACGTCAAACGGAACGTCACACCGCTATTTAACTACTACGGACTAAAACACAGATTACAAATAGTACTAGTATGACGTCACAGCACAGATAATCTATCAAGTATAATGGCGAATAGTATGTCGGCGGTTTAAAAAAAATGTATTTTTAAAGTTTTTTTTTTGTAGGTTTTTAGGTTTAAAAAAAATGTATTTTTTTGTGTAATGAAACAATTATGAAGCGTTTAGGACATAAATAAAAACAACGTCAAATAGCCTATTTACTAACTACCCTATCGCCATATTATTATTTTAAAGTTTATTTTAGTAATACTTACAAACATACAATGTTTTTTCATTCATTATGATAATATGATACAATATAAGTCCTAATGTAAATCACCAAAGTTACGGCTTTTGCTTACGCCAAATAATCGCCAAGTACAAATTGCTTCATAACAATTTATAGTAAATACAATTATTTGCACTATTACTACGATTAAATATTGAATTAAATTATCATTAATGGCTCTGCATCTCCATTTTAAATGCATAATATCAAAATCAAATCGGTTGTAAGAACCCCCATTATAATATTCAGGGTCGGACTTAGCGTGTTTGGGGGCTCGGAATCCAGTAGCGATGACATGACATTGTGTTTTTATTGCCCACTTATTATTGACCGCGACGTGGAGCCCTTTATGCCTTTGTTACGGCACACTCATCATTTAGATTTGTAAATATTTATGAATGTTTTGTGACGCTTTCTCGAAAACGATATATAATATGTTTGCCTAAATGCTAACCGGCATATCAATAAGGAGTAAGCTTTACAGTTTGGATCCATAGCATACAATTTTATTAATATTATATCTAGCAATATCCCGCGAATAAATACCGACAATTTGCAAGGAAATATTTGAGTTCACGCATAAGCATGCGTAAAGCACATCCCTCCTCCCACACTGCTTATGCGAAACACTCAGAAACAAGATTATGCAATCGCCACCACCACACAAGCAACAATGTCAGCAAGGTCGTGCAAGGAAGGACCCACACCACTATGCAGTTTGCAAAACTCGATGCGCGTTTCGCCCCGAACCCGGAGCATCCTCAGGAGACACCTCGCATTACGCATACTTATGCGGGATATTTCTATATATAATATTAATAAAATTTTATTCCTTCGTCTTTGTAAATAATTGTGGTAGTTCAGGGAAGGTTTAAACGATGAGAGAATTTGGAATAATTGACGAGAAAATACTAAAAACGACTATTGGATTTTCCCATACTAACTGTTCAATATGTTCAATTTGTCACTGGACAGTCAAATATTTATAGGTGCGTTCAGTTTACCCTGCAGGCCTAGCATGCGCACCCTAGAAACACCGAAGAATCGACAAAATGACAGATTGAAGAAACATTAATACCATTCGGAGCAAAATAGGTCTTATTGTAAGGCAGCAAGGTCGATGCGTCGTCGTTATGAGACACAATATTTCTTTTCTTCCCGAGCATGAGCTCACGAAATGGCCTCTTTTGACAGTTAGGTAAAGTAGAAACATTTTCATAATTCAATGTCAAATAGTCTTACAATAATGTCAACTACTCCACATCATGGCGCTCCTAGACAAATAGTTTCTTTACGTTCAGTCATTTACTTGAATATTTGTTAGTTTTTGACAGAAGATTTCCCGGCAGCCATTTTAAAAATATGGCTTAGAAATGTTGACTTTAATTGACGACCTCGTTACCATGTATTGAGAACTATTTTGCAATGAACTATTTTGGGTAGAATATTTCTACATTAAAATTATTTCTTCGGATCGCCATACTAAGCCCGCTGTTTGGTTAATTATTTATTCCAGTTCATACTCGTAGTTAAGACAGAACAACATGTATCGGGACAGCTAGTGGCTTATAAAGTTCAAACTTAAAAATTATATGAATTAATATGGCGGATTTCGATCACAAGGCGAACTCTAGTTAAAAATAAAAAATAATCTGCTAAAGTCTATAAGTCTTTAAAATTAACTGTCGATTTGTAAATTATAGACACCTTTCTTCCATCGCAGATAATGAACTATGTTGCAGTAAATTAATCAATTTATTTTTAAAGTTATAGTTTTAAATTATAATAATAATAACTTTAATTAATTATTCACGATCTAATTTTTGATATTATTTTTTTATGATAGCGAGGCATCATAATATTATATTATTAAAACTCGTAAATACGTAACAAAACTTTCTCATACGTGCATTCCGTAGAGGCGTATGAATAAATCAACGCTTTTTAAGTCGATACCAATTAGCTGAGGTATAATACCCATCGGTTCCGACTTGATTAATATATCGAACACTTCGAGTGACAGAATAATCGGATTTTAACCGATTACTGTATCGATTGTAATGCGATTATAGACGATTCCTGCAGTTATAGTAAATCATGGAGTAGATGTTTCGTGTTAGATGTGTTTTATTTGAACCGACTAGCAAGAAAAGAGTTACCACAATGCATGTAACACAGTTGACCGTATGGCTCTTAAAATATTATCTGGGGTAGTACCCCCACCAAGACGAGCCAAGCGAAGCGCAAGAGCACTACCAGACCACCTTTTCTCGAAGCGTTTCGTCGATTTTTGGAACCCTCATAACTTGGGTTTGGATTATATGAGATGAATAAAATTTTCAGGATATGTTCCCAACAGTAATTAGTAGCAGTAGCAAAGTACAGGTAGCGGCACGAAACTCTAGCGCTGACCGTTATTGCGCAGAAGTCAAAAATTAGGTCTCTCAGGGGGGCTAGAGGGATGAAGGGTGCTCGTGCGTAGCGCCGATTGGCTAGCCAGTCGTACTCCGTCCCCCGCCGTGATACGACGCTCCGCGGTCTTCTGACTGTACAGTCGCGTTCTAAAATCTATTGTTATTGCCGTTCATTGTTATTGTTTTTTGTTAAGTTTGAGTTCGATTGTTATTGTTGGTTTTTATTATTAAATTTGTTTGTGACTGTATCGGGCTTCGACCTCTTGATTGTAAGTCCTGATGTGTGTCTGAGTGGTGATGATAATAATACAGCAACAATTCTTATATTCTCCTTTATTGGTGCTTAACACTGACTACGTATTACATATGAGGTAAATGCCTAACACAATAATATACGTCTACACTATTTATAGCCTTTGGGCCAACTGAAATAAACAAACTAAATAGGCTTTACTTCATGACATCTGTCAATGTCAAAAATGACATTGACACTTACTTTTGTCAATATGCAACAGTGACTTTGAACAGTGAACATGCCTAGAAGAAATACTGTTTTGAAAAGACAGGCACGAAAAAGGGTGTATGACGTGCATTGTTTTGTTAAAAAAGAAACCAATGAATTGATTGATTCTTTAAAGCAAATAAAAAGTGAGATTGACGAAGCAACGAGTATTTTGCTCAGTCATTCGAATGACAGCACGATAAGACAAACTTCAGACGTTATTAAGACGGGGAACATGAAAATAAATGATATAATCAGTTGTTTGGGTAAAATCCAAAAGAGGACAGCAGAGGCCACAAATACGTCTGTTGCAACGGTAAGAAACATCACCACTCAAGCCAATAGCTCCGATTTGATAACAGTTTTCAGAACACCTGGTAAAAAACGATCCAGACCAAAAACGGTCACAGAAATTGATAACTTCGACCAAGGCGTGATTAAGAGGTGCATACACAACTATCACACGTTAAATAATGAGCTTCCCACCGTCGGCAAGCTAAAACAAAAGCTAGAAGAAGATATTAACTTCAAAGGTTCAGAACGAAGTCTTCGAAAAATAATCAAGAGTTTGGGGTTTCGATGGAAAAAAACTGAAAACAATCGAAAAGTGCTGATTGAGACTTTGCAACGTATTGAATATTTACAAAAAATTAAGAAATATCGCCAAGAGGGACGGCCTATTAATATACGGACGAATCGTACGTAGATTCATCGCACTCTACGCCAAAAGCCTGGACCGACGGTAGTACAAAGGGCCTAAAAAACCCATTTCAAAAGGACAGCGAGTTGTAATTGTCCACGTAGGGTCTGAGACTGGGTTTGTACCAAATGCGTTTACTGACTTTTAAAGCGGGTACCAAACCGTAGTCGACAACGCGTCCTATCACAATAAACAGTGGGATCGCGCACCAAGCTCAAATTCTAAGAAAGCTGACATGCAGGCTTGGCTGACCGAAAAAGGCATACATTACGATGAAACGCTACTGAAACCTCAGTTATACAATTTGATCACGGCAAACAAGGAAAGATTCAAAACATTTTCGATTGACCGAATCCTAGCCGAACAAGGCCGCAAGGCCATGAAGTTCTGAGATTACCACCATACCACCCAGATCTCAATCCAATCGAGATGGCATGGTCTGATATAAAACAATATGTAGCCAGCAAAAATGTGAAATGGAATGTTACTAAATGTATAGACCTAATTCAAGAAAAATTTTTACTGATGGGTGCATGGGATTGGCAAAAGTTATGCAAAAAAGTGAAGGATATAGAAGAGGAATATGCAAAGAGTGACCATGTCGTGGATATGGTAACAGAAGAGTTCATTATTCGCGTTGACGCAGATAGCTCAGAGGATGACCTTGGAGATTCTGATGATGATGACGCTGCCCCTTCAAGGAGCAAAAGGCTCTGTCGAGACAGCTCCATTGTGACACACGATGATTTAATGGAAGGCGTGACACCATTATCTGATTCAGACTAAAGATGGGCGGCATAAACAAATGTGTATAAATTTTGTTGTCTTGTTCAGAAAACTTGTTTTATTAATTATTATATTAAATAAAAATTGTCAAATTCGATTATATATTTTTTTCTACTCCCCATAAACTTAATCACTCGGTAGTGTACAAAGAATACATTTAAAGATGTTCTTAAAATTATTTTATTAAAGTTATAATTGTATTGCGTGCGCGACTGTACCCATGCGCAGCTATCCCCTCTACACTTCGCTCAGTGCTGAACTTACGTGCCGCTACTTGTATTTACAATAGAAAAGTAGCAGCAGAAAGTAGCAGACTTATTAAACATGTAAAGTTTTGGTTGCATTGGTTATACTTTAGATTTTATTGATATCTAAAAACCCCTGATTTCGTCACTGACTCACTGATGATCAACAAAATTTATGGTACTTCCGAATATCCAATAAAGCTGAAATTTGGTACGTAAGCTTGTATTAGTACACAACTAACATAATAATTAGAAAAATTATCCTCCAACCCCTAAAACTAGGGGATGAAAGTTTGTATGAGACTTCCGCAAATTTTGAAGCTAAAGGTCTGGCAATTGTTGCAAGGATTCGTGTTATAATAAATAACCATGTAACCCCTTATTAACACTAATAAATACAATAAGTATTTTTAATCTTTATCGACATATTTTAATGTACTTCATCTTAAATAGTAGTGTGCGAACGTCCGTTTAATAATTTGAATGCTACCTTTATGTATAATTCTCCGTTGAAATTCCTATAGAATACTCGGGAAATAACTATTTCAATATTACGTCAATTAATCCAAGCGACGAACGACGACATAACTGACATAGTTTATAATATACGCGATAGATGGCGCTTTCAACAAAACTGTAAAAAAAAAATATGATTCATCAAAACGATTATTAATTAATTGAAGTAAATAAGAATATCAAAAAATAACATGTTATAAAATTAGGCCATAAAACAGTTACATATTATTTGTTGTAGTAAATCAAATAATTACAGGATTGATTTAGCTTAGAAGAAAATAAAATCTGGAAAAAGCGCCATCTAGGAAAACACATAGCTAATAAATATAATATGTATACAAGCAGTACATACTTAATGCTACCGATAAATGTCAGCGCTTCGACCCTACATCACGCTATCGGTGTGTTGTAAACATAAAACTTATAAGTTAATAGACACTGTAACAGAAAGATTCGAATAAAAGTAAGTATCTGGGACACCGAGCTTTGCTCGGAGATAATATACGATATGTACGAAAAAAAATCCAAAACGCATAATGTAATATAAAATTAAAAATAATTACATCTCACTGGGATTCAAATCCGCGACCAATTATTTTCCAACAACGCAAACTGACGTCTGACGCTTAGTAGCTGAGCCACACATATTTGACATTGACTGGCGACTTACGAAAAATATTGTCGTAACAACTTACAAAAAGAAATGAAAAAACAAGCTTCTGATTCTACACGCCCTAACTCTACAAGACTAACTTCACAAACTTCGCAAACACCTTAGCCAAGATATGTGGCTTGGCCGTTTCGTTGTTTCGTTCCTACAAGAGGAGTATAACAGAATAACAGAAAAACATTCAGTGAATTTTTCACCTTACGCCCAAGTATCTGAATGTAGCAAAATGGCCAGGCCACATATTTTGACTAAGGTGTAGAGTTTGTGATGTTAGTCTTGTAGAGTTAGGGCGTAAAGAGTCAGAAGCTTGGTTTTACATGATATCTAATAACTTTTTGATAGTGCGAGTATTGGCAATATTTTGATATGAATATGTTATGGTGGGATGCTTCTTTTTTTAATAAAATACATCTATGGTGGGATGTCTTTATCATAAAACTAAGAAAAAAAAAGATTCTTTTTCTTCACCAAAACGTAAGAAGGTTTAGGCGAACCGACTATATTTTATCTAATTTATTAATTAAACATTTCTATTGCAGGTAGAGCCAACAGGCTCGGCGTCGTTGGGTGCGGCGTCGCGGGCTCTATTTGTAGAAAAGGTTCGAGCCTCCAATGCCGCCTGCCAGGCCGGGGACTTCTCTACCGCCGTCGCGCTCTACACAGACGCGCTGACGCTGGACCCCGCCAACCACATACTGTATAGCAACAGGTGAGTGAGCTATCCAACTGCTCTATATGTAGAGAAGGCACGAGCCACCAATGCTGCCTGCCAGGGCCGGGACTTCTCTACCGCCATCGCAGTCTACACAGACGCGCTGACGCTGGACCTCGCCAACCACATTCTATATAGCAACAGGTGAGTGAGCTATCCAACTGCTCTATATGTAGAGAAGGCACGATGCCTCGAACGCGGTCGTTGACATCTCTCTACCTTCAATTTCTTAATTGTTTTTTTAAGTCATCCTATTACATAAAGTTTCTATTCATT
The DNA here is from genome assembly GCA_037179445.1 of Phengaris alcon alcon. NCBI lineage: Eukaryota > Metazoa > Arthropoda > Insecta > Lepidoptera > Lycaenidae > Phengaris > Phengaris alcon. Next base: position 302,392 of record JAYRCH010000459.1, read on the forward strand.
TTATTATAGTCTATTCATTACCTAATCAGTAAAATTTTTTAAACCAAATATTTCTAACAGGTCTGCAGCGAGACTTAAACAAGGGCAGTTCGCCGCCGCCTTACAAGATGCCACGAGAGCGCGGGAGCTGTGCCCGAACTGGCCAAAGGCGTACTACAGACAAGGTATACCCAATCCCAATCCCCATGGAGTACTTGCAATTTCCTTAAAATATAGCAAACTAGGTGTTCCAGTATTATTATTTTTTTGCTAATTATAAGGTACGTTAGGTACGTAATTAATTTACTAACTTATTGGTGGCCCAACGGTCAGTCTCTAGATATTGCCCTCGTAATTGTCCCGGCCTTACGCCAATTGCAATTTTTACAAATACTTGTCACATACGCTTTAGGGTCAGTTCACACCGCGACGATACGAAAGGCTTCGCGGCGCTACATTTTTAAGATACCTATTAAAATTAAAATTTATTCACTACGCAAAAAGATACACATTTCACAAGACATCGGTCATACACTACATATGCGCATTGCAGCGCGGTGCATCCTGACATTCGAACTCTACAATGAAACGTTTATCTTCTTATGTAATTTATAAAGATCAATATTGTATAATATAATAATCAGTTCGTTTCGGTGTGAATTGACCCTTACGATACATACGACTACATACGAGCTGACAAAATAAACTTCATCAATTTTTATTATTGACGCGTGTGGCAGCTATAAATAATTACTAGAATACTCGAATGTCGTAAAATACCCTATCTAATATCGAGGCTAATGCAGTAAGGTCGCAACAGAGAAAACTTATGTTTATGTAACGCACCTGGGCCTTTAGTCAAGATGCATTCGATAATTTCGATGGCGAAGTTCGAAAACAAAATGTATTGGATTTGACATAAGGCATCGCCAGCGACATATCACTTAGCGATTACTTATGTCAAATCCCATACATTTTCTTTTCTAACTTCGCCGTCGAAATTATCGAATGCATCTTGACTAAAGGCCCAGTTTACATAGCGTATTGCGTGCTCATTACTTATTGTTCCTCACTTTCTACAGTTCTCATATTTTCATTAAGCATTCAATACATCTAAATACTGTTGCGTAATGTTTTACTTGTATTTTCGATGGCTTAGGTTTTCACTAGTTTGAAATAGATACAACCTAATATTACCAACTAGATGGTTCCCGTGTTCCATGAGGAATGCACTTTTTGCCGTGTTAAAAGTATCCTAATAATATACATACACCGCCTTGCTAATAAAAATATTTAAACAGTGGATAAGCAATACAATTTTTCGTCCTTATCTGATACGTGGGAAAAGTAGCTAGACAGACAAGGACAAAACATTGTATTGCTTATCCATTGTGTAATTTTTTTTTATTAGTTAGGGGGAATATATATAAGCAATAAGTATCCTAATCCAGGATATTGACAACCTACGTACAATATTTCACCAAATCTGTTAATCGCATTAGGCGACGACGATAAATAACAAGAATACATTAATATATTTTTAGTAAATTTCGCATATTTTACATAATAATAATAATTGATATGGTACTACTAGCTTTGCTATTTAGTTAATCTGTGGTTTTGCTGGTAGGTTTTGTACATACCATTATATATTTTTTTATACCATTAGCATTATATGGCTATTATAATATAATAATAGATTGTGATTTATTTATTTTCTGTTATCCTGAGTCGTTAGTGACTGTAAATTTTATTCCCATCCATACAACAGTCATTAGGGAACTGGCACAATAATAAAAGCGATGTGTAATTACATGAAAGAACTCTGTCGTTCGAGATCTGCAGCCACATTAAATGAACCGTGCTATGAAACATCAACTAATGAATTTCAATAGTCGATGTTTTATACTGCGATTATTCTCCTGTTTTGCTCCAGTACGTGATTCGTAATAACCACCTACCTATCGTGCGGTGAAATTAATAATTGCTGGGTTTGTGTACCAACGTCAGCCGCGCAAATTTAATTAAAATAATTCTTTACTTTTAATACTTAGGTACAATATCGAGAAAGTTTCCGCTCGACCAGTTTCTTAACATTTACCTTTGCGCCTAGGACTAGCCCTAGAACTAGGACGCCTCAAAGTATTTAAGCACAAACGAATTGACCACAACGACTGCCACGTGGTGTCGTGGTGGTGGCGACGTGAACTACGTATTTACACGTACCTTGAGGCGTCCTAGTCCTAGGGCTAGTCCTAGGCGCAAAGGTAAATGTTAAGAAAATGGTTGAGCGCACGCACACATGCTCACTATTCAACGGCGCGGGCGGTGCGATTAAGCGATTTTCATCTTATGCCTGGTCGAGCGGCAACTTGTTCGATACCTTTAATACGTAAGCCTAAGGTAAGGTAGTATACCTTAGGAACTATTGAATACCATTTCTTACCCAGTAGAAATTATTGATGTATTTGGCATAAACACATGCACTTTAGCGGCAGATTTCATGTACTCAAATTATATGAAATGAGCAAAGTATTTTCAGTGTGGACTACGCGTGTTTTCTACAAAATTGAACTATTATTATAATAATATTATCATATAATTTTAAAACCTACGTCTGCACATGATATATGGGGCATACGAGCATATGGATCGCTCGATGAAAAGCAATTACCTTCACCGATGTACACCCTCAAAACCAGATTTGTTACAACTTACAAGAGCTTTGGTAACCTAATATCCGTAAACTAATTAAACTTTTTCCATCTTTGTCCTCTTTGTCATCAGGGGTAGCGTTGCAGTGTCTCGGACGACATGGCGAGGCCTTGGCGGCGTTCAGCTCTGGGCTGGGCGTGGAGCCATCCTCCCGGCAGCTGCTGGCGGCCCTGGTGGAGGCCTCCCTCAAGTCCCCGCTGCGTACAACCCTAGAACCCACGTTTAGGCAGCTAGAGGCTATGAAGCTAGACCAGTCGCCGTTCGTGTTGATATCGGTAAGTCAGAATATGGTAGAGTTATTATATCATTGGATATTTCCTTAACTTTAAATGGTGCTGTTTCTTTACAAATATATCACGGTAGTTCATAGGTTTATGTAGTAATTTATAGCAGTATTTTACTGTTCAGTAGTGTAGGTAGATCAAGTATAAAAACATCTTTATATAATACTAGATGTTGAAAGGAAATCCCGTAGAAATGTACGTTTTGCCGCAACCTATTTCCTGCCCCGTGGTCTAATATATGTCTGTGCTAAATTTCATCAAAATCTGTCCAGTACTTTCGGAGCCTATTCAATGCAAATAAACAAACATACAAACAAACACACAAAAACACAAACAAACAAATCATTCCTCTTTATAATATTAGTATAGAATATAGGTGTTTAATATATAAAAACTTGTTATTAAATTGCACCAAAAGGAGTAAGCGTGGCCGTGGGTGCTACGAGATTATCTCGAAGACATAATACCAAAAGTGAGTTCCGTTACGCATAAAATATATTCGGACAAGTTTATCTTTTCCATCAATATTTCAACGCATTAAAAATAAAAGAGGCAGTCGTTATTTCGTTTAAAATGGAGCGTAAGTATGCGGGGACTCGGCGCGGCTGTATAAAGTAGGGGACGACCGCGGCTGTCGGCCGTCGAATTTATATTTAAACTGTCACCGCAGTCCGCGGCCCAAACGGATACCTAAATAATATCCTCAATTTACGTAGCGAGCCTTTTGTTTAAAATATAAAAGTAAAAACTAGCAGTTGGTCCCAACTTTGTTTGCGCTTTGCGCACCGCGTTAAACGGAGAAGTGAAATGTCTTCAACGACATTATGAAAATGTTTACAGGTTCTTATATTATAGAGATCTTAGATAACCAATTGTCTCCTTAATCGACTCCCACTTCCCAGTATTGATTTCGGGAATATTCATTGTTCGGATATCTGTCTGTTTCTTGGTGTTTACGATGATTGGAACTAATTTATTTCTGCTTGGTGTAATTAGTTACAAAATTTTTACAAATTTATAGTGCTAAATATGTATTTTAACAGAAAACCAGTAGTTGGTACTAGGTAGGTTAATGCGAATAACCAGATTTTAAACTAAAAAAAGTTAGGACTATGAGTAGTATCTACCGTTATAAAAAAAACTAACTGTCCCGACACACGTTGTTCTGTCGTAAATATGGACTGGAATAAATAAATAACTACACCTACAATGCAACATACGTCCTATTCCTACACTTACACCTACTCCTACAACCTACACTGAACTTCCACAATTATTTCAAGACCAAAATTAGCTAAATCGGTCCAGCCGTTTGCATTGGAATTGCAATCCGTTTGTACGTCCCTCGGGAACGGGATAAAAAGTATCCTATGTCCGTCTCCTGGTTTTAAGCTACCTCCCCACCAATTTCCAGCCAAATCGGTTATATATATAATTAAAAAAACATTTTCTTGCTGAATGCTGACAGAGCCGCGGATTTGCATACATTCCGCAGTTTCGGACGTAAGATTCAGCCGAACAATGGGATCCGAGGCCCATTTACATACAACGCGACGTTTGATCGGCAGCGCGGCGGCCGAAATGCCCGCGAAATGGACCCCGAATCCACCGGAAACTCGATCAAAGGATTGATATACGTACGTCAAATAAAGGGTTTTTATGCAACGAGACCGGTAAACGAGCAGATGGATCGCCTGTGGTCTTAGCACAAACAACTATTCAACAATGTATTCGTAACGTTATCGAATGAGATTTGTACGAAAATCATGACAGCGTGGCGCACATAAAATTTTCATTCGATATCGTTACGAACTGGTTGTTAGCGTGTACCGCCAACAAAAGATGCTTGTCTATTAGCGAAAGTAAACGCTACGCAACCCTAGAGGGTTACAAGTGGGTTGCCTGTCTTTTAAGCCTTACCCTTTCCCCACAGGTATCCTCATTAACTCGTCGAAACACGACACAAGCGATAATTCACATCGGTTTATTCTATTAGGCCATATTTCTCATTCGAGTTACTCGTGTAGTGTTCTCCCACGGTAAATGTAACACGTTTGCGAATTAGTTTTTTGGAAAATTTTTGTGCATATAATTTGAGACGATATATGATTGCAGTAAATTGGTATGTGCGTTTATTACAGTGCAGATTAGATACTGGGGCGACGCTGTTAGCTGGTTTTGTCGGTCTGCATATTATATTATGATTGCATTACTGAGAAGTTTTTGGATAATTATAAAAAATAACGAGCAAAAAACTAATGTTGAAGGTTACACGTATTTATCGGATTTACTTAAGATATTAAATTCTACGTACGTTAATAAATTACGTCAATAATTCTAACGTTAAATAATAAGTATGTTCCAGGTATGCCATGACTCATGGGAACATAGATAATGTTTATCAGATACTATGAAATTTTTTTTTATTGTGTTTAATAAAGCTAAGCTGCTCTAAACTAGTAGTTAATAATAATTACTTTGAATTAATTTTACAATTGAATATATTTGCAGTTTACTACTTTTAAACATTATCGCCATACCTATCTATACTAAAATTATAAAGAGGCAAGGTTTGTGTGTTTGTTTACATTGAATAGGCTCCTAAGCTATGGACCAATTTTGATGAAATTTGGATTTGAGGAAGAACATAGGCTGCTTTTTATCCCAGCAAAATTTATAGTTCCTGGACCTGGCCCTGGACATAGGCTACTTTTTATCCCGAAAAATACAGTGTTCCCGTGGGATACTAAATTTACGCGGGCGGAGCCGCGGGAAAAGCTAGAAATATGTATATAAGGTTGGAATGTGGTACACCGGAAATGTCTATGTCTGTACATTTCGTTGGCAATTTTATCAGGGCGTATATCAAAATTAAAATCGGCACCGCATTAAAACACTTTATTGTACGATTAATCAAGATAAATTTGACGATTAACGAACGATTTCATACCAATATTTCAATATTAAAGTGAATTCGCGGTGGGTGTTCCTTAATATTGCGACAGAAAATGTACTCGAAATGAGAACATAATATCAAGATAGCGGCTATTAAATATTCGTATCGCTTTTTGTTATTATTCATGATACTCAAATTCTCATTTTAATAATATCAAAGATGACTCAGAGAGTGCTTCTTAAAAGGATTCGGAATGAAATCATTGAGCTGTACGCGTCTCCTTGAGCAAACAAACATTTGTAAAACTATTAGGTAGTGGGTAAATTGTGTTTTAACTTAATAATAACATGTCTACTTAGTTCCTCCAATATCTAACCCACATTCATCAAACAAGCTCTATGTTACTCACACGCCACACCACAGCGAGACGCGACACGACACGCACTTTTTAAGATAGCTATTTTTATTAACGACACAAAAAGATACACGTTTCATTGCAAGAGCGGCGCCGCGTATCAGGTGCAGCTCGCAATTCGAACATTTCTAGTTCGAATTGCGTGAAACTTATTGTATAGTAAATAAAGTTCTATTTTGAATCGCTATCTTAAAAAATGCGCGCCGCGTCGCGTCTCGGTGTGAACATTTGTAGCAAAGTTCTTCCTCTTGAAACCCTTTTTCATCCCCTTAGAGAGAGTCTAGCGTTTGGAATATGTATTTGAAGTATCTAATAGAGATTGGGATATGTTGAATACGTTGGTAATCAACATTTGAAGGAAAATTCGATAAAATATTGCATTACATCGCTAAGCTTCTTATCATTGGTAGATTAAGAGTTATCCTTCATACATTTATAAGGCTATTAATACATGACAAACATCTTATGTACTCGGTTGTTAATAGGCAATAAATTATCCCTTGTGGCTTGTACAGTCGCAGACACACCACTTTTAATAAAAGTCTTTTGAACGCTATTAGCATAGGAATAAAGTCGAAATGTTTAACGGCTATACGATTCAAACGATGGTGGATTGTTAAAAGGTTAATTATAGAATTTGTATCATTTACTACGGAGCCGACTATCATATAAAATTTATTGCCTGAGATAGGCAAAAGTCTTGAAATTAGCGTCCGCATTACCCGATAAGAGATTTTTATGCGCTTTTTTGATTAAACGGCAATTAAAAATTATCATAACTATGAAAGTTGACATTTGTAACTGTTTTGAAGGCTTAGGCTTTATTCTTTAAAGTTTTTTTTATTAGCATAGTACACAAAAGCCACATTACTGCAATTGTTTTTTGGTCATCGACGAAAATCCTTTCAAGTGTATACACGTGAAAGTTTCAGTCCATGAGGTTTTTCGACCACTTTAGCAATCTCAAGAACTTCTGTTTTCAGTAAAACAGACCCTTTAGCCAAATTGTCATATAGCCACATCCCACATAGCGATGCCTATGTCAAATCCCATAAAATTTTGTTTTCGAACTTCTTCATCGTAATTGGCGATAGCAACTTGGCTAAAGGCTCAGTTAAGTGGAACTGTAGCAATACAACGATAGACAAAAATCATTCCGAAAAGTACAGAAAGACGAAATAAGCAATATTTCTATAGAGAACAGTCTGTCTTTACAAAAAGCAGTAGTAAAAGACCGTAAGCTCCTGCTCTCAAGCCCATCAGGCCACGGAAGTGGTTTTGTGCGTACAATATTTATTTTATTCTTTATCTTTTTTGACAGGTGGTTGGTCAAGAGTTGTTAGCGGCCGGGCAGTACCAAGCGGCGGTGTCCGTTCTGGAGGCGGCGCTGAGAATTGGATCTTGCTCCCTCAAGTTAAGGTACGTAATCACTTGACATGAATTTTGTAGTTAGTGTTATCAGTCTCGACAGTTATTTATATTATAATTATTAGCAACGCATATCTGTAGGAGTATTAATGATAGTAAAAACTGCAAGAAGAAAACGAGACTACTACACGAATATCTGTCAGAATAAATTAAGACAAAAGACGCTTTCTAATATCTAAGTATGGCATATTCCTACTACGTAGCTGTTACAGAATTTACTTAATATATTAATATATAATTATTGATCTAGCTTTTGCCCGCGATGCAGCCATAAATCCATAAAGTGACCAAATAAAATAAACCTTAGCGCGACGAATTTCGAAAAAAGATTCATGCATAATAGCAAAACACGTGAAAATTTTCAGGAGGTTTTTTATTATTTTTCGAAATGAATTTTTAATAGTTTTGGATTGTTTTTTTTAAGATTTATTATATATTTTATTAAATCCTCTATCTTTGGGTATTTTTTAACAAAGAGTAAACTACGTAAGAGCAGAAAAATGACTAGACTGTCCTAGACACGACCTTTTTTTGTAAATTTTGGGTGCAGAGGTTCTGGAAAATTGTTTTTGCTATACTAACAATCGTAATTTTTTAAAATGTTTTTGACAATTTTACATTTTACATTTTACATTGTTAGTTTTTTAGGTTTTGGCTTAGTTTGAATTTGACCGAAAACAGACAATTTATGGCAAATTGGTAGATAAACGCGTCCTTAACCATTATTTCGGAAAAAAAATCTGCAGCTTAAGTTATCATAATAATACAACAAAAAATATTAATGAAAATGGTGTGTCTTAAAAACTATTTCTCGGAAGCTTTGTGAAAAATTTCACAAAAAATGCAACAGAACGAAATGACTTAATATGTATTAAGTAGCAGCAACAACAACACAGTAAGGTACTTAACTCCGCGGTCACGCTCGGGCTTACAATAATTGACATGTCAATTATTAACAAATCCTCAAAATAAATAAGACTAAAGTTACTAGGGATTTTGAAAGATAAGTAAGTATTAAGCACATATTTTCCTGCAATATTGTAATTCTTGATTTCGTGTGAAGTATCAAGTTACATATAAGGTTTTCAACCGAACCAATTCAAAAATCTTCCTTCCAAATAAAATGAAAACAAAAAAGTATTTAACAGCACAACATTGAATACCCTGCGATATATCCCGCAGATGATTGAATATCCCGCGAAATAAGTACAAATTACACCAGAGGGCTGAGGTTATCTTGTAAGATAAATCTTCTGCATTTAGCACCTCGCACCACTTAAACTATCAAAATATCATGCACAAGACTAATGACTCCGGCCCCACTCATTAGCTGCTATATTATTTTTCATATTGACAACTGTTATTTATGGCAAAATCTCGAAGGAATTCGTGATTTATAGGCTCAACATTTTTCGTTCTATTTTTAATGTTCTCTTGGGCGGTGGGCCTCAGTACTCGCTCACTCGGAGAAACGGTGGGATTCCTATAACTCCATTCCTATCCGGCTTCACTTACCACTTACCTTTTGCAGAACCTCCACAAATCCCTACTTATTAAAGAAGCTTGGGCTATGAAGGATAACCAGCCATCGCCACTGGGACATATCCCAAAGTCTTATAAGTATATATTTTTCATGAGTAACAATTCCACCAAAATACCGTTTGATTTCATGTGTCGTAATATTGTGGTCCGTTTTATTGCATATAGGTATCTACTAAGTACATATACGCAGCGAGATAGGGGCAGGGGAGGCAAAATTGTAAAAGTACATATACGCAGCGAGATTGGGGCGGGGGAGGCAAAATTGTAAAATTTAAATTAAATAAATTGTTAGCTCGTTTGGTTTTAACTGATTTGAAATCTAAATGTAAAAAAATAGCGAGCTATAAAAAAAACTAAACCGTAGCATGGCTCTCCCAAGTTAAGTTAAGTCAACATAATATTTAGAAAAATACTTTGATAATTAAACTTGATGTAAGAATAAAGAGCCTTTCTTTGTCAACCACGGCCATAAAGATAAGAGGGCTTAAAACAATGATGGACCGTTGGTAGAGTTCATAGAGTAAGTGAATAATGGGAGCTTATTCGACTTTATTTACTGGGAATATTATTGTCATAATTTTTGTTTGTATATAAGTGTGATGATATTTATTAATTTCTAGATTGCAAATATTCATTATTATTATTTTCACGTTGTTTCGCTAGTTATTACGTGAATTAATGTGAAACTAATATGACGGGTCCGTGTGTTGGCGTGTAATATATGATATATTATAACACTTCGCCATGCTTTGGCAGTATGATAATATATTTATATGTATAAAATAATTATGTTTCATAACTACCAAATCATGGAGGTTCATTGATATTACTTACTTCAAAGGACATTTCATTACCAGAACAAATTAAAATTATAAATACTTTAGTGACAGCTCGACCATACATTACAGTATCCGCCCGCGTCGAAACACACACCTCGCCGCGATCTTATCTCAGCTCCGTGATGGATCGGCGCGAGCGCGGCGTATCGACGCGGCCTATTCGAAAACTCTCACGTAATACTGTTACGAAATATTATGTTTCATATTGAATGATAATATGTGTATATTTAGTCTACCCAAAACTCTTTAAGATATTTAGGTAGAAATACTTTTTATGATATTCCGGTGGTCAATTCTGCTATATGAAACCTGCAATATTACAATTACAACGCTTAAACTGCCAAACCGGTATTCTCGTAAACGTCAAATGCGTCGATCGGTCTAAACTTCACAAAGTCAGTTTATGATAACAAGTCGCTTCACTTGTAATACAGGAAAAGCAAAATGAATGTCTACATTAAATACGAGAATTGAGCTTCTGAGGTCCAATCCTCGTAATCTTAACCTCACAACTTTGGCTCCAGCGACAGACATAGTGTGAATTGACAAGTTTTAATAACGAGCTTTGGCTGCTACCGCAGGTTAGGGCAAGTTGAGCTTAAGTTTTTTCCCCGGGTCAAGAGGAGGAACATAATAATCTTTCGTCATTTGAAAATAATAATTTATTTTTAAACAAAATATAAACCCACTTCCAAGGTAAAAATGCACAAAAAAGTATGAAATAAAACTTATTTTCTAAATAATTCCCCTTTCAAATTTGGCTAAAATTTTAACTATTACTCTACTCAATCTTCAAAATGTTGAAGTCGGTACCAGCCCGAACAACACCCTGATAAAACAATATTTAAAATAGAACACACGTTCAAGTTGGCTGGTACCGACTTCAAAATTTTGAAGATTGAGTCTACTCAAAATTTAAATTTGGCTAAAATTTTAACTATTTCTCTAAATAATTAAAATTTTAGCCAAATTTATATATATAAAATTATATAGAAAATTAGTTTTTTTAATTTCATACTTTTTTGTGCATTTTTACTTTTGAAGTCGGTTTAATTTTTTGTTTTATAGTAATAATAATTTTATTTTTAGTGATATTTGTTAAATTATTATTAACACACATTAAGGAGTCAGGAGTTCTGTTCACTTTTTGATCCAGGGTGCCTTTTATACCTTGGTGCAAAATATTACTTTTTGGTAGCATATGCTTGGGTTACTTCAGAAAAAGTCGAAATCACTATATGTGTCCATATAAATTTTGAGGAGTTCCCTCGATTCCTCATGGATCATCAGGTCACCACTTTTGTGAAAACGGGACCAACTTCTAAATATACCCTTTCAAAAAATTACATTTCAACAAATTACATCAAAAAAATAAAATCGGTCGACAGACGGCGGAGTTATCGTTGAGCATACAAAAAAAAAATACATACAGCCGAACGTATGACCGCCTAATTTTTTTGGAAGTCGGTTAAAAATGTATTCACTCCCATAAGAAGTTATTCATTTTTGTTGCAATGTTACGTTGGTATAAAAACAAAAGGATATGTCCTACCTCGCATGACGGTTTAATGCACTATACATGTTCCCGTCTCGGACCGACATTATACTAATTGTATACATTTTAACATCGAATAATAACGTCCCAATGTCGTTGAAGGTCTTAATGTATTTCGATTTATGCAAAACGCTTAAGACTTAAGTGTATTACAACAATATTACATCGAAATTACTGAGGAACGGTTAAAACTGGCTAACTGATGTAAATAAATATTTTTTACCCTTATCTACTGCAATAGCTAATAATATATTCAAGTTAAAGTAAATAATAAAGGAAATTAGTTTAGTCACGTTCTTGGTCTGTATTATTAAAAAGAAAAAAAACTATCATATTTTACTGTTAGATCATAGACGTATTGATTTTTTATACAAAAATAAAATTCCAGAATATGTCATCATGGTCACTTGCCATATCCGAGCTCCGGCTCGGATATGGCAAGTGATGTCAAATTACATAATGTTTCATTGAGCTGCTTAAAATATCCCTCGCCATTATCCCTCAACTTTATATTCAGAAGGAATTAAGAACAGGAACGCTACATTATGAAAAAGCAACACCGAACAGTTTAATTGTGATTTCAAATCATAAAAATATTGAGTTACTAAATACTGAGACCAAATTGACTACAATACTTCAAAACATACTCTACATTATATGCATTTGCCCCCTTACTAATAAAAATATTTTTACAACGGATAACTTATACAACGTTGATGTCTTTGTCTATCAAGTGACTTTTCCAACGTATCAGACAAAGACAGCAACGTTGTATAAGTTACCCGCTATGTAAATAATTATATTAGTAAGTAATAGTAATACTCTACAGCACACATGAGCGAAACTTAATGTTTCCTTTCGACAAGGAGATAGCTTTCACTTACCCACTCGCAGTAGCAAAGCTATACATCATCTCGGCTAGGTCATTAAATATCCATACAGAAACAAGCCATTTATTATGAGCATCCGTTTGACAAATACGACAAATTGCTGTAACGCTGATAGCTGCTGGATTAGATAGCTATTGGCCTCTGGGAATCTTCTATTCATCAGCATTAACCTATTTTTCAAAACCGATGAAAATAGAGCGGTTTTATAAGTTCGATGTGTCTGTTTGTGCGTGTGTCGTGTGTCTGTACGTGGCATCGTAGCACCCAAACGGATGAACCGATTTTGATCTAGTTTTTTTGTTTGAAAGCTGGCATGATCTAGAGTGCTCTTAGATATAATTCATCATCATCAGCTCGCTCACTGTTTGACAATTCTATGGACGCTTTCACACCACGTCAATCTGGTCCCGTGGTATGTTTTCGAAGAACTTGTGTTACGGGTACCAGACAACGGAAATATATTTAATAATTTTATACTATACACAGTTTTAAGATTTTTATTATATAATACACATATTTTATACCCAGAAACACAGAAAACTTTTTTGTTGAAACCCTGGCGGGATTCGAACCCGCGACCTCCGGCTTGAGCGCCAACGCGCTAACCACTGAGCCACAGAGGTCGTCATAATATTTGTAATCTTTAGGTTGATTAATAACAGTAAAATGCTATGCTGTTACATTTCGAAGATTTTTTTTATATCTTTTTAATACTTGCTCATAATGTACCGAATTATCTTTTATCTTTTGCAAATCAGATATTATCATAACTTGTCTGATTTTCAACAAGTTATCATAAGATTTATCACCTCTGTCAAAATTATAATAATACGCAATGTTTGTATTTTAATTAAAATTGTTATTACTTATCTCATTCAAAGTTTTAATTTAGCTTGGATCATCATGGACATATTCTGAGTATTTGATGACTTGTCATTGTACTGCTTTTTTCGTTTTTCAGCGATGGTAAGAACATCAACGAAGTCAACGAACATTGTGATGTTAGTTAAATAAAAGAGCATCAGAAATAATTAAATTTTTGCTCTGACACTGACTAATCATAACAGAGAAATACAATACGATAATTTATATGAAACACCGTATTCACATGCATGCATAAGATATACTAGTATACTACAGAAGATAATCTTGTCGACAGGGGTTCCGTGTTCAGCGCATTGTCCTCTGCCCACTGGGCGCTCAGTCAGCTGGACGCGGCCATCAACTACATGCAGCAGGACCTAGCAGTGGCCAAGTCGTTAGGGGATACGGCGGGAGAGTGCCGAGCTCACGGCAACCTCGGCGCGGCTTACTTCAGCCAGGGGTCGTATAAGGACGCGCTCACTGCGCACAGATATCAGCTGGTGCTGGCCATGAAGTGTAAGGTAAGTTGGTTCTTAGGGTTCCGTACCCAAAGGTTAAAAACGGGACCTGAGACTTCGCTGTCCGTCCATCCGTCCATTCGCCTGTCACCAGGCGTATCTCATGAAGTTAGAGAGTTGAAATTTTCACATATTTCTATTTCTGTTGCCGCTATAACAACAAAAACTAAAAATATAATAAAAAAAATATTTAAGTGGGGCTCCCATACAACAAACCTCATTTTTTAGCCATTTTGTACGGAACCCTTTCGTGCACGAGTTCAACTCGCACTTGGCCGGTTTTCAGTAGTTGAAAACTTGCATGTATTGGTAAAAAAAGTTCCCACGAAATAAGTTTTTCTACCTTTTGTTTTATCATGATTTTAAGTTTCGGATCTTATAACATAGGACAAACTATTCTGACTACGTTTTGTTAAAGTGGTTCTAACAAATATATTATGTTAAACGAAATAGCTGTTACCAATAAACTAATGTACAGTCGAGTCAATAAGAAAACATCAACAAAACGTCTTACATAATATTATCTACAGTACCTAAATCAAATTAAATTAATATTTCTATATAAATAGCATGCTCTATTCTATGTGGGTTACCGCAAATCATTGAAATCAAATTGCGGTCTATTTTGCTTTCTTCAATAAAAATATAGCATTAAGAGATTTGAAAGTGTAATTACTTCTAATGCTTCTGTTGTTATTAAAATAATGATACAGATCGTATGTCTAGGCGATGTCTAGTCTAATAAACCGTATATTTAATCTAATGCACTTTGCGAAAGTGTATTTATAAACTTTAAATAGGTATCTACTTATATATAGGTACTTTATGGGATAAGTTTTTTAATTTATTAATAGTTCTTGATTTTTTTTTTGTACACGAGTTGTAACTGTATCGATCTTTTGGTCAGTACACTTTAAACTTTGAAGAGTATTAACCAGTAGACTTGATTGACGTAATATTTCTGCATGAATATAAACTTTAATTATTTGATAACATAAGCCATTAGCATCACGTCTAGTATGCGGAGAGTTACATAAATTAAAAAGCAGATTAACAATATTATGTAAATGAGTCAGTGGTACAACAGTACTTAATTGGAAATGTGATGTCTTCGAGTCATTATAGTCGTCGACAACGAGACAATTATTCGAATTTTTCCCATCATACTTAATGTGTCATGTTTTGCGCCATCTCCGACGAATAGATGTGATGGCGACAACTAATTGGAACCAGTGCATAATAAAACAATAGGCCTAACACAAAGAAGCGTAGTATCGATTAAAATCATAGCTACAGCTCATATTTTCACTGTATTCTAGAATCTTCTAGACTCTAGGGCGAATAGGGTTGTTGCCTTGTGTCGAATATCACATTTTTACAAGTTAATTTTTAAAATCGTTGAATAGAGATACATAAATCTAAAAGAAATAGTTATTAAGATAGACGCGATTAAAAATGATAAGCAAATAAAAAATGTTGCCCATCTCTCAATGCAAAACGATTTGTGACGTCACAATCTGCTACCGCCGTACATTGTTAAACGACAATTAATGTATGGCGGTAGCACATCGTGACATTACTGGCCGATATATCCCTCTCTTTCTTATTGTTAATTAAAATTGTTTGTATCTTCATTATTTTTTAAGATTTACAAGAATGGGTTTTATATTGTTTTGTGTCATGTTGTCTAAAATTGAATAGATGAAAAATATTTTTTAGCAAACATACCTATTGCCTATTATAATGATTAAAACTACTTCTATTTCACCCAGACTCATTCGAGAAATGTCGCGAATAAACATAGACGTGTATTCTCGGCAAAAGTCTGAATGTTTATGTTTATTTGTCTTTTAGGACACCCAAGCCGCGGCTGCTGCTCTGACGTCACTAGGGCACGTTTACACGGCCATCGGGGACTATCCCAACGCGTTGGCTAGTCATAAGCAGTGCGTGCAGCTCGTGAAGCAAATGGGCGATAGACTGCAGGAGGCCAGGGAAATTGGCAATGTTGGTGCTGTGTATCTGGCCATGGGGGAGTTCGACTCGGCCGTGGACTGCCATACGCAGCATCTGAGACTGGCTAGAAGATTGGGCGATCAGGTAACATAACAGAAATAATAGCCGCATGTTGATCCATTGGTATATTATAATGCCGTTAATGTAATGAGGGTTTTTTATATTTTTTCTGCCGTTAGGGGCAGACCCAACGCACACAAAGCGTCATCTGGTGGCGTATGTGATATCAAAAACGGTCAATAAGAATTTTCGATTCTTTTCCTGTCACCAGGTAGCGCTTGGTAGCCCGACGGTCCTTTTCGTGTCGAAAAGCTGTCAGATGGCACGAAGTTACAACTCTCGTGAAGTTAATATCTAAGCGTAATTTTATACACATAATTAGCTGTACCCAACAGACGCTGTTCTGTATTAACTATGAATTGGAAAAAAAAACTACCAACAACTACATCTACTATCTACTCCTACACATAATAGCTGCCCACACCGATTTCGGTGACGGTGGCCGGTTTCATTGAAACCAGGCCAGTTACGCAGGAGTACTTTTATAGTGCCCAAGTGTGTGCGCAGTACACAATACCACTCTCTCTTTCTTTACTTCTTTACTTCCTTTACTCTCGTAACCCAGTGGGACGGATAACCGACACGACTGGCGGGAAATCAGGCGCAGGTCCGACTTTTCACATGCCCATCCGACGCATGGATCATCTTTCTTGTCAGACAACCAGAACCATGTCGCGTATTTTAAAAGATGACTTAGGACTTGCAGCCTATAAGAGACGTACTGGTCATTTCTTAACTGATAATTTAAAAAAGAATAGGGTGGTAAAATGGAAACAACTACTGAAGCGGTACGCAAAGGGAGATCACAGAAAAATGTTGTTTACGGATTAGAAAATTTTTACAATTGAGCAACATTTTAACAAACAAATGACCGTATTTATGCTCAAAGCTCTAAGGAAGCTTCCCAATTAGTCGACAGAGTGCAACGTGGGCACTATCCGACTTCAGTGATGGTTTGGTGGGGTATTAGCTATGAAGGAGTAACTGAGCCATACTTTTGTGAAAAAGATATCAAAACATCGGCACAAGTGTATCAAGATACCTATTTTGAGAAGGTAGTGAAGCTCCTTAACAACACCATGTTCTATAACCAAGAATGGTCCTTCCAGTATAAAGTACTTACGAGTTACGTGAGTAGTTGTTGCAGGTCGAAGTAATTATTAATAATATTTTATAGTTTACTTTACATTCATTATTTGTTACAGGTAGAGGAAGCTAGAGCGTACTCAAACTTGGGGTCATCGTACCATTATAGACGGAACTTCTCCCAGGCTATAGCCTATCACGAGAACGTTCTGCGAATAGCCCAGAGCCTGGGCGACCGGGCTATTGAGGCTAGAGCTCATGCGGGACTGGGTCATGCTGCCAGGTAAATGATGGACTATTTTCCATGTTTCTGTATATTTATGATGAAAGGAAATCATTCACGCTCCATACAAGTTTGGACTCAAAGTGCTGGTGGCATGGTAACGGTAATTAATGATCTTCTATACTTATATAATATAGAAGAAGGATTTGATTATTTATTTGTTTGCTTTGAATAGTCTCCGAAACTACTAGATCGACTTTGATAAAATAAAATTTGACACAGGGAAGGATTAGGCTACTGTTTATCGCGGCAAAATGTTCTATTCACTTCGGGATTTTCTTTGCACGGATGAAGTCGCGGGCACCATGTAAACTTGAATTAATAACTAATTTATTATAGTAAATAAAATTGATAATTTGAAATATACTCGTAAAACCTGACAAAATTTAAAAAATATAGACGAGTTATAATAAAAATTCTGAATAAAACATTTTAAGGATGCTCTCCCCCGGTCATTTATATAGTTAATATGTATTTCAATTTATTTTGTGTAATTTTATACGATTTTTATTAACATTGCTCAAACATTTAGATACTCATTAGAAATATACCTATATTCAATTAGGTTACACATACACATCATCATAACATCTACATCTCTAATTATTCTATATTCGTATTGGAATAATGAAAGATTGAATTGTTTTATTTTATAATAGTTTTAATAGAATTTGCAAAGAAATCGTCGAGCACTTAGCTGTAGGTGTAGCTCGCCGGCATATATATTATATGTAGTGAGTGCCTTCGTACTTAGTTGTTGAAATTAATGTGTAAATATAATGTTGTAACTTGTAACTTATTCAGGTGTGCGGGTGACTATGTCCAGGCAAAAAAATGGCACGAGCGACAACTGGACGTTGCTCTAGCTGCCAGAGACAAGGTAAAATTTATAATTATAATCTCCCAAATTCCTAGTGTATTATCAGAGCTAACCCTTCGGTAGGTAATAAAAAGTTTTCTAACCTCTAATGTTTAACCCCGCCGAATTCTAAGAAATTACCTAATATAGAGTTTACCTTGTGAATAATTCCTAATATCTTCGGAAGACTAGTCATTTCAGCAGCTTTAACCAGATTTAACACACGATACTAGTTTTATATAGATAACGTTTTTAAATGAAAAAATCTTGTAACTGTATTTTGTAACAGGTCGGCGAAGGCCGAGCGTGCTCTAACCTAGGCATAGTGTACCAACTGCTGGGAGAACATGACGCCGCGCTCAAGCTGCACCAGGCACACCTCTCCATCGCGAGACAGCTTCAGGTACGGATATTTACAGCGTTTTTGTAAATTAGCAGACCGATCGGCTAGTGGTAAGCGATAGCCGCTGGACATTTTCCGAAAAATTTGGCTTTTAGGAATCAGAAACAACCACTTCAGGAGTATATACATACACATCATAATAAGGTATTTTACGGCGGAGATCTTTTCTTGATATAGGTACAATATCGGCAAAGTTCCTGCTCGACCAGTTTCTAAACATTTTCCTTTGCACTAACTAGAACGCTGTAAAATACTTAAACACAAAGGAAGTGATCGCATCGACAGCATACGTTGTTGAAGTCGGTATTTGCACATGAGTATGTGTGCGTGCGCACGATTCTTGGGCGCTGTTAAGCGATTTTGATCTTATGCCTGGTCGAGCGGCAACTCGTTCGATAGTACCTAATTTAATTTAGTGTAATAAACGTGTATTTAGTTTTAATATTATTTATAAAGTCTAAAGAACTCTATAATGTCTCGCATATTTATCTTCGTATCTGTTGTCACTTGTCACCCACGAGGCTTTTTGAGATCACATTAGTCACTGATACGCATAATAAGATTAAAACTTAATTATAGACATGTTACATTTTCGTCGGCAATTAAGAGCTCACATGATCAATCATTGGAATAAAGACAACATTGAATTTCAAATCTGGGATTAGTAATTGACATTGCCGGGTCAGGGGTAGTCGTTTTAAACAAGTTTATTTTAAGATTATGTATTAAAAATCATTTTTAAGGATTTTTTTTGGTATTTTTCTTTAACATTTTCTAGGAATCCTAAATGTTATGGTCTATATTTAAATATTCCATTATTAGAAAATTATAATACCTAGCCAAAAAAATTCTAATAAAACCGGCCAATTACGAGGCAGACTCGCGCATAAAACGTCATGTGTTCCATACAAAACGGCAAAAAAACGTTTTCTTAAAAAGTTGTGTGGGAGGCGGCCCTACTTAATATAAGTTATAAGATAATAGTTAATGTTACAAAACGAATCTTCTCTTAGTTCCGATTTCACCAACGAATGTTAGTGTTAATATTTTGTGTAAATATCATGCCTTCTCTTTCCTTGATACGAAGAACGAGATAGATATCATGATATTTAATCAACGATTAACTTTAACAGGCGTTGTTGAAATTGGCACTTAATATCCTGTATAGGGGAATATTGTTAGTTTTTGCCTCACGTGTTTTAGTTCTGCTACTGGAAATGTCTTTACGTGATATATTTTAGTCTACCTTTTGTTTCAAGTCTGTGTACATAATTCATATATTACGATAATATGTAATTTGATAGGTACCTAGAGTTATATTAATGAAACCTACATACATACCCAAAAAACGATTTTGTTATGAAATTGTTATGATTCGAACAATTAATACAGGACAAAGCAGGTATGGGGCGGGCATACGGCAACATCGGCAACGCGTACTCCGCCGCCGGGTTCTACGAGCAGGCCATCAAGTACCACAAGCAGGAGCTGACCATATCCAAGGAGGTCCACGATCGAAGCTCCGAGGCCTCCACACATGGCAACTTAGCCGTGGCGTACCAAGCCCTTGGCGCGCATGACATGGCTCTGTTCCATTATAGGGCGCATTTAGGTAAAAAATTTGTTTGGAATATTTAGGTTCACTTTGAAAACTCCAAAACGATTCAGACTCTCGCTGAGAAGCCCGGGTAAAAGTGAATGAAGATAACAGATTGCAGCTACCGTACATTTCGTAAGCAGAAACTATCCGTCATTAACTGAAAAAACACAGCTAAAAACGAGGTCGTGCTTGCTCCATACAAGTTTGGGCTTAGATAACAAAGTGTAAACATAATACGAGTATAATATAAAAAACCTATTGATTCTAAGGATTTGTTCCTATCGCAAAAACATTCAGCTTTACTTCTCACATAAATACATTTACATCTGAAGCCAAAATTAAGATAAAAAAAAGGTCTTCCATAAACAGTATCCTAAAACGTTTAAACATAACACTTTTATCAGGTATAGCACGGGAACTCAAAGACGCAGCCGGGGAGGCCTGCGCCCTTCTTAACCTTGGCAATTGCCTCTCCTCACGCGGGGAGTTCTCGCAGGCCGTGCCGTACTACGAGCAGCATCTGATGCTGTCGCAGGAGCTCGGTGACGTCACCGCCGAGGCCAAGGCCTGCCACTTCCTGGGATACGCGCACTACTGCTTGGGGAATTATAAGGAAGCTGTCAGGTAATAATTAATTGGATCAGAAAATTAGAACCGGAAAACTTGTAATATTAGGGATGTGTTTGCTTGTAACCACAATGAATGTGGATGAGACGAAACTGTGAGTGTCAAGATTGCGTTAAATGGATGTGATCTGGTAAAGCCTCTTGAAGACCAACTAAAGAACTGGCCGTGGAGTCTGTAAAAGTATGTTATGTCATGTTAATATGCTGCATGTACGTTATATTTAAAAGTAATTGTAATAGTTTTAATGATCCAATAACTAATTTGAGAAAACGATTGTTTTATTCTTGTAACCACGATTCATTGAAATAGTAACATTTCAGATACTACGACCAGGATCTGTCACTTGCCAAAGACCTCCAAGACAAGATGAACATGGGCCGAGCGTATTGCAACCTGGGCTTAGCACATCTCGCGCTTGGCAACTTGGAGACTGCCCTCGAATGCCAGAAGTACTTCCTGGCTATAGCGCACATGACGCAGCATTTGCAGGGGAAGTTCAGGGCGTTAGGCAATATAGGCGATGTGCTTATAAAGATGGACGACGTTGAAGAGGCCGTAAAAATGTATCAACGGCAACTAGGCTTTGCGAGACAGGTATATTTTTTTACATTTAATTCGTCTTATTTTGATCCTCTTGCGTTTAAAAAGGTTATTGTATTGCTGATTTTTATTTAAATTAAATTAATTTTAGGCCCGAGACAGATCGCTAGAAGCGGCAGCGTGTGGCGCGCTAGGTCTAGCTAGAAGACTGCAAAGAAGACTTGACGCAGCTCTGGGACATCATACACAGGTGCGTTATTAAAATTTTGACAAAACCACCATAATATTATCATGCTAGCTCAGAAACTTTTCAAAATCTCGAATGCTACATCGCGTTACATTTCTAATTTAATATTGATTTTTGTGTTTGACTTACTTAACTCCCCCGTTTTCTTAAAAAGTTGGGGCTTCAAGTATAACCAAATAGGGCTTCAAATGAATATCCTTTGTACAGGAATTGACCCTAAGGCA
Organism: Phengaris alcon alcon; assembly: GCA_037179445.1. Classification (NCBI taxonomy): domain Eukaryota; kingdom Metazoa; phylum Arthropoda; class Insecta; order Lepidoptera; family Lycaenidae; genus Phengaris; species Phengaris alcon. The sequence continues at coordinate 324,262 of JAYRCH010000459.1, forward strand.
AGAAGCGGGAGACGCGGCAGGCGAGGCGCGGGCACACTCGCACCTGGGTGCAGTGCACATGGCTTTGGGACACTACTCACACGCGGCCAGGTGTTATCGAGTAAGTATTAACTGTACTGTAAGTTAGTAAAATGTTATCAATGACAAACCGTATATTTAGTAATTTTACATATATTTGTATAGATTAAAATATACTTTGACTTTCTGTTAAATGTATTTCACTTACTTTAGGAGCAACTGGAGAGAGCTCAGGAGCTGCAGGATTGTTCGTTGGAAGCTCAAGCGTACGGCAATTTAGGAATCGCCAAACTTAATATGGGCCACTACGAAGATGCTATTGGATATTTGGAACAGGTAAGTTTGAGTAAATTTCAGTATGAATTATGTTGCCATGTATTAGAAGCAAATTTTCAACTAAATAATCATGGACATTTTGAAGTGCACTCCACAGAGTACGTTATAATATATACGACATATGACCTCTACCGATATTGTCAGCGATATTACTGAGACTTCGCTGTCCGTCCGTCCGTCTGTCTGTCCGTCTGTCTCCAGGCTGTATCTCCTTAATCGTGATAGCTAGGCAGTTGAAATTTTCACAGACTGCTTCTGCTGATGCTATAACAACAAATACTAAAAACAAAATGAAATAAATTAAGGGGGGCTCCAAAGTCCAATACAACAAACGTGATTTTTTGCCATTTTGTACGGATCCCTTCGCGCGCGAGTCCAACTCACACTTGGCCGAAAACAGTGACAACCTAAGCGATTTCTAAACTGAAGCTGTCAAATAACATTTTACACTCTATTTTCAGCAACTAGCCATCCTCGAACGAATGAATACTCCCACCTGCGCGTTGGACAAGGCCCGAGCGCTGGGTTCCTTGGGTGACTGTTACGACGCTCTGGGCGACCCGGACGAGGCCATCAAGTACCACGAAAAACATCTAGCGGCCGCGCTCAAGTTGGACAACATACGGGAGCAGGAGAGAGCGTATAGAGGCTTGGGGTTGAGTCACAAGTAAGTGGAAATAAATATACAACCGTTTGAAACATCCTACTACTATTATATATGTGAAAGTTTGTGAGGATGGATGGATGGATGGATGTTTGGTTACTACTATTATATATGTGAAAGTTTGTGAGGATGGATGGATGGATGGATGTTTGGTACACTTTCACGCTAAAACGACTGAACGGATTTCGATGAAATTTAGTATGCTAGTAGTTTAGGCTCTGGTTAAAAGTACAGTATTCCCGTGGGATACTATATATACGCGGGCGGAGCCGTGGGATAAATCTAGTTTGTAGATAATGATAAACGCGTTTTTGTTAAGAAAGAATTTTGAAGACTTACTAAGAAATCTCTATCTCTATCAGGCTTTATGTAGCTGAAATCACTTATTTGAATTTTTTAAATCCCAAAGAAAATCCATGGTTGATAGTATTTATTTCCTCATAAGTGCATAAGACCCGCGAAAGTGGTTAAAAGCCACAGGTTTTTAAACAGATTTTGAGAAACAACCAATGTTTTTTTTTTATGAAAAGGACCAGGAAACAAGCAGACCTTATGGGAAGCGATTACCACCGCTCCTGGACACTCGCAAGTGTAACTCTTCTGGTATTGCGCACTCGCGTTCGGGTCATTGAAATCCCCAACCCCCTTGGGCCTCCGGTAACCTCACTCACTCGACCAAACACAACGCAAGAGTTGTTCACGCCGGTTTTCTGTGAGGCCTTGGCATCTATTAGGTCGCGCTGGTACATTCGTGCTGAATCATTCACTCTCCCACTTGTAAAATAGCAAAAATATTTCAAATACATTTATCTTTATAACATAACATCTGTGATTGCAGATCAGTAGGCAACCTCCAACAGGCACTCGTATGCCTGGAGAAGCGTCTAGTTGTATCCCACGAGCTGGGCTCTCCCGACGCGAAGGCGCAGGCGTACGGCGAGCTGGGGGCGTTGCATATAGCGCTCAACAACCTCGACCAGGCCGTGTCCTGTGTTGAGCACCAGAAGAACATCGCCAAGTTAGTATTTTGTATGGTATCAGTACTAAATATGTTAACATTTCGTTTTATATAAAGCGGTTACCGCCTACTTCTACACACTTCACACACAATCTAAAATCCTGGCTCGGTCTCTAGCTAGCCCTTACTTATAAATAACTTTAATTATAAATAAATAAATTATTATAGATACAACTTATTTTTATAAGCTTACTAAATGTAGTACTTATTTAGTAACTACTAGTGTTTATTTCACCATACAATGGTACCTAAGGGCAACCAGAATAAAACCATGTATAAAACCAAGTTTAAAATAAAAAAAGTATTTATCATAGTTCTAAGTATATTCATAATATTCTATAGAAATAATAAAAAAAAGATTCTATAGAAAAAACATGATGTGTCTTATTTAAAACCAAACGCTGTAAAGCGCGATGTTACAGGAGTATAACACCATCTATTGGTCACTTTGTAAACTAACCCAAACAATGTTTTGATAAACTTATACAACTAGTACGAGTATGAAGTAAAGCTTACCTTCACGTTTGACTTCAATTGTAAAAGATGAGTATTCAGAAGTATTACGTACATAATTAACTTACATATTTTCAGGGAACTGAAAAACCTGATAATGGAAGCGGAAGCGTGGCACGCTTTAGGCGAAGCGCAGCAAGCACGGGGCGACCCCGCCGCGGCTGTCAGGCACCACCGCGCCGAGCTAGAACTAGCGCATAGACTTGGGCTTGCACATCTACAGGTAAATATAGTACGAGTATATACCTCATTAAATAGTGACAAATATATGAAATTATTGAGAAGAAATAAGAAATTTGTCAGAATCACATTAAATGGAGGTATGTGGTCTCCCTATGTGAAACCACCGTGGGTATAATATTATGTACTAGAAATTGTTAAAAACATCATTTCTCTATGCTGTGGCAAATTTCATAAAATCGGTTCAGTAATTTCATAGCCTATATTTTAATTTTAATAATATTTTCTCTTTATTATATTAGTATAGATGTATGTATGAATGTATGTGTAATGATTTAATGTCATGCATATATTTTACTGTAGCACTTTCGCTGCTTATCCGCACTTATGCTAGTGCAATGTCTGCGAAACTTAGAATTTTCATCCACTATCTACTAGTGTAATCTGTAATAAAACATATTTAAAATTTTGTAAGAAAATAACTGAACGCATTTTGTTAAGAAACGATGATATAACAATAACATTTTCTAGGCTCGAGCGTGTGGCGGTCTGGGCGCGGCGCACGCAGCGATGAGCGCGCACGCGGAAGCCTCTCGCTGGCACGAGTCGCGGCTACGGCACGCGACCGCGTCCGGCGACACCCGGGGCCGTGCGCTCGCGCTCGCCGACCTCGGCCGCTCGCACCTGGCCATGGGTGCGTGCGGCAGCGCTGTGTCGTATCTACGTCAAGCGCTCGCCGCTACTGAAGTACTAGCCGATCCTGATGAAGAGGTACGAAACTACACATTCTTCTCAGACAGCAGTAAACCGGTCATTTCAAAAATACAAACTTCTCAGCTTCTCTTCTCTTCTCAAACCCAGAAAAATAACGTATATTTTTCAACTGGAAGAGTCGAGTCAAGGCAACAAAGTCATATCTGACTCAGATTTTTTTTGAATATGTACTATTCTTGCGTATGTTTTATTTCATTTACATTTTATTTCTTTACATAGGCTCGAGTAAGACACAGACTGGGCTTCGCTCTATGGGCGTCAGGAGAACTGGAGGAGGCGAAGGAACAGCTGTTTGGCGCCCTCACAGTATTGGAGTCGGGCAACGAGAGATACCGCGATAGGAAGGCGGCAGCTCTGTACACATCTACCAGACACGCTTTGCAAAGAGTTCTTGTCGGTAAGATATAAACAAGGCTAAGTTAAGTAATGGAAATATCAAATGTACTTTAGTTACCTACTCTAAACGAGCATACCAATTACTACCGGCCATGGACATTGGAAATATCCCAGAGGAATGAAAAATGCTAAATGCTGAGATGTTTTTTTGAAACCCCTATGCTTAGGGCATCCGTTATCCTCATTCACCTAGATAAACACAACGCAATCACTATTTTAACGCCTTTACTTTAAAGGGAGGCCACGAAAAAAGGATAGAGCCTTTTTTAAGTCTTCCTTAACTTTATTATCTAACAGAGCTGGGCCAGCACGGCGAGGCGCTGGTGGTGGCGGAGCGCGGGCGCTGGCGCGCGTTCGACGCTGCCACCGAGAAGACCGCCAGCGCGCTCAACCAGGCCAATGTGGAGTTACACACAGCGCAGAGGTAACTTTTGGCATCAATTGGTCTTTAAATGTTAAAAGAACAAAGCAAAGACTGTTGCGTATTTCGCGTCCCTCGAGCACGCGAAACCATTTTAAGCATCATATTTTAAGGGCATTTTATATTCAGGGGCGTATTCAAGTTCAACAGACGGCCGCATTTTTATCATATTTTTTGTCATGTTTTCAGAACACTTTAACAATTTAATACGAAATTTTCTTAAACGCACTCAATTTAAAATGCTTTATCAGCAACCGCACCCACTCTGAAGAAGGACACAAGGAGCGGCCCGAGCAGTGGAACCCCACGAGCATGGAGCACATTATGGAGGTGGTGAACAAGCACAAGGCACCCGTGCTGTACTACAGCCTGGCCGCCGGCCGGCTGTATGCCTGGTTACTGCAGCCGCAAAAAGGTAAGGACTTCGAGTTTGGGACTGTTCATACACTTAATCTGTCTCACTCTCTCTACACCAAACATATTGCCATCTCTTTCACACCTATGACAGCCATGTCTTACTCGATTGATAGAACGTTTCAGAACATTCTAGAACACTAAAAAATTCCGTCCGCCATACTTTTTTTGTTTTTTTTGGGCCATTTTGACATTTGAGGTATGGTAAAAACAAGATGACGCAACTTTTTCTTGTATGAAGATTTTTTCTGCCAAATGTATGTCATAGCCTATCTTTAGTTTTAAAATCTTTGATTAAAAAGAAATTATTTTTTCTATCAAGTTCGCATTTTTTATTTTTTTGCCTCTCTTACTTTTTTGCACCTTCTACTTTTCGCACATTCTACTTTTTCTAACCCTCTACTTTTTTAAGCTGAAACAAATTCACTTGGTACTTAAATGATGATGGAAATTGAAAAGTATTGGGGGATATTATTTGTAACAACCCTGTAACCAATTTCTGGAAATAAATTGATTGATTGATTGATAGGTATCTTGCGGTTCCACGAGGAGTCCCTTCACGAACAACCGGAGGATGGCGACAACAGCTTGCCAGATCTGAGTCCGGACGATCTTCAAACAAATACCAGTGGGTATATTTTTTAAAGAAAGTCGTGATATACTAGATATTTATGTCACATCGCTGTTTATGTCACATGGCGCTCGTACAAATATTATATGCTCGGTTAACACACAGGACTTTTGCACTATTTCCACTTTAATAAATACATATTATATGCTCGAATAAAACATTGATAAGACATTAACAGTAGGGAATTTCCTAGTTTAATTGTGTACTACATGTTTTATCATAAAATGAGGTATAAAGAAGGTTTATAACTTAAAAAACTGCTTTAAGATGCATTTTGTGACCTTTGAACCCGAGCAACATTTTTAGCTGCACACGGATCAATAATGGAATTTGGAATTTTGTTTAGAACCACAAAAGGAACGTTCATGCAAAAATCCAGATTTAACCGTATTTTTCCGAAGTTCGGTCTATGAATCCTCTAATCTTAACATTTTAAGAAGTATTTTTACCTCATCTGAACTTGTAGGCACTATGTTATCTTCAGGTTGTGGCAAGCTGGAGCGGTGTATAAGCGAGTGGTCGGCGTGGCTGAGGACCGCGGCCAAGCGGCGCACGGACAGCGAGGACCAGTGGGACGCCGACGACAGACCCAACACTGGGCTCGCGAGAATTGTGAGTGCATAGAGCATATTCGTACAAAATTATTCCAGTCATTACACAGTACAGTACACGGGGCAGAAGCGAAACTTCATTCATCATTTAAAATACAGAGTTCATCAAATTAAAATGAGAGTATTTTTGGACATAAAGAACACTTAAAAAAAGAATAAAAAAATTAAAATTTACACACCTAGCGCCATCTGTATTAACTGATTAATATTATGTAAACAACTTACATAATTTGTGGAGATGAAATATACGTTATTATTATATATTGTTATATTAGGTCTTTACCTATGAAATTGCCGTTTTGTATGAAAAAATTTAAACGAATTTTTTTCATGTATTTTTTATTTGTATTAATCGAAGTAATCACCCATGCAATCAATGCATCTTTGCCAACGCAGTGCCTGTTTATTGATGCCCTTCTTAAAGAAATCAGCTGGACGGGAGGCAACAAATTCTACGGCATTTTGTACTGCCTCTCGGGTATTGAATTTCTTTCCCGCCAAGAAGTTATCCAAATTCTGGAAAAAGTAGTATTTTGTAGGCGCAAGGTCTGGTGAGTAGGGCGGATGACGGAGAGCTTCCAACCCCAATTCTTGCAACTTGGAGACCGTCTGCTGTGCAGTATGAGGTCGCGCGTTGTCGTGCAGGAGCAGCAAAGACGAGCGATTGACCAATGCTGATTAGAGATGTGCCAGCTTCTCCATCATTGTGTTCAGTTCTTCACAGTACACATCTGCAGTAATGCTCACCCCGTTTGGTAAGAAGCTGTGATGAATCAAACCGGCGCTAGACCTCCAAACAGTGACCATCACTTTTCTAGGGGTAAGTTTTCGTTTAGGGCATTGTTTAGGTGCCGAACCAGGATCCAACCAACTTGCTAAGTGCTTGCGATTATCAAACAGAATCCATTTTTCATCGCAGGTAACAATGCGGTTCAAAATTCCTTCATTTGTGTGTCTGTTGAGCAGTGCAAGGCACGTCTCGACGCGTACTTCGCGCTGGCGATCATTGAGTTCGTGGGACACCCATTTGTCAAGCCTTTTTACCTTGCCAATTTGACGCAAATGGACCAATTTTGTTTTGACGCTAACGTCGAAAGCTGCTGCTAATTCAGCTCTAGATTGTGTATCATCAGCTTCCACAATCGCCTTTAATGACAAATCATTGTCGACCAAAGTCCTCGGACGACCGCGAGGTTCATTTTTTAGGTCGAAATTTCCAGAACGGAAGCGAGCAAACCAATAACAGGTGGTGCGTTGGTTTGTAGTGTTAGCTCCGTAAACGTCGTTGATGTTGCGTGCCGCTTGTGCCGCGTTTCTGCCACGACAGTACTCCATAATTACTCGAATTTTTAACGTATCCATGATGACGAAAAAGATTGAGATGCGATGAAAATGTAACACTAATCAATAAACAAATGACTACTTTTGGAAAAAGAATTCCATGTTTTTAAAATAAAATAAATTTTAAATTAGAATTCTTAGCCAAACAAAAATTATTTTGATTTAAAATGGCCAGTACTGCAGAACGGCAATTTCATAGGTAAAGACCTATTACATGTAAGAAGCTACTTATACTTTTTCTTCTTCCGACAGATGGCGTTATATACAAAATCGTGTTTCTATTTATAATTCTATTTATAATTTTAATGGCATGATTATTTGTACGATTCGGTTTGATTTTTTTGTTTCAGGTGACCCGCAACCACCTACTGAACTCGTCTAACTATTCTCTGAGCTCGCTGTTCAGCGTGGGTTCTGTCGGCGGCTCCGTAGCCGGCTCTGTGGCGAGCTTGCAGGGTTCTACCAGGTAAACATGACTTAAATAAAATATTGTTTAACCTAAAACAAAATGTATTGTAGAAAAGAAGTGATTGCATCAAGTTTTCAAGTAGGATTTTAGAGTTCGTGCATTTAACAGCTGTTCGAACCCGACTAACATATGCTGTTATTATACTCACGACGACGCACACAAACTTCCATTAACTGTTTTTGATACCCCTCTGCCACCAGACAGGAATCTTGCCAGGTCCAAACAGCAGTAATATGACACGACCTTGAAACCCCTCATTAATATGAAGCACTCTTTAATAATAATAATAATGAACAGATCCAGCGTTCACGGGCCCAAAAAGAAGCAGCCTTCCTGGCAGGGTCCACCGTGTCTGAGCACTCTGTACCAAATGTTACTCGCACCGTTTGAAGACCTCCTGCCAGTCTCCTGCAACAATAACCATGGTATGTATTCATAATATAATATACATTAAAATATATGGTATAAAACAAGAGGAGCAGTTTTTAGCACAATATATAGTCGCTTCATACATTTTAATCCTAGTATGACGTTTGGATAAAATATGAAAGTAAAATTTTTACATCAACTACATAGGCACTACATAGCGATGTTATGTTGAATTTAGTTGATACCTATCAGGTCTATTCATTATCAGAAGTTAGTTGATACCTATGAGGTCTGTTCATCGTCAGAAGTTAGTTGATACCTATCAGGTCTGTTCATCATCAGAAGTTAGTTGATATATATCAGGTCTGTTCATCATCAGAAGTTAGTTGATAGCTATCAGGTCTGTTCATCATCAGAAGTTAGTTGATACCTATCAGGTCTACCACTCAAGTTCCCGTGAATATTTGTAACTAAGTTAAAAGTATAACTTCTTACGTGCGTTCACGCGTTCATTCAATGTTTCACTTCTATTGCAGCATCGCACGGTCGTCGCGGCTGCGGCGGGCGGCGCGAGCTCGTCATGGCGGTGGAGGGCGCGCTGTACGCGTGCCCCTGGGGTGCCCTGCGGGGCCCCACAGACCCAGAGCCCCTGTGCGAGCGGTACGCGTTGCGCGTCGAGCCGGCCCTGTACCGTCCTAGGGGCACACACGCGCTCCCGAGACACAAGCACGAGCACGGTAATTTAAATTTTATTTCAAAAAATTAATCTAAAATAAAAACTTTGCCTACTTGTTACACGGACGGTGCTCTGTGTGGTGATATCAGGTTGGGTTGCTTTTAGACACTATCCCATCGCTTGCAAAATTGAATAATTTTCCGAAATCGATTAGTCATCTTAGTTTAAAAGTATTTTTCAAATCTTCGGATACACTTTTACTTACACCACAAAAAGGGCTGTTACAGATTTGAGTTTCCTAAACGAAGCGACAGATTTTGATCCTTTTTTTTATTGAAAGCTAATTTTGTGATCGAGATGGTTGTTATCTATTTATAACTCCTCGTCAACTCGAGGTTGCTTTAAAACATTTTTAATTTTCTTAATACTATGTTAAGGTACCGCAGGCGCTGCGGGTGACGCTACCGCGAGCGCGGAGGGCGGGGTGCGGTGCACGGTAGTAGGCGGCGCGCGCGCAGGTCCGCGCTGGCCACCACATGCGCTGCTGAAAGAGGCGGAGCTGGTTGCGGATATGTTGAGAGTCACGCCGCTTACGGACTACCAGGTGAGAAGAAGCGTAGCTACTACTACTAGATGATGCCGCATGGAGCCCACAAGTTCAGATTTACATAGGAATCAGACCAGCCACCATAATAATGAGCTATATTTTTTTCTGTACCCCATTTATGTTCTCATATTGAATTGTATAATGTTAAGCTACCACAGAGGATAGAGCTTTATTCGTTTTTAGGTCAAGTAACATACCCAAAAACTCATAATTTTTACAAAAGTTGTAAACCCTACCAGATTAACGGACGAAACTATTTACTATATTTCAGGCGTCAAAAGAAGCTGTGTTAGCTCAACTCTCACAAGCGGAGTGTATCCATTTCGCCACACATGTGTGCTGGAAGACGCCGGGCCTGATCCTCAGTCCGGGAGAAGTGGTAAGTACTTACAATCAATCAGTTGCAAGTACATAATACTTTATAATTTATATACTTAGCTGAATATTTATAAAACTGCATGAAAATAATATTAGATAGAATCGGGCGTTACCTTGCGGAAGCCCTTACTACTAAACAATAACCCGACTACGTAAATTATTTAGCACATATTACCCGGGTTTTACTACGAATCTTTTGACACCTCATTCATTATAATCGGAAAAGTAGTTTAAGCGCTATGGTAGCCCTAGTCGGGTAGTAACAATATTTGGGAATGTTTGCCATGTAAAGCCAATTACGTATTTTTTTCATTCAGGTTGACTCTCAAGCCAAGCGACTGCTCAACTCGAGCGTCGGCAGCGGAGCCGCGGACACTTCTACTGAGAATGAAGATGAACGTAAGTGCCTAACTGTACCTACTTAGTGCTAATCTACCAAATGTATTGTCACCCCTTACTGATAACAATATTTACACAACGGATAAGCTATTCAATGTTGCTATTTGTCTGATTCGTTAGAAAAGTAACTTAAAAGACAAAGACAGCAACATTGAATAACTTACCCGATGTGTAACAATTTAATAAGTATCAGGGTCAATTCACACCGAAACGTAACGATGAGCGGCGCGGCGCAGAATTTATAAGATAGCTATTCAAAATTGAGCTTTATTCATTACATATTAAGAAGATACACGTTTAATTGTAAGAATGTCAAGTTGCACCGCACTGCACAAGGGCATGTGCAGTGTATGACTGATATCATATGAAACTTGTATCTATTTTAAATTGATATCTAAAAAATGCAGCGCCGTACCGCGTATCGTCTCGTTTCGGTGTGACCTGACCCTTAAGGGGTTATAGTATAAAACTCTACTACTATAGTAAATAGGGGTGAATGTTCACAAAAACTGATGTATTATATTCTAAGTATTTACAAGCCCTTGTGGGATATGTGATAATATGGGAGCCCTAAAGGGAGATCACCGATCGAGCGGTTGGTATGCTCATTGCTCGGTTAGACCGAAGTCACATGTTGTACGACAATAGCGCCGAACTGTAGTCAGATGTTGTACTACAATAGCGCCGAACTGTAGTCAGATGTTGTACTACAATAGCGCCGAACTGTGGTCAGATGTTGTACTACAATAGCGCCGAACTGTAGTCAGATGTTGTACTACAATAGCGCCGAACTAAAATAACTTCCATAGCGCGATTCAGGACTACGACCCTAATTAGTCCGCCACACCCTTATAACGTTTCATATGCGCAGACGCAGATCTACCGCAAAGTAACGAAGAACTGCCACCTGAATCAGAGTACATGCTCACCGCAGCTGAAATCATCAACCTGAAGTTATCGGCTAGACTGGTATGTATTACGACTATGACTTTAAATTCAACACCTTAAAAATGTTGTGTGACATTACAGCGCTATATCACCTGCTAACGTGTGAATATTTTTTCTGTCAAATGTGCATCATAGCCTATCCTGTTTTGTTTGAAATCATTGATACTCACGTTATGTTGTTGATATGTAGGTGGTGATATCATGCGCACCATCGAGCGCCATACTTCACGACTCAGAGGACTCGGACGACGTGTCCCTGGCCGGTGAAGGCGTGTCCCGTTTGTGCCGCGCCTTCCTCATCGCCGGGGCTCAAGCTATACTAGTCGCGCTGTGGCCCTCGCCCCAAGACACCGCTACTAAGATCCTGTATAGAGCACTCTACTCCGCCTTACTACAAGGCAGCAGAATTGCTAAGTAATTAATGTTTGTTTCTTGAAATTTATGAAAGGAGGAATACCTACACGAACATCATGAGGAGGGAAGATTTGTTTGATGATATTGGGAGAGATATAAATTAGACCACGGGGAAGTACAGAGGCTACATTTTATCACGGCAAAATGTACTGTTCTCGCGGGATTTCCTTTTGCGCGCACAAAGTCGCAGGCAACATTTAGTTAATTATAAAAGGACTATTTAGCCAAAGAAATAATTCTGTATGAACAAAAACATAGGTGCTTAAACCTAACCTTTACCTATGTTCCCTACCTACCTAAGTTCTGGTTTAGCTTTGCTATAAAATAAAAACTACTGCCTCAACCCAGCGCGGCGATACCGTCTTCCAAGCAGTCCGATATAAAAATCACGCAACACTACAACAAGCCTAGAAATATTTTTAGGCAATCTAAGTTCTAAGTTATCGCCATGCTACTCGATGGTATGATATGACGTCACCCTATTCCAGGGCTTTGGGCGACGCGATGCAGACAGTACGTCACACGCTGCACTTCGCGCACCCGGCGCACTGGGCGGGGCTGGCGCTGCTGGGCGCCAACGTGCGCCTCAGCAACAAGGTCGCGCTCATGGGGCAGGCGCTGTGCGAGCTGCTCGCCACGCCCGACAAGTGCCGGTAAGTGAACAGGCTGTGTCATAGTACTCACTTAGCGTAATTCATTCTTTGACACTTTAGCTATCCAAAAGTTTAACTGACTTTGAGATAGGTACATGGCGGATATAATAGATATATTATTATTTTTTATTTATTTATTTATTTATTATACTTTATGCACACAATATGGTACAGAGGCGGACTTAATGCCTTGTGGCATTTTCTACCAGCCAACCTATGGGTGATGCAGAGACAGTGTGAGGTAGATGCACAATATTAAAAGGAAACATAGATTTAGACATTTTGAGTATATATAAAATATAGAATAATAATAAATACTACAATATAAATACTATTATAACTCTTTATTTAAAATAAACCTACATAATATTTTAAATATATAAACATAATAATATATAACATAATAAGATATATAAATAATTTACTTATTTATACTATTCTATTTCTAATCTGCCAATGATTTTAAGTATAGTTCACGAACTCTGCGTTTGAACACATTTTTTGTCTCAGACATCCTAACTTCTTGGGGTAGTGAATTCCAAAGGAGGATGGACTAAATATCAGAATGTGGATTATCAATTTTCATACTTTTATCTGAACAAAATTCTCCCGGCAACCTTAAACAATGTCCCAGAGCAAATTCCGCCGCGCTAATATTATCGTTGTCCGCTTGACAAGCAGCTCTCAATCCTAACATGACCGTAGGTAGTTCTACTAACCATGATAGATTATTATTCAATCTAGCCACCAGAGCCGACTTCAAAGACCTATGCCACCTTTCTATCTTACCGTTACACTGTGGGTGGTATGGGGTAGTTCTCGTTTTTTGGATACCTAATAATTTCATTAAATCTGTGAATAATTCGCTTTCGAACTGTCTACCTTGATCGGTGGTAATAATTTTAGGACAACCGAAACGACAAATCCATCCTTCATAAACTGCTCTAGCTACCGACTCTGCGGTCATGTCCTTCACAGGGCAAATCTCAGGCCATCGTGTTAATCTATCGATCATAGTGACGCAGTAACGGAAACCGTGCTCAGTTTCCGGTAAAGGTCCTATCAAATCAACGTGCAAATGTTCGTAACGCTCGCTATGGTTAAAATCGCTAAGTTTCGAAACTGTGTGCCGAATAACCTTACTTCTCTGACACCTCACGCACGTCTTGGTCCAGGTCCCTACGTCCTTATTCATACCTGGCCAAAAAACTTTTTTACTAATTAATGCACGCGATGCTCTAACTCCAGGATGAGAAACGTCATGAAATTTATGAAAAATACTTTTCCTAAACTGCGATGGTATATATGGCCTAATATTCTGAGCTGATGTTTCACAATATATTTTAATATCATCATTATTATCGAGCGCTAACTGTTTCCATTACAATTTATCATTCGTTTTCATTAAATCCGCGAGCTCAGCGTCTGTCGCCTGTGCTCTCGCAACCTCCACGTATTCGCTTGAACTAGGGCATATGATACTCTCTATTCTCGATAAAGCGTCGGCCACCTGATTTTCAGTGCCTTGTATATGTTGTATGTCGCTTGTAAATTCGCTAATATACAACAATTGACGCGCTCGCCTAGGTAACTCTTTATTAGAACTTATTTTACTTAAAGCAAAAGTGAGCGGCTTATGGTCCGTGTAAACTGTTAAATTTCTACCTTCGATTAAATCTCTAAAATAAACTATTCCCGAATAAATCGCTAAAAGCTCCTTGTCGTACGTGGAGTACTTCTTTTGCGGTTCTGATAACCTTTTTGAAAAATATCCTAAAGGTTTCCAAGAATTGCCTTCCCACTGATTTAACACTGCCCCTATACTAAAATCTGACGCGTCAGTCATTAACCCTAATTTAGCATTAGATATCGGATGCGAAATAGTGACGGCATTTTTCAAATTTTCTTTACACACTTCAAATGCACTATTCGCCTCGTCTGTCCAATCTATACGCGTCTTATCTCGTTTTTTAGCCCCGTGTCGGATATGACTCGATAGCTTTAACTTTTTCCGGCATCGGACTTATACCTTTTTCTGAAACTAAATAGCCTAAAAATTCTATAGCCGATTGTTCAAAAACACATTTACTTAAATTAATAGACATTTTATATTTACTCAATCTTTCAAATACTAATCGCAAATGTTCTCTATGTATATCGGGGTTATCCGATCCAACGATGACGTCATCTATGTACCCGAAGACGACTGACTGACCTTTGCCCCCTGTACAGTCGCCGCCATAATTCAATTGTTCTATGCCTGATAAGACTGTATTGATAAATCTTTGAAATGTTTGTGCCGCGTTACGCAGGCCAAACGTCATTCATGGAAATTCAAAAAGGCCAAATGGCGTAATAATAGCTGTTTTTTTAATGTCATCTGGATTAATACCTATAAAATGATAAGCTCTACAAATATCTAATTTTGAAAAAAATTTCTTATTATGTAACCCATACGTAAAATCTTGTACTCTAGGTATCGGATAACGATCTGGCTTTGTAATTGCGTTTAACATCCTATAGTCCCCACAGGGTCGAATACCACCATCCTTCTTAGGTACAATATGTAAAGGACTGGCCCACTCACTATTTGAAGGTCTACATATTCCTAGTTCTTGCATCAACTGAAATTCTTTTTTAACCCTATCGTACCTGTCGGCCGTTAACCTCCTGGCACGCGCGTGGACAGGTGGTCCAGTAGTCTCTATGTGATGATAAACGGAATGCTCTGGGACGTCCTTGAAGGCTGGCGGTCGCGTGATGTCCTGAAATTGTTCCAGTAAATCCGCGTAAGGATGGTTGCTATTTATGCTTTTAATAGTGCCGACAAAATTTGTACTTTTAATTCCACAGACCCTTAGGGTGGTCACCGTATCAATTAACTTATTATTATACAGATCTACATTTAATTTAAAATTCTTCAAAAAATCGGCACCTATTATCGGCTGTTTTACATCACATACGACAAAAGGCCATTTAAATGACCGTCTTAGGCCTAACGATAACTCTAAATTACATATTCCATAACATTTAATTTCGCTGTCATTAGCAGCATACAACTTTAGATCGATTTTTTTTATAGGCTTTCTAACACACCACTTTGGAATTACGGAAATGTTAGCGCCTGTGTCGATCAAAAAACTATATTTCGTTACATTATCTCTAATCAATAAACGATGGCTTTTGGTTACCTGACCTTGAGTACATCCGTCCACCGAGCCCGCATGTACCCCATCTAGTTTTCCGGCTGCTTGGCTCGCCACGCGCAGGGTTGCTCGCAGCGGTTAGCCCTCGATCTGTACCGAAAGTGAAAACGGCACAGCCAGTCCGGGTCCCCAGGTACTCTTCGCGGCCGCGATGTCGATCTTCTCCTGAAGTCGGTCGGTCTGTACTTGCTCCTCGAGCGCCCGCGACCCCTTAGTTCGGCGCGGAGCGCTGCAACCTCCAGCTCCAATCTGCTCATCTGCTCGTCCGACTGTCCATCTGCTGCCTTCTTGCATGACACGGCTGCCACATCTCCGACGTTGGTGTATTCCGTAATCTTGTCTGCCATGGCCGCCAGCTTGTCCAGAGACTGATCTTCACAAACCGCCATGACTGCTCGAACTGATGACGGCATCTTCGACAACCACAGGCTCTTGAGTGTGTTGTCCGCAATTTGTGCGCTGCGCCCCAGATCTTTCATGCGCCTTAAAAACTGGGAGGGTCTTTGCGAACCCAACTCCAGCTCCGACACCAACTTTTGCATTTGTCTTTCGGCACTCTCTTCATAAACCTGCAGCAATCTCTCCTTAAGCGCCGTATACTTGTCCTGGGCGGGCGGTGACATCACGAGGTCGCTGACCTGCTGAATGGCCTCTTTTCCGAGTTTCGATATGACCAGGTTGAATTTGGTCTCTTCACCCTGCTTCTGTGGGGCCATCACAGCCTCGAACTGCGCGAACCATAACCTTGGTAAGTCTGTCCACAATTCCGGTAGCTTGGTGGACACGCTTATGGATGCCAACGCCGCGCCTGACGCCTCTTCCTTGCAACCCGTGTCTGATGCCTTGTTCATTTTTCTCGAACGAAATTGAGCCGATGAGTCGACGAGTCAATGAGCTGATGAGCCGCCTGCCGCTGTACTCGCCACGTGCCACGGCGTGTTCTTCTATTACGTCACGCTTACTTCCTGTCGACGCGTGGAATTCGATCTCGAACAAAAAATTTAGCCCACAGCCGATGTCACTATTTACGCCGATTCCCTTCACTACAAACTTTCTTCGAGAGTTCTTCGTCGGGGTCACCAGTTTAGTGTACAAAGGCTGTGGTCTTCAAATTAAATACTGGATGTGCTGAATCACTTTATTTGCACAACTAGTTAGGTAGGCGGTGGGCAGACGACTAACTCTCACAGGAGTTAATTCGCCACGCCACGAATATAGCTGACTTTACATTATGCAATTTCCGAGAATCATAACACACACTACAAACCCATTTAAGTTATTTTCTATTTTTAATTAGTTTTACACAATCTAACTTTTGTACTTATCGTTAATTTCATTAATATTTTTCAGTGATGCTCTACGAGTGTGTCTGCACCTGGTCGAGAAGTCGCTGCAGAGGATTATGAGGGGACAGAAGAACGCCATGTACACCACACAGAAGAGCATTGAGAATAAGGCCGGCTCTGCAACTGGCTGGCGGGAGCTGCTCATGAGCGTTGGGTTTAGGTGAGTTAGAGAATAAAACGCAGATACGTAACGTGCGTGCAAACGCGTACGCACTTTGCGTGTCGTGCGTACGGATTTAAACGTGCTGCGATGTTATATTACTGTCGTATAACTACGGATACTTAATTACTTAATTTATTTTATTTCTAAATTTTACAACCAATGCTTATTAATTCTCTATGTCTTTAGATTCGAACCTGCCGCAAATGGGATTCCTTCAAGCGTGTTCTTCCCGCAAAGTGATCCTGAGGAAAGACTAACGCAGTGTTCGGCTAGTCTACAAGCTCTATTAGGTAAGAGATTTTGTACGAGTACATATTACGTACGTGTTAAAATTACATTATCTTAGGGCTTAGACTAAAGTCTCAAGAAACATTGTTGATATTAGATACTTACTAGCTATTGCCCGCGGCTCCACCCGCGTAAATTCAGTATCCCACAGGAACACTGTACTTTTATGGCATAAAATGTAGCCTAGGTCTAATCCAGATCCTAAACTACTACCATACCAAAATACATCAGAATCCGTTCCGTAGTCTTTGAATGAAAGAGTCACAAACATCTATCCATTCATCCTCATTAACTTTTATATGTACAATAGTAGTATGGTTTGACTATACATACGTCTAATATTGTTTGCAACACTTGATATTCTCTTACATAACGTCCAAAATCGCTTGCAGGTCTGACGTCGACGACGCTGCAGGCGCTGTCGAAGCTGATCGCGAACGGCGACGTGGCGGACGACATCATCGGCGTAGTGCGCGCCGTCATCGCGCAGTTCTCCGTCAACGCCGCCGTCAACGCCGCCGACAACGACGCCATAGATGTCGCTGTCAACGTCCGGTACACTCGACCACTGATATACGTTCATTATTATTATTATAAAACGTGTAAAAATAAAAACTATCGTCAAATGTTAAATGTGTGATAAACAGAGAAATCATCACGCATCAAAATAACCTCAACGGGCGGCGGTTCCCACTTCACCGCCCGTATTGGTAGCGTAATTATTAAATTAAATTTAAATATGAATAATTTAAATAATTCAGTGTTGCAAGTGGATTTAAAAGGCAACATAATATGTTACGACAACGCCAAACTATAATAATTTAGTTATTATTTCTCGACATAAACCTTTGAAATCAATTTTAAAGACATATTCACGGAATGAATTACTCAGGCTCTGGCGTGTGAACGGGTGCCATGAGCTGCTGGCGTCGCTCGGCTTCGACCTGGCTGAGGTGGGGCAGGACGAGGTGACGCTGCGCACGGGCAAAACCGCCAACCGCCGCCACATACACTTCGTGCTACAGGCGCTGCTGGCGCTCTTCGGTGAGCTTATCTGATCTTGACCACATCAACATCTCTTATGTCACTGGATGAAAACATACTTTTATCCTCTTTCCATCAAGCGATCCGTTGGCTCCTTTGTTAATATCTTTAATATCATCAAAAAAATACACAATTTACAAATTTGATAAGTCGCATTGCATTTTTTATTTACATTTGAACAGTAAAGTTATTTAACCTCTAGTCTATCGCTACTGTGTAATTCGTAAACACATGAACTATTTATTTTCTTACCAGACACTCAAGAAGCACCAAGAAGTCTGAGCTTGGAGTCGAGCTCGAGCGTGGAGTCGCTCGCGTCCATCGACGACGGCGATCTCGAGCAACACTCCGACGGCGAACAGGCGCCGAGACAAAATATGAGACGTGAGTAGTAACACTTGTTTTCCTATAACTGTTTTAAGTAAATATAGGGCCTGGGACAAATGAAGTCTACACACGATTTATCAACTGATCTTATCACTTAGACTTCATTTAATACAGTCCTTCTATTTATTTAAACGAGATTGTTAAATGTAATAACATAAAAATTATTTCGTTGACAGAAGAAAGCGTGTCGTCGGTGCCGCCGCCTCCGCTCCCAATCGGATCGTGCGGCGGCGCGTTCACGATGTACGTGCGCGGCGCGGCAGCGGCGGAGGTGGGGCGCGGCGAGCCAGACGGCCGCACCGCCCCGCCCCCCGCGCCGCCGCCCCCGCGCTACCGCGGCGAGAGCGACGCCGCCTTCACCCCCTCCCCGCCCGCCGCTCCGCCCGCACCCGCCCCGCCCCGCGACGTATCCCTAGCACTAGCACATCAAACCAAGATACGAACCCTATACACGAGACGACCTCCGTCCACTGATGACTCCGACTGGGAGAGCTCCGGACACGATACAGTACTAAGAAGGCGGCCAGACCATCCCCATCAGAGGTATTTAGACGCGTTCTACGATTTAGCGTCATCGCAGACTAGACGATCCGAGGATGAGAAAGCTGAAGCTACAATAAGCCAACCGTCGACGTCGAAGCGGGCCCCACGACCAAAGATGGGCACGAGCAGCCGCGACTCCATGGCTCAAGTCCGGCACATGAGCGGCGAACTTACCCCGACTATATCCGAAGTTTATCATGAGAGAAACCTGGGACTGGGTCTCGCACCACCATTAGCCGAGCTCCTGCTTGCAGAGGAATCAAAGACTGAAATGAGGGCCGCCAGCTCTAGTGAAAATCTTCTCCTGCAGAACTTGGAGAAATTAGGACTACTGGGTGACACTAGCGAGGTGGAAGAGCGGTGGTGTGCTAATAATGCCACTAGGCCTTGGCTGTCAGCCGCGCCCCTTGAAACTGACGTCCAGAGCGCAGACCTCACCACAGCTGAGATCATCGAAAGAAAAACTAAGTATAGAAAAGATTCCGATCCCAAAAGTAAAGACGAGAACGTGTACGAGCTCAAACCAAAAGAGGAGGCGCCCGGGCCGAGCGGCAATGAGAAGCGCTCAGTGTCTCCATTCTCCGAACTTTCCCGAAGAGATGAAGGCGACGGGAGAAGCATCGCCGACTCCCACTCCTCGTATAAGGCGCTAGTACTAAACCCCCGGCCGCCATACTTGCCGGAGGAGAGTGAGGCGCCCTCGAGCTCGCACGCCGAGGGAGGCAAGACCCACCCGCGCCCGCGCAGGCCCCCCGTGCCGCGCACGAGACCGGCGTATACTACGCTTGATTTTCCACCGAATAAATAAATGGTGTTTTATATGGGTCTTCTAAATACTTTTTTTATGTTAATTGCTTTGTTGAGTTAATGTAGCGGCTACTATTGCCTTGTATTATATTGTATAGAAATAAACGTTAATGTCAAATATTGCAATAAACGTACACAAGACTTATTTTTTGTAATACATTATTAGAATTAAGTATTTCTAAAATGTTGTTTTTAATTATTATTAGTAGGTACGTGACATTCTTTAAGAGTGATTTCACTGTACTTGTTACTTGCAGTAGTAATTTATTTTGACAGCTGTTGTACTCGTAATCTTAATATAATTTATGTAATTAGTGATACACAATCTTGCCACTGTATATAAACGGGGTTGTATAAATACTTTGTAACTTTTACTTGTAAATATGACGATAATAAACTATTTTATAAAAAATTTAGTCTTTACGCCGATGCCGAAATATTTCGTTTCATAATAATTACTACCTTTTACCCGCAGCTGCGCCCGCGTGGAAGAGTGTTCGTGGCAAAAAACTTCTGTAGCAAATATACCTGCAATAAAGTAATAGCACAGAGTAAAATATATATCCACTAGATATAATCTGCTAGATAAGGATTAATATTGTATCCGTCTAAATAGCTTCTCGACTAAATACCCCATTATATATTATCCGGATCATACAGTCCCAGCCTTATCTCCTTAACCTTTCAAAAAGTGTGCTACATTTCTCATTTGACGAAAACATCCACTAAGGAAAGATTTTTCAAAATTCCATCCCCCAAGGTGATGAAATATGGGATAAAATTTTGTATGAAATTTTTTATTCCTTGGACATATTCGCATGAAATTTCGTATGAATTGGGTACGGAAAAATAGGGCAAACCCTAAAAAAGTAAAATAGGGGATGAAAGTTTGAAATTATTATAAAGATATCGTTAAAAACCCATTTTCACGCGGGCAAAGCCGCAGGAAAATGCTGTTTATATTTTTTACAGGCA
This sequence comes from Phengaris alcon alcon, assembly GCA_037179445.1. NCBI lineage: Eukaryota > Metazoa > Arthropoda > Insecta > Lepidoptera > Lycaenidae > Phengaris > Phengaris alcon. The sequence goes on from JAYRCH010000459.1 coordinate 345,251, forward strand.
CTATCAAACTCTAAAACTTTTCTCTAGAACTCTATTGAGTTCATCTCTCATCTCACATCGTTTCTCAAACACGATTTCGTTCGCTCGTTTTTTTTTTTCGATTTATTTTGAAAATTCGAATACCACGGAAAAGACTTATCATTTTTCGGGTTAATATATAGCCTGTGAAATTCACAAATAATGTGGCATTCTGTTGGTAAAAGAATTTTACCTTGAAAATTGACTTGAAAACTTGAAAAACAAATGTCGCGGGAACCGTATATTTTTCAGCAATAAAAAATAGCCTATGTGCTAATCCAGAGTCTAAACTACTTAACCTTACCAAATTTCGTCAAAATCAGTTTAGTAGATTCTGAGATTAGCGCGTACAAACGTACAGACAAACAGATAAACAGACAAACGAACAGACAAAAATTCTAAAAATCATGGTTTTGGGTTCTATACCGTTCATAATAGTAGCCCTGTAATAGTTTTTCTTATTTATCGTCCATGTACAGACAGCGATCAGTTACAAATTTATGATTTTATTTCATACTACAGACTTGACATTGTGTTTCTTTAGTTTCTCTGATTTTTCTTACTAATATTAAAAAAATAGGAATTATTTGATAATTGTATGTTTGTATTGAATAGGCTCCGAAACTGCTGAATAGAATTTGATGAAATTTGCTACAAATATAGAATAGACTACAAGAAAGGACACAGGATATTTTTCACCGCGTCAAAATTTACGGATCCTGCAGGATTTCCTTTTGGGTGCACGAAATCTCGGGCAATATCTATATTTTTAAATACTTAGGTACCGCTAGGAAGATCGTAGTAGTAGACCAAATTAGTAGTTTAATATTTTAACTTCATGCATGACAATGCATTTCTTTGTTGTTTTTAAAGCTCTTTATATAAAATAAATCTACATGCCTGAATAAAAATCAAAAACTTAAATACAAGGCATCAACAAACTATCATGAAAATCTGCCTATATTCCACTTCCATTCCATATTTACACTATGTAATGTACATGTAACGCAGGTCGTATTACCAACATTATGCTGATGAAAGATTATTTTTAATGAACATGAATTTGCATATCATATCAATATTCAACACCTATGCGCTAGACTGACTTCCTATTATCATCAATATTGAGAAACTGGACTAAAACGCTGGATAGTATCAAATTCCATGGCAAAAGGTAGCCTGAACACATAATAAAGTATGTAGACTATGTTATAACATAGTCTATATAGTTAACTATATAGACTATGTTATCCGAGCCATTATAACGAATCTATTAACACCTCATTCATTAAAATCAGCGAATCAGAGTTTAGGCACTACGATAGAACAAACATACATACATACAAACATAGACTTAGCCAAAATCATCACTTTCCTTTTGGCTTCGCCGTAGTCGGGGAAGAATACCACATCAGTACAATAGTGGGACAAAAAGAATGCAGATCGACGAACGAAAGATATTCGGCTTGTGTCGGCTTGTGTCGGCTTGTGTCGGCTTGTGTCGGCTTGTGTCGGCTTGTGTCGGCTTGTGTCGGCTTGTGTCGGCTTTATACTCGTAGAGCACCATTAAATACAGATACTCGTATTAGAGAGATAAAAATGCCTAAATAAACCCCAGATACTTAAGGTAAATCGATATCGATAGATCGAATCTTAATTCGATTAAAATTTTTCAGCGAAACATTAAGATAGCGTTAGGCAATACTTACGTCAAAACAATTTAAGTTCAAAATTTAACTGGCACGATGAGTAACATCGCCACGTCACCACGCCAACAGATGGTTACCTCAGTTACCTGACACTTGATTAGATTCCACATGATTTTCATACACAAACGATGAGTAGCTAGATTAGTCACTGACACCTTATTGCGAGTACGAAAGGTTTTATCATCTTTAAATCAAATTAAACATAAAACCCTTGTAGGTTTATTGATGCTTTATTTAGTTACTAGCTTTTGCCCGCGGTTCCGCTCGCGTAATGACAGTATCCCCCGGGAACACTGTATTTTTTCAAGATAATTTCAGTAGCCTATATGTTAATCCAGAGCTTAAACTACGACCATACCAAATTTTATCAAAATCCGTTCAGTAGTTTTTGCGTGAAAGAGTAACAAACATCCACCCATCCATACATCCATACATACACCCTTTCGTATAAACTTTCACGTTTATAATTATTATTATAGTAGTAGGATAACCCGCTTAAACAAGGCAGGGACAGATACAAATGACAACTACATATGGTAATTGGTAAGTCGAGTGTTGAGACGTCACATACCACTGACATTATTCCAGTCTCTATCTTTTAATCGAGTTCTGAAGTGTGTATGCCTTTATTGTTACGAAGCAGGTTTAAAATAAATCCATCATACAATTGATTGCGAAACAGTATCAGTGTGAGGGCGAGTGACCCGAGCGTTACGATCATAAATCTATGAAATGTACTATCTGATCGTGCTAGGTGCAAGACATTGTTGTGATCAAACGGACTAGTATTAACAATTGTGAGTAGTCAATAAGATTATATTAAGGTGTAGACCTTAATATAATCTTATTTTATATAGATCGTAGGTACTTATATAAAATTAATTAAATGTTTGAACTTTGCTCTTCTAGGAATAATTAAATTCGCTTTTTACTTATTTACTTTATGACCAATGTTCATAAATAATCGGTCACGATGTAAAATAATAAACAGACTGCTATATATCTCCAGATTTAAACCGGACGCATTTACGCCCGAAATTAATAAGGTATCTAAAATCTTAGATTGACTTCAATCTCAGATTCTCAAACAAAAATTGAAGTAAATTGACGTGAAGGTAATCATAGGATAGTTGAAATGTATTGAAATCCCTGATCTCAGATAGCTAAAATGAGATTAAGATTGATTATTAATTTCGGGCGTTAGTCGATGGCGTGCTGAAAACTGAATTTTCTCCGGCCGGAGAGATTCCGGATCCATGTAGTCCGACCCTTAGACGGATACAGATTTAATCCTTATCAAATTAAATACGTTAGTAAGTTAAGTATTTCATACACAACCCTTTACACCATACAGTTTATATCATCTTAGGAGTAACCGTCAAATTAAAATGTACACTCGAGAAAATAAATTCAAGCGATATCGCAACAATGCTACGAGAAATTGGCAGAGACACAGAATATAGTTAAAACATATCAGGAAAGGAACAGATTTTACGTCGGATAACGGCCCCCGTCAAAAGAAACGGAATAACCGCGGGCGAAGCCGCAGGCAAAAGGTATTTACTTCAAAAATGGACACGAATAAGTAATAGTTCTAGTTAGCTACTACATAGGTATTTAAGAGCACAGATATTGAGAGCGCTTTCTCGTATAGTGTAATAATGTAATATAGCGTGAGGTGTAATAACAATTATTTTTACAAGTTTTCGTTATGCTTGACTATGCGAGGAGTGTGGAAACACTTAATGGGCAAGGCTTCTGTCATGCAAAAACAATAATTAATATTGATAGCCCATCAGATTTTAATTTCATAATATTGTAACAGCTGTGTGTAAACACTACATATTAAGAGAAGAAAAAGAAGAATTTGTCAGTAGTCTATTCCCCATAATAAAAAAGTGAACCAGGCGTACATATGTCAAAATGGCTTGCTTTAATTGGTTAATGTGAACACGGCTTGAGCATCATTGGTCAATTAACGATAAAATATATGGAGTCCTCTCGATGCACCCGGCATCATCCTCATCGGAAACATAAAACAAGAATTATAAAATTACCGACTTATTACTTTGCTATCTTACTTACAGGCTTTACAATTTTTCAAGTTTCAAGTAAAAGGTTAAAGTTTTATAGTCACTTCCTAAGGATGAAGTGGCTATAAATCAAAAATAAGTAACTTTTGCCCAACCCCATAATAGATCAGAATATTTTGTTACTAAAATTCGAACTGATTATACTGCGGAAAGCAAATGTTAAAATGTCAAGATGACAAATGTCAAATATATTCGGCCGCAAACAACTCCAAAGGTAGAGCATTTAAAGTGTGGACACTTTTTATTTATATTAAGTATGTATAGGTCTTTAACAACATCTCATAAAGGCCCTCAATTTATTACATTTTTTTCCTTGTTTGATAACGCTTAGCTTATATAAATTTCACTATATGAAGTAAGTCGGCCATATTTCGTCAGCGTGTTATTAATTAATCTAATTAACACATGAATGTGGAAAAATTTAACTTGGTAAACAATGGTAGGGTAGGTTACATTGTTTACAAAGCTAAATTCTAGGTTTAAGTCTTAATGTTTTCTTCAATAGGATAGCACAGCCCAAGGCTCAGGCCCCTTTAGGGGTAGGTAGCCTTCAGCAGAGTGACATAATTAGAAGTATAAAGTACATCTGACATAGTGATTCCTTCTAGTCAGCCTATTCACTATTCTATTCACTCACGCAACGATTTTGATAGCATAAAGCAACCACAGCGCACCTACATAATATTAGTAGGAGTAGGTTGCCTAACGACGCTTGCGCCACTCAACAAAACTATAAGTGTATCTGGCCAGGGGCGCCAAAGTACCAGCTTCTCCCTTTGGATCGCATCCAACGAAGCGCGACTCAAATTTTCGACTGTCCAATGTTTCAAATAGCGAGCCCCTTGGTACTACGTAGAGCTGTAGCATGGCTCTACATCCTCTATCGATTGTGTCACGGGAAGTGCTCCGAGGAATTGTTCGGACCTAACCTGCTACCTACAACTTATAGCCACCGTTCCACTATAAAACTACCATCCTCATCACCTTTTCAGTGGCAGCCCTCCGCCGTGCGCTTTTCCCGGAGCTTTCTGCCGCACAATAAAACTTTGAAATTAACTATCGCCAGCGGTATATCCGGATCAATACGCCCTTAAAACCTTCAAGAATAGAGCGTATTCATATTTGAAAGGTCGGCAACGCATTTGCTACTCCTTCGGTGTTGTGTCCATGGGCGACAATAATCGCTTTCCATTAGGCAATCCGTCTTCTTCTTTGCCCCCTACATTTTATTAAAAAATACGTCCTTCAAACCTTCAAGAAAATAGCGTATATTTCATAAAAAAAAATTATTCGATAATAATCGCAAGGGAGTTATTCAGATTAAAAAGTACATTTTAAATTAGGCGTGAGAGCATTTCCACATTACGCCATACGAAAGCCGGAAGACGCTCTTATGTCGTCGGTATAAGAGAGTTTTCCCTCAGAGTATAGAGCATAGAGACACGGTTATTTAGTAAAAGAAGAACATATATCTTTCCTTAGCCCACATGCTAACACTTATTATGAGTGCCATAAAGTCGTTATTCCAAAGGTAAACATAACCTTAGAAAAAAACGAAAAGACCTAGATTTTCTTTCTCTTTCACTCTTATCGGTTTTTGCTATTGATGTTTTGTGAGACAGATAGCTTTGCAGCTTCGATTTTAGTCTTCAATATTCAATCCGTTAACCGATATCGCGCCTACATGTTATGACAAAGACATAATATATTATATGCTTCAATAAAACACATATACATGCCTTTACTACTACTACAAAAACTACAATATCGGCCGCGATATCGGATATCGTTATCCGCAAGTACCCATAGACATAAACAACGTGTAATTCTTATCTAAATGAAAATTAATCAACAATGTGGCCAATCAACTAATATAATAACTAATAATGGAGTAGGAAAGGCTTAACAACACGACATATTTTGCCTTTCAAAAATAGCAAACACCTAGTAGTAATGTTGCTGACTGCATGTACGGTCGCCGGTGTACCACTTTTCGACCTTATTACTTGGCAATAAGGTTCAAGGCACCGGATCTATGGGTGGCTGTACAGTGTACACCAATGTTTTGTTATATAGTCGTATAACTTTTTGTATGTTATTAATGCTACGAAATTAGGATCAGCGAAATAGTTAAATGCTAATTAATTTATTGACTGATCATGAAAAAACGTATGTCGCCTGCACCTTGCCAGACGCCACAGACCTCTTATATGCCAGACACCTGAGTATTGCGAGCGGTGCCCGTGACTTCATTGTCTGTCGCTATTGTATTCAAATTGTAACAATTTCCTAGTTTGGTTCATTCAAGGTTCATGCAACACATTGGTTTCTCAAAAATTTAAAACTAATAAATAAAAGTCAAAATTCAATTCAATCATCATATAGGTACTTATATACCTAGTCTTGCCATAAATACTGAAATGAAAGAAAAAAAAATTCTATTGCAAATAACATTTATTACTTTTACAGTGTGTTAGTTTAATACATAAATATAAAACAACGTAATATAAAAAGCTTATTCGAAGTGGTCTCCATTGGCTGCAATACAGTCCTTTAAACGTTGAGGCCAGTTATCAATAGAAGCACGCACGCTCTTTCCATGGGAAAATACTTCACTGCCAATAGTACGGATTGTTTTAGGGACTCCAAATTATCATGACGTTTAGAGCAAGCCGTACTCTCTAAAACTGACCATAAATCATAATCCAGCGGATTAAGATCGGGACTAGACGACGGCCAGTCTTCAGCTCTGATGAAGTCCGAAACGTTCGTTTCCAACCAAGACTGCATAGATCGAGCTTTATGACACGGCGCCGAGTCTTGCTGGAAGGACCATTCTTGGTTATTGAACATGGTGTTGTTAAGGGGCTTCACTACCTTCTCAAGAATGGTATCTTGATATACGCGTGCCAATGTTTTGATACCTTTTTCAGAAAAGTATGGCTCAGTCACTCCTTCATAGCTAATACCCCACCAAACCATCACTGAGGTCGGACAGTGCCGCTTCAGTAGTTGTTTCGATTTTACCTATATTGTTTTTTTAAATTATCAGTTAAGAAATGACCAGTACGTCTCTTATAGGCTGCAAGTCCTAAGTCATCTTTTAAAATACGCAACATGGTTCTAGGTGCTGTCTTCATCTCCCGAGATAAAATCTTTTGCTTTCGGACAGGATTTCTTTGAATTCTTTCCCTTACTGCTTTGACCACCTTTTTCGTACGAACACTACGAGGACTGCCAGATCTTTTTCTGTCACAAACAGAGGAGGTCTCATTGTCATCTATTAATAGCCCGGTACACAAACATTTTACTAATACCAAGCGTATGGAGAGTTTTAAAAATTGCATTTGGCTCCATACCTACTTTGTGTAATCTCTGTTCTCTTTATCACCCCACTCCATTTTAATATCGCAAAATATTGTACAATGTATTGGCGCCAAATTGAGAAAACACAATGAACAATCATATAAAAATGACTTATTCCAAATTCAAATGTAATATTTTGTTTATTTTTAATTGTAACAGTATTTATGGCCAGACTAAGTATATTAATAATACGTGAAGGAAAAACATTCATGACAGTTTTACGAGATTTGTTCAAATTGAGAAGTACGATATTTGGCACAGTTAAAGTTTATGTGGATGAGGTGAGTGCAGAAAGCTAATATTTTTTTAAAAAATGCTAAGAATTACATAAAAATTCAAATTAAAAAAGATAACAAAAACATACACTACCGTGCGTTTGATAGATACAATTGTGTTGCACGTTAACGATTGTCAATCTGTACACAACATTTTTATTATTTTTTTATCAAAGAAGCAATAAATCCTTTTAAAGTTGAAAGTTAAAAAAAATATATGATTTATTATGGGCGAATTTCGGCCACAGGTTCATATATCTCTAGTTATAATTATTAGGTACTTCTATCTAATATTTAAAATTCTCGTATCATAGTGTTCGGGGACACACTCCTCCAAAACGGCTTGACCGATTCTTATGAATTTTTTTTTGCATATTCGGTAGATCTGAGAATCGGTCGTAATCTATTATCTATCGTCACTTCTATCACCCCTAAATATATATTTTTTATTTTTTCGATAATTATTTTATTTTTATATGATGTGGCATTAAAAAATACATACAATGGCAAAAAAAAGTTTTTCCGGGTCAGCTAGTATTGGATAAAGGTCACATATCCACAGTGTGCATACTATGATCACCTTACCTTTCCATAAGGTAAGCTTTGGATTAACAACAAAACATTAACACAAGCGACAGCAACAGTTACAACAATGACAGATGGAGCAACTAACTGTAACTGTAACTGTAACTGTAACTGTAACTGTAACTGTAACTGTAACTGTAACTGTAACTGTAACTGTAACTGTAACTGTAACTGTAACTCGTCAACAATATTGACTATTAGCCGTGGACATGACAAAATGACAACATAAATTAATGTTTCATTAATATTCTTATTGACGTGATAACGTCTTATAATTCGATGGAGCCGGCTGCACGCACGAAAAAACATGACTCATGCGGCGTTACCGGCGTTACCTCGCTCTGTTCCATTTCTTATGACGTTGTCACGTTCAACTATCGTCAGTAAACCGACTTTACAGACAACCGATTTTTATAATTGAGAACGTATTACGGAGTAATCAAAATCTTACTTGAAAATCTATGTTATATATGGTTATATCACATTCTAGCATTATGTTTAATTTAGCAAAATATGATTAAAATAACTGGAACCCATCATAAGAATATTGTCTTAAACTTTCCTTTTACGTGACATTCCTTAATTGTTTAATAGATTTATTGAAGCATGCTTCATTGATACTTATTGTTTAAAAAATAAAAAATATTATCATAAAGACTAGCAGAGCTACGGACATTTTTGGTAATGTAAGGTGACTAAACAATGCTTTGTGCTAATTAATTAAGTTAAATGTTGACTAGTGAGTGGCCTTGTTGCCGAAGCGTCCATTCGGATGTATAACCATGGACATTTTTATTTCTCTTTAAAATATTGTAATCATAACAGTGAAGCTTACACATACAGTTTACGAGCTCTTTAATTTTCTCTCTCTTTCTCCTATCCTATAATTTCATGCTATCCTTTTTTATATGGACCACTTCCGTGGTCGATACGATAAAATACGAGCACGAAATTAAATAAATGTAAATGTATCGTAGTTTGAGGTCCGCGCGCGTTGCCCTTGTGCGCACGCAATGTCAACGGGTCCTTTACGGAGAATGTGAGAATAAATAGAAATTGTATAAAATTCTTATTGAATTACGAAAGCGTGGTCAGCAATATTTTAAAATATTTGTGTTAGTTGCATTCCAGTATGCAATCGTTTCTGAGAAGTCGTAATATTAATGTTTACTGTTTTCCGTGGCTTTGATCTAAATACTTACTCAAATGACCTTTCATAAAAAGTTACAGAAAGCCATTCTAGCTTTAGGTATTTAAATGGATCAAAAGTTCTCAATACTTGAACGTGTGACAAGTCCAATTTCATCTTCAGCTATTTTTAGTTCAGTCTCGTTATGTAGAGAACTATAAATTTAATACGGGAATATACTACTGAAACAAACTGTCTTGATAAATCGCCACGTCATACAAATGACATGAACGCGCTCCGCGGCTGTATTAGTGTAGATCTTGGAAAATATTGAGTCCTTGTGGTCAGAGTTTTGACATTTATGTATCTAGAATCTAGATTCTAGTTCGATGACGTAAGGCTGCGCTCGTAGACGGTACTTTATGGGTTAAACAGCTCGGTCCATAACATTTGTGTTAAATTCAAGACAGTATTCGTCATTTTCACCTATTTGAACCCTAGGTACAACCGTTTGGTGGTCATTTTGTATGTAAATTTATCACTTAAATTAATAATATTTCGTCTTAGTATCCAAGCCTACCTAAGTGCACAAGATATTCAATCCATATAAATAACAAAGTTAGTTTTATTTAACCACTGGATAACTGAAAGTCAATCAAAATCTCTTTATTAGAGTATCTAACATAGATCTCAGATAATATACTAGTACAAACTACAACATAATTTATTTTATATCGTTTAAATAAATGATATGTTGCGAAAAGCTATAATACAATAATTATAATGTTTACCGGAAACGAGAAGCGGACGCGAGTGCGGTTTTTGTAAGCGATAGATAGCTCAGTATACACTGTCACAACTTAGGACATGCCGCGAACTAGGCCAAGTTAGCCGCTGGCCGTGAGATTCTCCGTGATCTTATGCGAAGGTTGCTGATGTGAAACATCTCATGCGATGGATGTGGGCCTGTATTGGCAAAGTAACGCGTCACATACGAATTGCAATTCAAAAGAATTTGTTCTTGCGCTAAGTGAGGACTGTGATAAATGGCACTCGGCGATAGCGCTGCCATTTTTTACCTAAAAATTACTTTGACTATGTTGGGACATAGTTACATAAGTACTTACTTATTTCATAGAATGCTGACTTGGTAATCTTTGTAAGGCGACGTGGTGTCGGACCGCGGCTCGCCAGTTGCGTGGTTACAGGGCAGTAGGGAACACGCGAACACTTAGTGTAATTCAGTCAGAAAATATAGTCAGTATAGAGACTCATATCTTTTCTTCCCCGTGTATACGTTTACAGATGAACAGAAGACAAGTGCCTGAACTCGAGGATAAGTATCATAGTACGTGACAATAACCACGAACTCAAAAACTGTATACCGAGATCTTCTTTTAGTATCAGCTATCGATATTTTTAAACCTGTTTAAATTACGAAAAACCTAAAAAGTAATATTTTACGACAATTTAAGGGTATTAAATTCAACTATGATTACTACTTCCTGTACATACCAGTTCCATTCCAGTATATACTCGGTTTTCTATTGCCACCTGCTCTATAGAGAGTTATACTCTCCACTAGAGGACCATCCGTCGTCGCCCCGGCCAACATTCGTCATGGGTTAATTACACTGGACGTGATCGACGATACAGATGTGTGTCTGTTTGTTTCATTATGATTTATAAGCTCGATTAAATGTATCAAGAACGTTTCATATTTTACTTGATAAATTTGAGATGTAAAGAACTTGGATATTTTAGATATTTAAATCACTTTTTTAGCGTCCCGTACCCAAAGGGTCAAAACGGTACCCTATTACTGAGACTTCGCAGTCTGTCCGTCTGTCTGTCACCAGACATCTCCGTAACCGTGATAGCTAGACAGTTGAAATTTTCACACAAGGTGTATTTCTATTGCAGCTATGAAACTAAAGACAGAATACGATAAATATTCAAGGAAACATACAACATACAGCTGCCATACAACAAACGTGATTTCTTGCTGTTTTGTACGAAACCCTTCACGCGCGGAGATCGATTCACACTAGGCCGGTTTTTTTAATAAGCTTTTAATGTAACATACAATTGTATTAGTTTACAATTTTATTTGAGTTCAGTAGAAAGAATTTGTCCGAAAAGTTTTGTGTTCTTAACTTATTACGAATTCATGTTGCACTATAGGTAGGTAGGTATATTAGTATCATAGCTAAAAGTAGTCAGAAGTACAATAGAATAAGTTTCGTTAAAATAAAACATTAACCCACTTCTAATAAAAATATTCACACAACTGATTACCTGTTCAATGTCTGATACGTTGGAAAAGTCACATGGCATACAAATACAGAAGAAAATAGCTAATAAATAGTGTAAATAATTTTATTAGTAAGCGGGTTAGTATTTTTTAAACAGTGTGTATTAGACATGTAGACGGACACGCGGCACAAGTATTCATTCATTAGGTTTAACGTTTTTAGTGTTAATAATATTATCAAACAAAAACTGGACCTAGATCGAACTGATAACACAATAAATCGCGGCCACATTCCGTGTACGGTATTCAGTGTCTCTGTGACTACATGACATTACACCTGAGGTACAATACGTGGAGTAAAAAAATATTATAAGCAAAATACTGTTAAGCAATTTAATTAATATTATATCTAGTAACATCTCGCAAAAAAATACCCAAAACGAGTATGCAAATGTGTGAATGCACTCATAAGTTGTGGGTATTGTTTCGCAGGATGGGTATTGCTTGATATAATATTAATTAAATTGTATGCTATGTATTTCTGCAAAGTAACGCCTTACTACTACTAAACAACCTTACAACCTAAGTTTGATACTAGGTCTAGATACTGTTATAAGTCTTTTTTTTTTCTAGACAAAAAAAACGCAATATAATAATAATAATAACTCCCTACGCCGATTTCGGTGACGGTGGCCGGTTTCATTGAAACCAGGCCTGTTACGTAGGAGTAATTTTATAGTGCCCAAGTGTGTGCGCAGCACTCTCTCCTCCTTTATTCTCATAACCCAGTGGGACGGATTACCTACACGACTGGCGAGAGATCAGGCGCAGGACCGACTTTTTACATGCCCATCCGACGCATGGATCATCTTTCTTGTCAGGATCACAGCCTGCATTGTCGTAACCAAACTTTCAAACAATATTTTTGCGGGAATCGAACCCACGACCTCCGAGTCGAGAGCCAAGCTCTAACCACTAGACCACGTAGGCTGTTAATATCAAGGCACTCAACTAAGCATATTTTTCTTATACCTAGAGTCAAACTTTACGAAGGACATGAACAAAGTCGCGAGTACGAGCCTAATAATTATAATGTATAACTTTGTACAGGAATGACAAATGTTTTGTCAACAATTTCGGACCCGTAACGACTAACGTATAATCATGTAAATGTAGTAATCAAATTTAACCTTAGCGAATGTATCGACAATATTCAATAATGTTAGTAATTAGATATGGGTTTTTTAATAATTACCGTTTAAAAGGCATATAAAAAGTGACCTCCAGCGGCGGTAGAGCCGAATGCAGCGCATACCGCCACGTGCCACAATTACCGCTCATTTGTTGTAAGCTGTAAGGTTATGCGCTATACCTACGTAAAGCTGTACAAATTAAAAGACATAACAATAAAGTTGTCAAAGAGCATAAACTAACATTTGCATTTGATGTTTTTGATGTGAAAAATCTAACGAAGAAACTCTTCATCAAGCCAATGTTGTATCTGCAACTGATAGAAAATAATGTCAATGTTTCACATTTGGTTTATTGGTTTTCATTTCAAAACTATGCAGATAGTTACAGCAAACTTGTAACAAAGTTTTGTAATGCAATTCCAATTTGCTCTACTTAACTTATTATAGAAACATAATAAGCTGGGGATGACTGATGACTGATGACTGGTGTTAGTAGATTACTCATTGTCGGTAGACACGCCTGCTTCTGACACGCGCCTTTCGCGCTCAACTCTTTTTAGAAGGCAGTTGACATTCCGCAGTTCTTTGCAAGATCAAGTTGGAATATACGATATACCTTTCTGTTATTGAATTACGGCTTTTAGGCTTTTAGTAACATTCATTATTTTATTGGTTGTTTTGTATGTCTTTAGATTATAGTAAATACCTTGACATAAAATCAGGCTATGATTGTCTAAGTTTTAGATTTATGTTCTACCAATTCAGTCGCCTCTTATATTAGATGAAAAATGATTATAAAAAATATCAATTTCAACTCTAATTTACTATAATATGGTTATATTAACTTCAAAATATTATTATAAAGTATAATTTTCTTAATATACAGAGCGGGATCGCCCTTGTGGCAGGTCACGTGCTGACATGACGGCTGCACTCGCTAACCTACAGTTTATATTACGTGTTCCTAACTGTTATAAATATTTATTTTCTCATACATAAATTATGAGTTTGAGTCTCATAAAGTATCGTACCGTATCTAGTTTAACTGTAAGCCCAAGTGTCTCCTGAAGAAATGTTAGAAAAAACAAAACTTATTTCTAGTCATAAGTAACTGATATTCTATATAGAACTTCTCGTATTTAATTCAGACTTTCGATTTTACATTTCATTTTTTTTTTTTTCAAATTAAAAAATTTCATAACATAAACTGATTTTTGGATTTTGGACCAATCAAAATTACGCTTATAAACGTTGATTCGATGTTTATATATGAGGACACCATTTTGCTGTTTTAACTCGAGACTGCATCAAAACAGTATTGTAAGATTTAATTAGCAGAATCGACCTAGTTAAAATTTAGACCCATTTAACAAGGGAGTACCAAAGCAAAAGTACTAAGTACTTGAAACTACTCTCAAAATTTGACCCTCAATCCTAAATCGAAACAAACACAATATCGTACTTACTCGGTGAGATATGTTTTGCCGGTTGAATAATTCATGCGCAGTACAGAACAAAGGCGTGGAGATCATGAACTGGTCCATCAGACAGACCTATCAGCAGCATCAAATGCATGCTAATGACAGACTTCCTACAAGCTAAATATTAAAGCACAAACGAAAATTCAATTTATTTTATTCTAGATAATTAGGCACAAGTTAAATAATCAACACAATAGGTTTAATTTCTATTGGTTGATACCGGTTTTGGTAATAACTTGTTTCATATTTTGCTTTAGGCTAAACATCGACATTTTTTGGAACGAGAAAAATTGAAAAAAATTATTAGCCGGCTTGAAATTCCTGACGAACCATGAAAATCATTTGTACAAGTCATGGAAAACATCTGCCCACTTACACGTACTACGTAGAACCTACTAACTTTGACATTTACTTCGCATCACCACGCCAATAGACCTAAGATGTTACGCTTAAAAAAACATGTCTGACATTATCAGATATGAGCAGAATTTGTGACATATTTGCAAATTGCAATACGAAATACCCGTGTCTCGGGCCTCGCCAGCCGCCGGCGCGCCGCGCGCCGCATGGTGACGGCCCGCCCGCCAGCCTTGGTCACTGCCGATATACTTCACTGCATTCAGATTTACGTTAAATTTTAACTCGTTCCAAAGTACATCGGCATGTAATCTTTTCTACGGCGATACCTCACTTTATGGTTAAAAATTTTAAGTTACTCTACATTTCGTAACTTTTTTTTTTTTTTTTTCGAACGGGTCTATGCTAAGGGTCGGGTTAAGACCGCTGTAGCTAAGTCGGACTATAACTAGCCTGGTGGCTAGTTTGTTTGGTAGTAGTCGATGGGAGGGTTTGACCCTCCCTAACATCACCCGGGTGATGTTCACACCGGATATTGGGGACAGCTACGGATTAAGAGCTATTATTATGACAGGGGAGACGCGGGTCTCTCCTGCTAAGGGGTCCGACCCCTTCCTCACTCGCTGATGAGTGAGGTTGCTCGCGCGCGGTAGCAGAAACTAGCGGCGTGCGAGTTATCGCGATAGAGGAGCTCTCGTTTTGGTTGATATCGGTACTGAGAGGGCCGTCCCTCTCCCCTTCCGCGTACGGTCGGGATAACTCGCGCGCGTAAGTCCAAATGTCGATGAGGTTCGCGGTATTGGTAGAGCTCTCTATATCAATATCGCGGTCGCAGACACTATTTAGGAGTGTACCTAGACTACTAGGATGCGAACTCGAACTCGGGTTCGGGTCCGGTCCCGTGTTAGGGTCGGTCTGTACGTCTGTACGTGTTGTCGTGTCGGATGTGGGACCTCGGGGTAGGCGCCGGCGTCGACCCCGGTGCGATGCTAGCGTCGCGGGTGCGTGTGGTTTGTGTTTACGTAACTGTACACAGTACGTTACGTATTTTGTGATCGGGTCAACGGGATCGGCTAAGATATGCTTAGGCCGTTTGTACGGGTGTTGGAAAGTCTGTGCGTCGTGATTATAGTCCAGTGCCTTTTTGTAAGGGGGTTTGGGTGATTTTTGCCTTTATCAAAGAATCTCTCTACGAGTTCCTTGATATAGGTTTTAATAGTGACGAGTTCGCAGTCCCTATGCAAGTCGATGTTACGTATGTACCAGGGGGCGCCTGTTGCCATGCGTAGAAACCGGTTCTGGACTCTTTGCAAACGGTCCAATCGAGACTCGCTTATCTGTGCGAAAGAGACGCACGCATAAGTGAGTATCGTTCTAATGCAAACCTTATACAATGTAAGCTTATGTCTTAGGGACATTTTGCTTCGCGAATTAAGTAGCGGATATAATTTGTAGAGTACAAATTTCGCTTTGCGTAATGTATTACTGATGTGACTCGAAAACGTCATCGACTTGCTTAGTACTACGCCTAAATATTTGACCTGAGTGACCTCAGGGATTATGTTGCCGTGCAGGCTAATAGGGCTCATTACTTTACGGGGGCAATTACGCCTCGCTGCCCTATTACTATTGAATTGAATGGCGTGACTTTTGTTGGGATTGACTTCTATTCTCCATTTGGAGAACCAATTACCGAGAGCGGTAACTGACTCCTGGAGGGCTTTAGACGCGGTACGGGCTCGTGTGTGGGAATAATAAAGGGCTGTATCGTCCGCGAACATAGCTAATTGCACCTTAGCGTGTTTTGGGATGTCGCTAGTATACAGGTTATATAGGGAGGGCGAGAGGACCGAGCCCTGCGGTACTCCCACCTCCATATATCTTGGTGACGACAGTGCGCCTTCTACGCGGAAATGAAATTTACGATTTTTTTAAAAGTTACTAATTAGTAAAACGAGATAATCGGGTATTTCCATTTGATAGAGTTTGTATAACAGTCCGTTATGCCAAATTTTATCAAAAGCTTTTGCAATGTCAAAGAATACGGCGCATGTCGTCTTCCTGTCGTTTTTGCTAGTTAAAATGTACTCCGTTAAGCGGTGTACTTGAGCGGGACAGCTGTGCATTTCGCGGAAGGCAAACTGCTCGTCTGGAAGGAGTTTTTTGTCGGTTATGACGTCATTGAGGCGCCTTTTTATAACTCTTTCGTAGACTTTACCAAGGGAGCTAATGAGACTTATTGGGCGGTAGCTACCAGGCACCTTCCGGGGTTTCCCCGGTTTGTGGATACCTATGACAATAGCTACTTTCCAAATGTCTGGAAATGAACATCCTACTAAGAGGGCGTTAAAGATGTTTACTAGGAGTTGAATTAGCTCGGACGGTAATATTTTAAGTGTTTTGTTTGAAATACCATCGAGGCCTGGGGCCTTTTTGGCATTCATACACTTAATAATGTCACTGACCTCCTCCGAGTCCACCATCTTCACCCTATCTACATCAGGTGGCCTCGAGAGTCGGCTGTCGACCTCGCTATTTACTAAGCTAAGGTGTACGGGATCAATCGGGAGAGTACTCGGCCGGCACTGTTGTTCGAAATTATCAGCTAGGCACTCGGCCTTGTCAATGTCTTCGAATGCAGGAGGACGGTTAGGTCTGTCTAACGGAGGCATATCGCTCTTCGTGTTGTTTTTGAGGGCCTTCGCGAGTGGCCAGTACGCCACGTGGGACGGTTCTAAATCACTGAGAAGTCAATCCCAACTCTCGGCTTTGTGTTGTTTAAAATTAAACTTAACTTCCCTCTCGTAGTGACGGAGGGCTTTCCTCCACTCTTCCGACGGGTAGCGATCATATGTGCGCTTAGCCGCATTTCGGAGTCTGATGGACTCCCTTATGTCCTCAGGGAGGGGCCAACGGCCCTTGGGGGTCGTTGGCACCTCCCTAGATGAGTTCTCTATGGTCGCTACCAGGTGATCGGTCAAGTGGGAGGCGGCCTCTATGGCTGTCACTTTACTATCTATAATATCGGGGATTTTATCTAAGTGGCTAGATTGAAGGACTTTGATGTTCTCCGCTAATGATTTATAATCTACTATCTTCCTAGTACTAGAATTATTGGGGTTAAGACTACCAAGTGTAATCGTAACCGGTCTGTGGTCCGAGTTAAGCTCGTGGAGAGTCTCAATATAGATATTGAGAGAAATTTTATTAACTAAGGCTATATCTATCGTAATAGGATCGCGTATGACACCGTTGATGTTTTCATTGGTGTCATAGCGAGTGGGGTCGGTGGGAGCTAATAGTGCAAAATTTAAAGTGTCAGTTAAACTACAAAGGATGGTGCCGTTTCTATTGTTATATACATTGCCCCACTCGGTGTGTTTGCAATTAAAGTCGCCGGCAATGATGACAGCGTTACCTAAATTGAATAGCGCCTGTAGGTCGCTGGAATGAAGTTCTTTGTTGCACGCTAAGTACGCGCTTAACATTTCGTAACTCATTTTCATGAATCTTATAGACTAACCTCCTTACTAATAAAATGACGTACACAACGGATAACTTATACAACGCTGCTGTCTCTGTCTGAAAAGTCACTTGACAGACAAAGGCAGCAACGTTGTATAAGTTATCCGTTGTATAAATATTTTTATAAGTGAGGGGGTTGAATAACTATAAAACAACAATAAATTACAACTTGGGTTTATATAAAAAAAACATAAATTAGTATATTAATTATAACTTTCTTTTTTATTTCTATTTGTTTTGTAATAGGATACAATTCAAATATGTTTAAAATTGTTATAATAGTCGGTTTACCTTCATTACGTGCAACATTTTAGTATTATAATGAGTTCCAACGTAGTGTACTCAGCTAATTAAAACTAACAGCTTCATTAAGTTTGCATTTGGGTGCCATTCTCACAATTAGTTCTTAAAAATGCCTAGGCACTACAATTCTAATATTCAACTACTCCACAAATGAAGACTATTTCATAAACTGCTCATCAAAATATGCAAAAATGGACAGACGAAAACGGGTCAAAAAATTCTGTACGATTGTAATAACTTTATTCAGATAAATAGTCATTACAAAGATAAAAGAATCACCATTTATTGTTATGAGTCACATAACGTATTCGTTACATACGCCTATAACCGATATAGATGGCTATGCTTTAAATTGATGAACTCTATATTATCATGTTCAAATATTATATATAATAAACAATATTATATATAAAGCCGAACGTATAACCGCCTCCTTTTTTGGAAGCCGGTTAAAAACTACGCAATAACAAAATAACGTAATAAATAACAATTCTTTGCAGTTTTACAGTCACATTTGTGACAAATATTGCTGGAACCCCGAGAATTCAGGAGCTACATAGATAATGCCGCGGGGCACGCGGACCACGCTGTATAAAATTGTGATCTTAACGCCTTTTTAGACGCCATAAAAATGCCATCAACGCCTCGGCCGGGCATGAGGTGACAAGTGGCAACATAGTTTACCTAGTTTGGCGGTAATACGCATTGCGATGTTATCGGTGACAGTTTGAAGGTAAGGCCTTCTTTCGTTGATCTAGTTACGCATCAGTTTACCATATAGGGTTATTATTATTGCTTTCTATACAACAGTACCAGCTTTTAATACCGCTTTTGAGTGGTAAATAGAAGCTATTTTCGCGACTATTTCGTGATCAAGCACGTCACAGTTTTTGGTTTACAGTTTCAAGTTTTTCGCTTTTGGCACCTTCTAGAAATCTAGACGATCTCGGGTTTGCTGACAAGTACTTAAAGCCCTTAAAGTTAAATATAGAGGTTTTCTTTGGCATTCCAAACTATGTTTAGCCAATCATTCTGCGATTATTCTTTATCACCCATTATCATAATTGTAACCTTGCAGGCACAGGGAGAAAAGTCTCATGTCACCTATCTTATTTTATCTTCTTAGATCATTCCAAAGACTACTTAACATAAATGGTATAATGCCAACTAAGCAATCGAAAAACTACTTAAAAGATAAAATCTATATCAATCATACCTACAACTGTAGTAATATATTATCTAAATCTTTAATTTTAGTAACACAGAAGTGAATAATGTAAATCGTAAAACACTTTAAATGAACAGACGCGTCGCGTAATTCGTCCATGACATTTATTACGATACTTTTACCATGATGTGCTCATATTGTAACAAAAACTAGATTTCCTCGCCTCTTCCTGTATCTCTTACATGACTTACATTATATTATGGTTCATAGAATACACCTATATCCGATAGAGGTTAGAGTGTTACAGATATGGGTTTGTTTACTATATCGTGGTAATAGAAAATGTTTTTCTTTTAATATCAGGGTCAGTTCACACCACGACGATACGCGACGCTAAGCGGTGCTGCACTTTTAGGACAGCTATTCAAAATTGAACTTTATTCAGTACACAAGAAGATACACGTTTCATGTATGACATCAGTCATACACTACACATGCGCTGTGCGGTGCGTTGCAACTCGAAATTAAAACTCTGACAATGAAAAGTGTATATTTTCGTGTAATGAATAAAGTTCAATTTTGATTAGGTATTTTAAAAATGCGCATGCAAATGTCGTGTATCGTTTTTTTTTTTCGGTATGAATTGACAAATAGCCAAACAACTAGTGTTCTTACGTACAGCCACCACCCTCATACAATATCATTTATTTAAACCTAATAGCTATACTCTGTTCAGATCTAATTTGAACGAAAAGTTAAAAAAATTATCGACCAAATTAATGTGTCAATTTATTTCTTCATTGCATGGTCAATAAGTGACTATTAAATTGGTTACATTATATGGCGCTATTGTTCTTTTTCTTTACGCATAGACTAAAACGCTTCTGAACTGAGCATACCAGAAGATTATCTTTTCTATCTGTACTAATATTATAAAGTTCGTTTTATTTGTTTGTTTCAATTAAATAGGCTCCGAAACTACTAGACTTGTTATTGACGAAAGGCACAGAAATAAGAGTAGACTTCGGGGAAGGACATAGGCTCCTTTTTGCGGCAAAATTTACGGTTTCCGCGGGATCGCGGGCAACATCTAGTACAAGATAAGATCTCACTATGGCGCAGGCGCTTTTTGAATGTAGTCACGGTCGAAGTGCCCAAGTTCATGACACGTGGTTCCCACGTGCACATAATAAAGTATCACTCAATTTGGCATTTAGAATAACTGATTTAATCGTGTGTACATAATGAGAAAACGTTATCTAAAACTGATCGGACCTGCCCAAGGCTCGTATGATCACACGAACATTTCTTCCGTTCACAGTGACGCTGGCATTGGCAGTATTCTCGTGGTTATGAAAAACTACAGCAGGTTACTTTCGTGACTATATAAATTAATTAACTATTTTCTTTATGAGAATTGACTGCTGTGTACACTTACTTAATCAGATTTACCCTAGTGGGTAAATCTGATTAAGTAAGTGTACAATAATTCAAATGTTTTAGTAAACATTTGAATTATTGTAATTTATTTTTGCGAAGTCTCTTTTTACACTACATTAAGATACTAAATAGAATAACGCTACAAAGGATTTTGGAAATAAACGTTACAAATTTGTCCAATAAATTGTTAACTATACTAATAGGTACTCGGTTTATAAGGTCAATTTGTCGGTAGTTTATCTATTCAATAGCACTTTGAATCGTGAACGCAAACGCGTAAGTAAATCAAAAGTGCTATTGAATAGATAAACTGGTAGTGTTGGTACAAACTTACCTCAGAAACCGGGTATAAGTCTTGTAATGGTGCAGACTCTACAGCCCAGTAATATTAGGCATTTTAAGCCCCAATCTGCGGAAATATTCCTAGTGAGCTGAATTTTTGTATATACCTTTATTTCGGGATTGTAATGAAGATGTGAAAAATCCACATTGATATCGTGCCGCCAAAAAAAGTTATAAAGGTCAAATTAATGGAGCGGCGGCGGCTTTTAAACAACGCCACGAAGACCTCCGTTACTTTTTCACGCATAAACAACTGAACGGATTTTGATGAAATTTGGTATGGTAGTAGTTCAGGCTCTGGATTAAAATATAGGCTAATTTTTATCCTCGGATCTACAGTATTTCCGCGGGATACTCGATAGCATATTTACGCGGGCGGAGCCGCGGGAAACAGCTAGTATAAGTATATTTTTCACAAAATGACCAAGTAAAAGATAGAAGTTTTTTTAGAATAATATAGAAGATAGAAGAAGAAGACACTTACAAACATTAAGAGAAAAGCAATAGAGTTAACGCCTTGGTGTACGATATACATAATACAATACCGTATGTGAGTGCATACTAGTCTCTTTCTCAGCGCTCTACTCCGAAAACGGTTAATTTTACAGAAAAATGCAAGAGGAATTTTTGTACATAATTTCACGACAAACAATTTTTATACTGACCTCTATTGACCTCCGAGCAATACCTATAGCAATACCTTGGTCGCGAGATATTTGCGAAAAACTGATTTTCATGACCTTTCGATCTTTACAACTTTTTTAGCCGGCACGATATCAATGTCGATTTTTTTCACATCTTCGTTACAACACTGTAATAAAAGTGTATACAAAAATTCAGCTCACTAGCAATATTTCCGTAGATAAAACCTAAAATCACTGGAGTATCTATAGTAGATATATTCTACATCTGGAGCTAAGTTTTTCAATCTGTAGGTTGCGAAAAAATACGTGGAACTTAAATTCAATAAAAATCTCCTTCGAGAATTCAGTATTGTTTCATTTATCTTTTCAACATCTGCTCTCAAGTACAAGTCCTTAAACGAAGGCATTCTTTATATATAGTGTGGTCGACATTTAAATCCATTATTACGAAATCGGCGGGCGAGTTAACTCAGGTGATTTATTCGTCGGTGTACTCGCCTGTACTTATCTTACCAGTGACATT
The DNA here is from genome assembly GCA_037179445.1 of Phengaris alcon alcon. NCBI lineage: Eukaryota > Metazoa > Arthropoda > Insecta > Lepidoptera > Lycaenidae > Phengaris > Phengaris alcon. Next base: position 367,656 of record JAYRCH010000459.1, read on the forward strand.
ATTGAATGGGAGAATTATTTTTACGACGCCGCGATGCCGAATTGTTAAACAATTACCAGTGGCCTTATCGCATTTGATTCCGAATGGTTTAGAGATAGATCCATCATCATCAGAATGTCATTGAATATTTTATATTTTATTTTTTATATTATCAAAAATAAAAGAATCAACATATATGGGTGGCAATAATACTGAATTCATGTCACACATATTAATCTAAATTCAACTTCAATGTTGTTTAGAGTCCACGGGCTGAGCCCTTAGCACAGATTAAAGAGGAACAGATAAACAGCTACATAGTAAGCTCGCAATTTGATTGCACTACCAAACGCATACGGAATGTATGCATGTCCATGTCGTCAACATTTTCAAATTTCGTGTTTGAGTTTTTATATCATGTGATGAATGAGATTGTGATGTATGTAGACAAATTATATATTTTTTTATATTAAACCTAATCTTCTGTGACAAGCCTTACAAAATTATAGCTATTATGAAAGCTCTCTCTGTACGTAAGTATATATTATTTACTTTGTGCCCTCAAGTTCATTAACAGTGAGTACAATAAAATATCATTAAAGCGGCTAGGGCTCTTACAATCTTTGTCCTTGTCTCGAGGAAATAATCCACACATATACATCCAACACGCGGATCCACAAATACTCAACTTTGATAGTTGAAAATTTCAAAGCGGATGGAAACGTTATAATCACTACGACCAGCAAGTACCTGGGATTGAAGCTGTCGCAGCGTATTGTGAGGAGAAAACCAAAGGGCGAACGATGGTCTCAGAATTAGTAAATAGTTCAAAGACGTATCACAAACGCTTAATATTGGACGAGGCACTTAACTTTGGCTCCATCGAAATGGCAGCTAAGCTGACAGGTGCAAACGAACGTCATCCTCAATAGAGGAATAAACCAACTACCGAACGTGAAAACTTGAACTTAGGCCCGTATTAATAGACCGATCTCAAACTCGTTCTCAAGACCTTTCTTGGCTGAGACGGTCTCAAGTAACGATTAGCTTCTCAAGAATGTCTTTAATTAATAGTATGATCTCAAGACCGTCTCAGTTGATAACGTTATTGAGATCACTACATCTACACGACAAAGATCGAATAAAATAACGTTTCGTTTACACTTCTACAAAGAACGGATTTATTGATTATACATTCCTTCAATATTTCTTTTTAAAAATGTAATTTTTAATAATATAAATACCAAAAAAAGTTTAGTCTGTATTTTTTATATTGAAAAAAACTGATTTTCATTAATTTTTACGTAGATATTAATATTTATTATTGTCTAGCATATTTTAATATCCATATTTTTTTAACAACTACGTAAAACGGAATGCGGATCATTGCCATTCGAAAAAAGTCCATCTTCTTCTTATTCTTTAAAGTGGCTCCTTAGTTATTCGCCATTGTGTTGTGTTGATGAAAACTCTACCTTATGAGTGGGTTTTATGAATAAACAAGGGCACGGTGTACAGGAGGAAGTCTGTTGAATAATCTAAAACCTAGAACAGACAAATTTAGGGCCAGTACCACACTATGTACATAAAGTTTCAGTAAAAGGAGTATTTACAAAACACAGAACAGATTTAAGGTTGATAGGGCGAGGAATTGTAGGAGGGAGGGATCATAATATAATGAGGATTGTTTTTAGGCAGCGAAAAAAAGTTCTGCTGTCAAGTGTCAAATCAAGTCAACTAATATAAATCAAATAGGTAATTCGTTTAATATAAATAATTAAATAAATATATTCTATTTAATTTTTAATTATAAATAAAATCGAAAATATTTCTACAAATACTCGACACTGGCAGAATGGTGCAAAATCTTTGCAACCGCGATTACAAAAAAAAAAGAATAAGTATCAATCATGTATAGATATAGCATCTTTTTTTATAACTTTATTTTGTGTTGAGTATGTAGTGTAAATTCTGAGTTTGTTTAATGATAAATATTTAGATTTTAATTTACATAATTGTAACACACCCAAAAACACCACAAATAATAATATACTGTATCCCATTTCCAAGCAAGCCGTTCTCAAGCCAAGGTTTGACTGTACCCACGAAACCCCGTCTCAAGTAACAGTTTGACAGCAATGACAGCGTACTTAAGTAACGAGTCTCGTTTATGAATACGTTCGCACTCACTTGATACGCCGTACCTACAGCTGTACTTTAGTATCCTCTATTAATTAAAACAACATCTTAAGTACTTTCTTGAGAATTGTCTTAGAGTTAAGAACGCTTTATTAATACGGGCCTTAGATACAACCGACCGAACCTGGTCACGAACATCAGCCAGGAGTTGTATTGCATGCACCGCTCTATGGACATGCTACGCCCTGAGGATGGTCTACAATTATTATGTTTAAAAAAAATCAAACCGACTTCCAAAGTAAAAACGCACAAAAAAAGTATGAAATAAATCTTATTTTCTAAATAATTCCCCTCTTAAATTTTAATTATTATTATACTACATTATCATTATACTACTGACTTCAAAATTATGAAGATTGTGTAGAGAATTAGTTAAAATTTTTGCCGAATTTAAAAAGGGAATTTTTTGTTCAAAAATAATATTTTTCCCCCTTTTAGTCATATTTATTATATTATTATTTACACATTTTAATAAAGTTTAAAATATGCGTTCGAATGTATAATTGAATACGCGCCAAGCTTCCATTAGGTATGGTGTATAAGATGATGATGATAATTATTGTAAGTGCATATGCTTGCAGTTCTTTAAACAATGCCGAAATTTCCAAACATGTATATTTAAAGACTGAGGAGTTTTGTTCAGTGCTTTTGGATCCAGGGCACAAAATTCTACTTTTTGGTAGCATATGCTTGATTTATTCACAAAAGTCAAATCCCTATAGATGTCCCTATAAAATTTTAGGAGTTCCCTCGATTCCTCATGCATGCTATCTTCAGTTTTCCACATTAGTGACTAAAAGACCAATTCCAAATTATACTGAAAAAAAAACCTTACAAAAAAAATTTGCAAATAGGTCAACAAACGGCAGAGTAATGTACAAAGATATCCGTGTCGGTGTAGAATGCTATGAGATTATACCTATTATATCATCATAATGTGTAATAATGGTGGTGATGATGATGATTACTGTAATTGTCATAGTGACGTATGTATACAGTTCTTTAATCAACACCAAAATCTCCAAACATATTGTATCTAAAGGGTAATTTTTTTAGGTGTATAGAACTTTAAGCTGGCAACACTTTTTTAACTGTCAGCCATTTTGGCAGCTGTCAAGGGATTTCTGTTTAGTTTGGTTTGGCATTTCAACATGAATAGACTGACGCCTGAACAACGCTTTCAAATTGTGCAAATTTATCTTGAAAATCATGGTTCTGTTCGAAATACGTTTCGCGCACTACGTCCATTATACTGTCAACATAATCGTCCATCAGAGCAATTAATTCGATTAACTATGGGATGTTTTCGCACCATGTTTACTCTAAATGATAATACGCATCCACATAGACGTCGTACAATGCGTACAGAAGAAGTCATTGCTGCTGTAGAGAGTAGCGTAGAGGAAGAATCGAATCAGTCTATCCGCCATCGTGCACAGGAATTGGACACATATGTCCATCCACTTTATGGAAGATTTTGCGGAAAGATCTTGGTTTGCGTGCTTACAAAATCCAACTTGTGCAAAAATTGAAGTATTGCTAGGTGATCGTGTGATCATCTAGCAAGGCGTAGATTCGGTGAATGGGCCCAAAACAAGATTGCCATTGATCCCGATTTTCATAAGCAAATTTTGTTTAGCGATGAAGCTCACTTATGTTTCACGCATTTCTTTTGTTCCATCGTTGATCAAGCAAGACCTCGCACGAACTCAAACGAAAGTCAATTAATGTCTCCTTTTGACAGCTACAAATAGTTAAACGTTTCTTCTTAGAAATGTCAAATAGTCTTCATCATGGCGGTCTAAGAAAACCGTTTCTATCTGGTCTGTCATTTATTATCAAAATTTGTTCATTTCTGTCACAAGTAGACAATAAAAACGTGGCTGCCAAGAAATGTTGACTTGACGACTGCTTTCTATTGACGACCTTGCTAACTTGGATTAAAAACTACTTCGCTACGAACCAATTTGCCTACTCCTGCCTAGAAACAATTCATTTCTATGCTGTGGTCATGCTGCATGTGTGTGCATGCGGTGGTCATGCTAAGCGCACTGGTGCACACCCAGGAAGAGAAGAAAACTCTTTATAGTCAAGGATACGGGAATGGCTCAAACGCCCGCGTCTTGACCATACATGAATCTTAAGGGCTTTCTTTTGGGTTGGTCATAATTTTACAGACTAGGAGCGACAGGCTGAGCATTCACGACAACATTGAGCATACCTCACGTGGTTGTAGCACTCCTGTTACACACCAACACGGGTTTCCAAAGCAGTAGGTATAGTACCTACTGCTTTGAGGACGCCATTACCAATATCATCAGGCAAACGATAAATGCGTTAGTCGATGAGGTATTCGACCATAACGTTCGAATGACCATACGAGAATGGCATTACCCATTCCTTTTGAAAATAATATAAAATTGTTTTTATATTGGATGTTTATAAAAGAGCTTAAATTTCAATAAACACAAGTATTGAAATTTAGCACTTACCGTTAATATAAAGTACCGTGCCCGACGTCTTTGTTTTGCTCCATACATCTGTGAACAATAAAATGAAAATTGCGCTCATAAAAATGTCCCATAAACAGCTCGGACCTTCAACTTGATATATTAGCATAAAGATTAATATTCCTTATCCGAAACATATCAATTATTGTAAGTTCCAGAAACACGATAAGAGTTTTTGCAGGCGTTTGTGACGGCAGAGTTGGTCGTAATGTTCGTATGACTTTTTACGGTATAATCCTATCGCCCAGAAATCAAAATTGACTCTGTTATTATTTATTAGCGCAGTGAAATTTTTAATTTCACTAATAGAGGAGTAGTCCAAATGGAAAATCTATAAAAAAAAAGTATTAATTGATTTTAATGGTACAATATCGTTAATTAATTCCCCTTTTAAATTCGGCTAAAATTTTTACTATTTCTGTACTCAATCTTCATAATTTTGAAGTCGGAACCAGCCAACTTGTACGTGAGATCTAAAATATTGTTTTATCAGGATGCTTCGGCCTAATGGACCGGCCCCACCGGATAAATACCACGGCCTTAAAGAAAACCAGCTTTAAATAACGCTTGCATTGTGTTTCGCCGAGAGCGTGAGGTTACCGGAGGGCCAAAGTTGGGGCTTTTGAGGACCAGGAATGCAAGTCCGCAAGACCAGAAGAGTTACAACTGTAAGTGTCTATGGGCGGCGGTAATCGCTTACCATCAAGCGAACCGTCTGCTCGTTTTCTGGTCCATATCATTAAAAAATGGCTTATCTTAAAAAATAGCGGGCTGGACTGCGGCAGGTTCCTTCTAATAAGAGATCTGTCGATGATGGCAATTATTATATGTTTCTTTTAAGTTATTATGAATTTTAATACCGTTTCATGCATGATATTATTATTAAAGCATAATTTACCCTATACAGTTACAAGAATCGATGAACCATCAATAAACATATAAATGGCTACTGTTTATGTGTTCACCATACCGTTTACAAGTCTATATACGATGGCAGTTTACCGGCGATGAATAAACATCATCTTCGTAGGGATCTTAATTTATATTTACTCGGCTTTTTCCTTTCTCCTTATTGATTTTGAATATTTTTTATTTTTATAAACAAGTACGTTAAAAACTCGTATTTTAAACTCAATGGCTCTGGCACTTTGCGTCTATATTAAAAAAATAACTAAAGGTCGTCCTGTCCTCAAAATTCGCCCATAATAATTAATACATACGATTTGTAAGTTTAAACTTTATAAGAGTTCTTTTGGTTATTAGGTAAAAAAAAATATATGTAAATGTTGCGACTGATTGATTGACAAACGTCAACGTGTAACAAAATTGTATATATCAAACTCACGGTAGTGTGTGTTAATAATCTGAGGTAGTGTGTATTGTTGTTATGTTTATTAATTTATTAATTGTATGCACTTCTAAGCACTATTTAAAATTATATTACATTTCTGCACATCTCCTTCCTCATAAACTTTAATTTTCCGGCCAAATTTCATACTCCTTCGGTTGCACAATTCTCGTAAAACTGTACTGAAAGTGTTTGCTTCACGTTATTAATAAAATAATAAGCTTCCGGCTTCCCGCAACTCTGATCAATAACGTATTCCTGTGTATTCTGTAGGATTAGGTGGCCCATTTGCATTTGAATGTTATGATTTTCCAGATTTCTTTGTTTTAACCCGTTCCTTTGATCTCGAGTGTTTTAACATTTTTGATATTGTTTGTTAAATTTAATTTGAATAAAATGTGATTACTCGAAGATGTCCCTATTGGAATATTAGTAGACCGTCCACTTTACTTAACGCGATTAGAGGTGCAACGTAGCGCGCCGTAGCGGGAGAGAGTGCGTCGTAGCGCGGCGTAGCGCGTCGTAGCGGATAATGAAGATACGCACACGATGAACAAAGCCACTTTAGTACAACTAAATATTTTTAAGACTAACAAACCCATATATTATAAAGAGGAAAGAGGAGAATTTGCTTGTCTGTATGTTCGATTGTTTTTATTGTTTGCATTGAATAGGCTCCGAATCTACTTGACCGATTTTGATTTTGATCGAATTTGGCACAGAGATAGAGTAGACCACGGAGAAGAACATAGGCTACTCTTTATAACGGCAAAATGTAGGATTTCCTTTTGCGCTCACGAAGTCGCGGGCAATATCTAGTACTTGAATAAAAAGATGTAGTCTTCATTGCGCCCCATTTGAAAGTGACCTAACCAAACTATACCAATAATGTTTAAAAGTTTTAATATCGATTATTATATTATAACTCAAAACGTAATTAGATTTACTTAATCACGAAATACTAAATGTGTATTGCCGCTATTAGCATAGTCTGTGTCCGCTATCGCTGCGAGGATCTGCACCGATACTTGTCGCGCGCTGCCCATGCCACCACCGTCCTGTCCGTCCACCTCACGCCTTAACAAGCTTACACTTAGAACTGCATTTGTATGGTAAATATAAAATTTGACATCCGGTGAGATGATAATCTAGAAATGTAGTAATATGCCATTACATTTTCGATTTAGTATCTATTTTCGTCAGTAAATAGGATACGAAATAAAAAAGTCGAATTCTCGTGGCAAGTTACCGTTACGTTTGTTACAAACTGCACACTATGCACACTGCATCTGTCACTGCGTCTTTATATTTTATTTGCGTTAATTTTACGATTTATATCCGTAAAATTGTTCGACATTGTTTAATAATATAATAAAAATTGTCATCCGCATTTACATATATATCTAAAGTTCAGACCGCGTATCGGACGACGTTTCAAACCGCTGAAGGATATGTGCGGTTTGGACTACAGATCGAACTGTCGTGCTTAATACGTCTAAAAAAAATGTCACGGTTTAGACTCCCGGTGTCTTACATAATTCGTCAAAATACGTCATAGCGCGCGGTTTAAACTGTGGAAAATGGTTTGTCATCTACATACCAGATCGGACTGTCGGCGTTACCCGTTCGTTTCGCAGCGCGGGTAGGAGGCGCGTGCTATTTCCCGCGGTGTGAACAGCACGTGTGTCGCGCGCTAATATCTATTCACTCTTGTGCAGTCTTCATATTAAAAATATTATTCCTAATAGGCACACTTCACTGTGATTAATGCCAGCCATAAATTAATACCATGGTAACACTGATTCGTACTCGATTGTGTTGCACTGTAATTTACCTCAGGCTGCCGCAACTTAGTAACGCGTCGTATCAAACGATTTTCTTATATTGGCGCAATTTGACCGATTGTGTGTTGAGACACGACATAATAGAGAAATATGATTGTTAGGCTTCAGTTTAGCCAGACTTTTTATCGATGTTATGCTGGATAATATTATTTAAACGATCATCAAGTCTGTTACACTGTACATTTAGAAGCCTGAACATGTAAACACACAAAATGTTTCATTCGATGTGTAAGAAATATACCATAGTATACAATAAATATTTACGTTAAAATTAATCTTTATTTCTTATTTGAATTTCGAATTTAAATACCTAAACTATTTTGAAGCTGCTCTTAATGTATAGGAAAAATATAATCTTCAAATTTTTTTGTTGTAATGTTATAATTTAATTAATAATTAATTTGATTTAGTGGTTGTCATAAATGGACATCAATTCCAAAATAAAACAAGTAGGAGTAAAATATTGTCGAATATCTCACGAAACTAATTAAAAAATACAGAATTAGTAGGAAACGTCACCTCCGTTTATTTTTGTTAGCAACAAAACATTTGAAGTAGGAACTTGCCGTGATCTTTTGCAGACCCATATCTGCCCAAAGTAGGTATGAATATTCAACGTCCTATGCAAACCATCCCGCCTGTAACCGATAATTTGCTCTTAATTGGTAATAAACACTACCGTATTAATGGAGGAAGCACTAAAATGCTTTAAAACTTACCAAAAATGCTGCCATTGAAAATATTGCTATGATATTCGTCTATTATCAATGGCATGTCCCAATACTTTCACATGCGAAAACCACCGGCACCCCCTCTGCGCGCGCGCAGCCGTATATAAGCGCACTCCCGCCCTCATTCGCACAGACGCAAGTTGCACTCCGACGTAGCGATTCCTGGAAGACGCTTGTCTTCCATCAGCGCTATAATAAATAAATAAAAAACTCATTCTCACTTTCACTTCTGTGCTTCTCCTTCCTTCACAATGAAATTCATGGTAAGTCTATCCTGCTCTCTTTTTTCGAAAAATTTAATTTTTAAGTTGGCATAATTTATTCGGGATAAATCGTATAAATAAATGATTAAATGCGAGCAGATTTTGGACTAAGGTTCCAGTCGTAATGTATCTTAAGACATAGTGTTAATACTTTAGCACTTAGTATCCAAACACGGTGGGTGTTTGGATACTAAGTGCTCTGGGGAGTGAGGCAGGTGATCCGACCTCCGGCGCGCTTGTACAGCCATAACTGATTTACAGCCTGCTAAACAAGCTGTTCGTTCCAAAACACAACCTACGAACAAGTTCACGATAAAACATGCCAAACGGTTCAAATGCGCACACCTCAACTTTTTAACCTATTTTAAATTACAAAAAAAACTCGTATAACACACTTGCCAATCTTTAATAACAAATTTGAAGAATTACAAAACGTATTATGTAGTAAATTATTGAATTTTACGACAGGAAAAGTAACTCGAATAAAGATGGACATAAATAAAATAAAATATCCATTAAATGTAATAAATAGGCTAATGACTTTATTTGGAAAGTATAATGATAATATTATAATGATATTATTTGGAAAGTTGCGTAACACGTGATGAACTCTATTTACTATTTAGTATTTACTTTTTCTTGCGTAAGTCACTCAAACGTTTGAAGCTCCGATATTTCTTGAATACGCAAAAGTTGAATATAATAATTATTTATGAATTAAAATATGAATAATTACAAATTGCAATTGAAATATGACGAAACTTGTCTTTATTGGCGCGAAAATCTACACTGGAATTCATATTAATGTTACAAGGTTCTAACCGGAAAGTGAATCAGAGCAAACATAATCTTGATACTTGGCAGTTGGCTGTACAATGTCACTGAAAGTGTATTAGACCAATGTCAAGTTAATTTCACCGCATGGTTTTGTTGAGCAATCTTTTTGATTTCTTTATGAAAAATTGTAAACGTGATGCACGTTTTGTTGACCATGGTTTTCTTTACTTAAGCCTTTGATCGCCTTGTAGGTCACCGGTGACCTCACTGCATAGTGTATACTATTTTTTTTGCGTGGGTAAAAGAGTTAAATAAAAAAAACATGTTAAATTTGAATTAGTAGTCCTTTTCCATAGTATAATGGTATTTATAACTTCCGCAGCTTAAGTAGGTAACGTTTTCCGTAGTTTACCAAATGCATCCTATGTTATACACTTGCATCTCATGTTGAAACGTGGTGTTGTTGTGTGTGTAAACAATACTGGCAATATGGAAGCCCAGATGTTTATATGACCATCCATCATACAACACTCATATATTGTTGAATATTAATTGGTGCAAATGATGTGACCTTCAAAAGAACTTCACTAATAAAAAGCTATTAAATGCTAACAACTTTTTAAAAATACTGAGATATAGAGACTTCTGCCAGCGAGCATTTGAAATGTCTTTAGCAAAGAGCACAGCAATTTAAGAATAAATGTTATAAAAAGTCTGGTTAAATTAGATATGACACACAGGCTAATTATTAAAATACCGAAGTAGTTAAGCGTGAAGGCAAACATGAATAAAAGAGAATGCCAAATAAGAGTATAAGAGTGATTATTTTTTTGTTAATTTATACAATTATTACTTGGACATCCCGTAAAATATTTTTCATCTCTCTGTCGAAATGGCAGAGTTGAACAATAAGATTTTTTTTTCAGTAGAAATTAATACAATAACTTTATGCTTGCAATAGGCTAGTTGGTTAATTTTCTTATTACATAAATTTATGTACATCTCATAACTTAACCTAATTATAAACAATTATTATTTTTTACATTTATCAAGTAACCTCAATATTTCTGAACGTCCCTATTGGCAAGACATTCTCATAAAAATATGTAACTTAAATAATATTGAGGGTTACAAGTAAAGATCAAGAACGCCTACGTAATGCCCATATAAGGTAACGTGATCAACAGCTATCACCTACTGCACTGACACCGCAACGTCAACCGGATCAGCCAGCTGATTTACGTATTCATTCAAAGGCCGGAACCGCATGCGCATATTTGTATTTAATATCTTTCATATTGCAACTTATAATGTATTTTTACTTGTAAAATATTGCCCTACGCCCTTGAGTTGGTTTTTCTTGAGACGAAAAAATTTATATTTGTTATGCTACTACGTTACGTTACTGCCATTTTTTACGTTACGTTACTACAAACAAGTTTAGACACAATGTCTTAGTTTTGTATGGCCAGCATCATAGGCAGTGCTTTTCGTTGAAAATCATGAACATGAGCACGTTTGTATGCAGTGTAGCTGAACAACTATATTTCAAGCTTCTAATGACTTTCTTTAAAGAACAATATTGTTTGTGAAATATATTTTAGTTTCCCATGTTTTCCTTCGATTCCATTTTCTTAATTTACGTCTTAACCCTTCATGTGTACAAAGCTGATAACACCGGTTACAAAAGTTGCCCATCTTGTGTGTTTAATACCCTGGTTTCTCGTCCGCGGGGTGTGTTTTCCCAACACTCCCAGTTGGCAGCGTCGCTTGTCGCTCGCCTCGCCGCTGAATCCGCTCGGCGCTCGTCCACATTCCACGCCCCGCTATAGAAGGGCAAGCCCACGCTACAGGTTCTATTAAATCAATATTTCAATTACTGATAATTATAAAACGCATAAGTGCAATTACTAACCTTTACACACTGTATAGTATTTACGTTGAGGAAAATATGTAGTGTGCTGTAGATGGCATTAATAGCCAAAAATTTGTTTATAAAAAAGTACTTTTTAGATCAATCCTTACTTCCTCAGCAAAACAAACTGTCATACAAAAATGCCGGACGTGATAAAATAAAATAATATAAAATAGAGCATTTACGTCACAAACGCGTTGGTAGAGTGCGTTAAAAAATACCAACCACTATGGCGGTAAATTGATTAAAAATTCAATTGCAATTTGCAGTGCATAAAAACCTGCCACCGACATAAATGTTTAAAAATAGGGCAGATTAAATATGAATTGTGGTTCCACGAGTCCGGAAGGTTTGTTTCCTGCTCCGTGACCTTCGGGCTTCGGCCAGCCTTCGGCTCCGTTCACTTAGTAATGACAACTTTTATCCGATATGCATTGACGATAAAAACACGAGCCGTTTCTTTGTTACATACCGCACAAATTAAATCATATAAATCACTTTTTGTTGCCAATTGAAAATCATTATTAAATTATTAGATATTTGATCATCATCATCAACAACACGGATCGTTCCACTATGTGGGGAGAGTTTTACTGGTGTCCATCACACTGGCCGGGCCGGGCGGGTTGGCAGTCTATGGGCCGAATACTGAAACGCTAATTAAAAATAAGAGCAGGAGGGCTGTCGCTGTCTCTGCTAGCCGAAATAACGAGGACGGCATGTGACTTCAGCGTCACTTAATTTAACTATCGTTCCAGTATTCCGCCGTAAATATAGTAATTTGATAATGTCACGGATAATTCAAACACGTCCAAAAATCCACTAACGATATCCGATTGCAGTTTTTCAAACTTTTAGGTATTATTTCATAGTGTCTATTCTGGTTATTCTGTATGTTATATGTATATCTGTAAATTAAATAAATTGACGACCCCAAATATCAATATATAAAATAATTGACCCCTTAGAGTTTAGAGCATATTACATACTATTTATCTGCTCGTACAACATTTTAGTATCAGTGCAAGAATTTAAATTTAATTTAGATGGCGTTGCGTTGTAAATCTTAGAGCCCGAGTTCAACACTTCAGTTCAACACTTCAGTTCAACACTTCAGTTCAACACTTCAGTTCAACACTTCAGTTCAACACTTCAGTTCAACACTTCATAACTTGAGTTTTTGTTATAAATGTAGATATTTGTTGCACGCAGCCTGCAGGGCCATTTGTTTTGTCCCACTTGACGTGAACAATATCAAGGGCGCATTTGTTTTACAAAGCGCATATGATTTTATCGCAACTTTTGCAACAGCTGTATTTACGAAACCGCCTGTTTTCTATACGAAAGAACGAAAAGTAAAAATTTTAACTGTGTGCATAGATTGTGAATTCTCATATCATGTCTGTATCTACAGAAGCTTTTGAAACGGATCAGTAAATAGCCTAAATGAAACTTTGTCAGTCCAATTGTCTCGATATTTTATGTCCGCTCATAGAAAAATAGGCACGACCACTCCACGATTACTTTATTACGTCAATTATCTGTTTACTACCTACAATAAGTATATGTTGCGGTACCTAAATGTGACATAATAGCTAAAATGGCTGATATCTTAATTTGTAATGGAATTATATCGCCCGGTCAAGTGAGGTGAGCCCTGACATCAATACGTGATTGAACTTAGACCGCACATTCCGCGCTAATATACTCTGTACTCATTCAATTGAGTTTACATTAATTACGCTACGCTTGAACGTTCCCTCGGAGACACGCGGCTGATGTGACAGCCCACGTCTCTATACACCTACCGTGTAGCTGGAGGACTTAGGCCGCCCACATACGAGCTTCCTCTCCTCGATCGATCTGAAATTAGTTTTTCCTGTTGCCACACATATATAGTAATCTATTTAGGAATCGTTCGAGAATAAAATAGAAAAAATCATAATTTTATGTTTAACTTTAAAAGAATATGAGAAAAAAAGTGAGTGTAGTTGTGTGAGCTTATGCCCTGGGTACGCACAAGCTTAGTAGCCATATCTACACAATACTCAATAGTTTACTGTAGAGCAACAAGATACGTTTACCTGATCGTCGCACTATTGCAAAGTGTACCATGAGTCAACAAGACATTAATAGCAATTTACAAATGGCTAGATACAATAAAGCAATTAAGAAAATTAACACACATTCGTGTGATTTGTAACAGAGATTTTTACGGCATGTAATGGCGTGTACGTTACACTTATAAAACATTCTTGACTGATTCCGCAAGATTTATTTTAATTTATTCACATGTTTCAAATACGTCCGTATTTTATTAGAAACGCCACTTCATAATTAATTAACTGAAGTTTCGATTGTTTCAGATCGTAGCCGCTTGTTTAGCTTTAGCCTGCGGAGCACACGCTTCCGGCTGGCAGGGACCCCCCGCCAACATCGCGCTGTCACAAGATGGCCGCAACATCCTCGACACACCTGAGGTAGCGCAGGCCCGAGCGGCCCACCTGTCGGCCCTGCAGCAGGCGGCGCAGAGCAACCCCAACCCCCAAGACGATGGCTCCTACGACCCCCGCTGGGACAACGAGGAGTACTGGCAACAAACTGGTAACCAAAACAAGTGGAACCAGCCCGCCGCCCAGAACTGGAACGCTCCCGCCGCTCAGAACTGGAACGCCCCCGCTCCCCAGTGGAACTCTGCCCCTGCCGCCCAGAACTGGAACGCCCCCGCTGCTCCTGCCTGGAACGCCGCACCCGCCGCTCCAGCGTGGAATGCCGGTGCCCCAGCCCCAGTAGCTGAGACCCCCGAGGTGGCCCAGGCCCGTGCCGCCCACCTCGCCGCCCTTAACGCCGCCAACTCTGCTCCCCAGCACCAGCAGTGGAACGCCCCCGCCCAGCAGTCGTGGAACGCTCCCGCTCCACAGCAGTGGAACGGCGCCCCCTCATGGCAGGGCCAGCCCGCCCAGATCAGACTAGCCCAGAATGGAGCCGGCATCCTGGAGACCCCCGAGGTGGCCGCCGCGCGCGCCGCTCACCTTGCCGCCCACGCCCAGGTTGCCCACGCCGCCCCCGCTCACCCTCAGCAGCGCTGGTGAACGTAGACCCTTCTCTTCTATACTTCTAGGGTTTGCTGGACCTCTCGAGCATGTCACCTGCGCTCCAAGTGGACGCTTGAAGATGACATTCTAGAGACACGTCGGAAATCCCTCCTTTCCTAGATCTCTTCTTCGTTTAGGTTTTTCTAAGTGCTAGTGCGTCAGCCTACTCCCTTCCTACGGCCTATTGTTACTTATGTAAAAAACAAACATTTTGTACATAATATATAATTTTATACATGTGTAATAAACGACACGAGACGGAAAATTTAGCTTGCTGTATTTTTATTGACGAACTCGAATAAATATTCATCGACCTATAATAAAATAATAAAGTCTTCTATGAAGGTGTTTACTAGTAGTTGCAATTACTACAGAACATAAATAAAGTTTCAAATTACTCGTACCAGACAATACGGGTGGCATTAGTGAAATAGTATCGATCCGAATACACTTAATTACGATAAAATTACACGTTCAGTTAAATAACTGTATTATTGGCGATCAAAATCAAACATTAGAGAAAGAAGGCCAGCCAATAAATAGTGATATAGCCCGTAATTACTCGATCGAAAGCGACGGAGGCGGCGCCGGGGCGATTTGTCGTGTCGATGCCGCGGTGCAATCAGCCGATTAAACCGCAAACATTGACCGGGGGAAATTAGTTTAGATTATCTCGTGTAAACACCGAACACGGACAACACACTGTGTTGCGCTGCCGACAACGCCACTTGTAAAGTATTCAACTTTTATTACCTGGCTGGTTACCAATAAAGGATGACGGGCAGAAATAAAAGCAAATTGAATGCGACTGAGTATCCAATCAAAAAGGTAATTTCTAGTAGTTAGAAGTTTACAAACAACAGTAACCATAAATATTTAATTATTCTTTAGCCATCAAATTGATAGTGAAGAGTGGGAATTTAAAGTTACTAATAAGCAGAAAGTAAATGCTTCTGTCCGTAGAAGAAATAAAGCTATGCCACAAAAAACATTTGCATGTAGATGAGATCTGATAACTGTTTGACAGTGCGAATCATTTCGCCTTGTCTTGGCATTATTGTACATGTTTTTATTTCACTTCACTTATTTTTTAAAGTTGCTTGTGAAAATAATACTTTATTATTTCTAAGAAGGATCCCTATATCAATTTTCAGTCCACAGAAATATTTGGACATTAGAAAGCTAAAAATGTAAAACATTAAATAAATACATTCGTAAGAACCGAATATTTTGCTATCGTAATTACTACAAAATTAATTAAAACTTGCTTGGACTGAAACATAGTATTATAATAATTGTAGCTTTGGACCAAAGTACCGTTGCTGATTTTTAAATTGTTTGAATATCGATAAATATTTATATAACACAACTCCTTATCAGATTAACTTACATTAATTGTAGGTTTAGCTATAAAAGTCACAGTATTTATGTAAAGTGTGATAAATGTTATTACAAACGAGGGATTTTGTCTATCCTTTACACGATCCATGTACGATCGCATGTGGAAATTAACATCAAAAACGATTGAACATTTAATCATAAAAGGCGTACTATATATGACTTCTTAGGTCGAAATTATACACAAGCCATGGATTTGCTTAGAGAAATTGACATGGGAACTTGATATTGTCGTTAGCAAAACGCTTGGGGCCTAAACAGACAGAGTAAAACTCCGTGGTACGACTGGGACAGCGTCAAACCCACGCCGAACCTCGGTAAAAGCAAGGTCAGTCAGTTTTAATATAATACTGTTTATTAATGGGTGAAATATTCATGTTCCTGCACTCAGTCCCAAAATGTAAATTCAGAGATTAATAACAATCATGTTTGTACAAAATTTGTGGCCTATGTCCCGCAGTAAACTATCGCTTATCAAAGATAGATAGCCTTTGTTGCGTACGTGTATCGTGCGGACAGCAACCCCTACACAGTACTACCATAGTAGCTAATGACCCTCGGCAATCTTCGTTTTTCTATGAAAATGAGAAACTTGGTTTTACTTCGCCGCGATTCTCAAATAAGGGTTGAGAAGGTATCAGAAATGCGACACTTGACTGTAATACCTTGGAAGAAGAATATACATGGAAGGAGCACTAAAATCGAAGCTGTAAGCAGTTATCTGTATCACAAAACATAAATGGCAAAAACCCATATGAATAAAACAGAAAGTAAACATGAGGTTTAAAGACAAAAAAGACATGGGACATTTCGCTTTTTTCGAAGGTTGCCCTCCGACTTGGTGATCTTTATTTCAGTTTAAGTTAACAATTATAATGTTAATAACTATACCTAACTGCTTAAAATATTTACAAACTATAAAAGTACTAAAATCATTCCGTCTGGTCTCTTGCCATCGTCGCGCGCTAAACCACTGGGTTCCAGCACAGCTGGCACTCCGGCGGTGACAACAGCCCGACGAATGAGGTCGTTGAGGTAGTGATATCGGGTGATGCGGCCGGCGCTTCGTGAACAGGACAGACCGTGATGTCCGAGTCTATCCACGTTTGCGCCACAAACGCAACGGTGGGGGACGACGTGGGGGACGCCAAGACACAGCGAAGTGGCTAATCTAAAAGTTGTTCGATCCAGCAATGTGCCCGTGTTGGGTGACGGCAGGGCTTGTAGCTAAAGGCCCGAGTCCCATCTCTCTGCAGCTGCCCGCTCCGTAGGACTGGACGACGTGTTAAGAAGATTATTTCGTACTAGTCCACAGAGAGCCTCGTCCCAGAACCTTTGGGAAAAGGTATTAACGGGCAATTCGCTACAAGTACTAACTGTGCTCCAGGCGTCCTTCGCCTCGTCTAGAAAGAGAACTATTTTGGGATAGGATGGGTGCTCTAATATTTTGCATATAAGTTTATGGTTTGCGTGGACTGAGGACAAGAAGGCCGGAAGCGATATATCCGAGGGTTTTCGGACACCCAGACCACCGAACCTAACTGGAAGTGTTGCCTGAGTCCATGAGCGGTCATCGAAATTTATGTTCAAAATAGTGGAGAGCGTATGTCTTATAGTAGCATCCAACTGTTTGAGAAGTTGGGGGAACTTCCACAGTTGACAACACCGCAAAACATACAAAAAGGTAATAACGTGTAAAGGTAAGGCCATGTGACAGTTAATTTGGAGAAGGCGATCTAAAGTTTCACTAATATTTTGTAATTTATTATTTATAAAGGCCGGGAGATACTAGTCTAAAATAGGTGAACCTAAGAGAAAGGGTGAATGAATCCTTGTCGATGACAGACAGTTGTGGAGCTATTTCTTTGAAGCTAGATATTTCTTTGTGGCACAAAAATTTCACACTTCCCTAGGTTCGGCTCTAGACCGATTTTTTTGAACTCATGGATCAGTGTACGGAAGTCGGAGTACAGTGGGTGCATCGCTTCCAAGGGTCCCATCATCCCAATACCAATCATTAAATTTTGAATTTAGAAGCTCGATGACCGGGTGTATGGCAAGACAAAAAATTGCTGGACCGAGAGGGTCGCCCTGTTGGCAGACAACTTCTGATGGGATGAGGTGATTTTTATAAATAAGTTTGGTGGCGGTGTTGTTGCACTGGAGCATAAATGGTAAAATGGCAGGTGCTTTTGATTTTATTTGAGCCAACATGGCGACACGGTTAACATTAAAAAACACCTCATCGCCTTGATTTTGGATAGCTGTCCTGAATGAGTGAACATCGGCCCCACAGCCCCCTTTGCAGGCAAAGCCGAGCTGTTTCGGCTGAAAGTATGATGAAAGGGAAGTAACAGACTTGCAGGCCAGTTTGGCCGTAAGGCGTCGGAATGTAGAGCCGACGGCGATGGACGAATGCCTCCATCTCTCTTCTTCAGGGCGCAGAGGCTAACTCCGTACAAAATATCCACGATATATGATGCAACTTCGCCACATAGCATCAGGTTGCACATTTTCGTGAGTTCGTGCATGACTTTCCCACCGGCCTCCCCGCAGCAGCCGCTGGTGAGATCCTTCAGATGCTGAGGGGTGAGACCGTCGAGACCGCCAGCTGTACCCGGAATAAAAGACATGATGGCTTTGCGTACTTTGTCTGCCGACGTTTGTAGCGGTGGTGTTGTGTCGTCGAAAGCTGTGAAAGGAGTGGGTGTTAGTTGTGAGGGGTGTTTGTTCTGCAAGGCGATGAGGGATTCCGGGCAGTCGGGCGCGACCGTGTCGTTCGAAAAAAGGAGCCGTGTTGCACCTTTAATGTCTCTCTCACCTACTATATTTTCTACATTTTTCACTAGGTTATATTTGGCCGAGTAATGCGAAGTAAAATTTGGGTTACAATCGGTATCCGAAACACATATTTTTTTAATTCCTGAAGTGAGGGAGGCATTGTTGAGAAGATCTCTAGTGACATGCAGAATGCGGTAGGGAAAGGTGAGTAGTTTTTCCCAGGCTTGCCTCGAGTTATCAAGCACTGTATAGCGTACTGTCTCGGCAAGCTTCTGGGCCACGGCCGCTCTTGCACCCGGGATCTCGGGATCCGTTTAAGGATTAGGACAGAACATTTAAATTTTGATATTTCTTGCCAGAAATTAGTGATCTTTTGGTCTTCTTTTTACGAGTTTATGGCACACATAATAAGTATTAGCATGTGGGATAAGGAACGATACTATATATGTATCTTCTCTTACTGATAGCCGTGTATATATTATTCTATAAACTTCAAACTCCGAGCAAGGCTCGGTCTCCCATGTACTAGTTATTAATCTGACTTCTGAGGTAACGACTTTGACACCTTGTCTATTCTATCGCACTCATCGCAACCAATTAATTAATATATGTTATAAGTAATACACGTAATGCTTATTCCTTAAACATAACATATAGGAGCAACGCACTCCCGAGCCTCCTAAACTGTCTCTGAAGAACGGTCTGAGGGAGTACCTGTTGAGCTCCACTCTACACGGTTTGCGGTACATTGGCGACAAGAACCTCACTTGGTTTGAAAGGTACTGTTTTTAAGTATTCATTGTAAAATAAACATATTATTATATTTAAATATTGTAAATTAATGTCCCCAGGCATGTATGTCTGTCTGTTTGTATGTTCGCGATAATCTCAAAAACTACTGAACTGTCTTTTGATCGACAGAGTGACCTTATGAAGGTTTAAATCCATAATTTGTTAAGGTTTTATAGAAATTGGTTGAAATATGACCAAAATTGTTAAAGGTGTAGGAAAAAATCATGCCGTGTCCAAGCTTTTATAGAAAACGTTGACTGAAGCTCTGGTTTCCTAGGATAGCGTTACCATCATAAAGTGGCCGTAATAGCTCACAGCGGTGAATGAACCCTGACTATATAAAAAAGTGCGACAAAAGCTAGTGTATATTATAAAAATAAATATATTAGTCACTCCGATATTTGAATTAGTTCCTACTGGACTAATTCAAAGCATCAATCAATTCAAAGATCAGCAGCATCGGTATACTGCAATAGTCTACATACATAAGTAAACTCCTAATAAATAAACTCTCAAGTTACACAATATATACAGCATGTGTCCAGCAGTGCACGTTTGACAGTTAAACGGTGGCATAAATTACTTATAATTTTCTTTTTATTTTTCTATAGGCACTTTCAAAGATTACTCTGCTTAATGTCACTCACCCTATTATCACAGATTAAAGAAAGCTAGTTCCAGATAAACAGCTACATACTTAACTTTCGGTTGGATTACACTACTACAAGCATACGACGTGCGTATGTGCACAAAACTCCTATCCTCCTATCGCGTACACAGCAATTGTGCCAAAAATCCGTTAAGATTGTGCGCCGTCGAAATGACGGACTTCAACTTTCGTGTTTGAGTTTCTATGTCATGTATTATTGGTTGTCACGAAGAAATTTTTTTTTTTTTTTTAATATTATATTTGTGTCTAATAAATGTTAAACATTCATTGGACAAGTCCAATGGACTTTATAATATACCTAAGAATATTAAATAGGTACAAATAATATCAAACAAAAAAGTGGTTATGTTTTGTGCTGTGTGTATTAAAAATAATAGAATAAATAAAAATATATCTTATTTTACCTATCAAATATTTCATTCTCTAGGAGATGTCTTGCTTTATTATAAGAGCGTCCATGACCTAATGAATAACCCTGTAGTGACGCTAGACTTGGTTTAGTTTACGCTCATCATCTGTGACAACCCTGACAAAATTTGGTTCGTTCTATGAAAGGTGTTCCTGTGTACGTAAGTAAGGTATTAGTACCTAATTTAAAAAAAATATTTTAGATTTTTCTGGATGCTCGCTTTTGGAAGCTCGGTAGTTTGCGCAGCATTTTTCATCCTGAATGTTTACGAGAAATGGCGCCAAACGCCGATGATTGTGAGCATAAACCCGGAGAACATGCCGTTAGAGAAACTGCCCTTTCCAGCCATAACTATTTGTAATTCTAACCAAGCCAAGAGATCCGTCGCGGAAAGATACAAAAATTCTGGGTATGTTGTGGTAAAAAATAAGAGATGAGGGTAGAAAATATAAATAATTTGAAAAGATAAATTAAATTAAAATACTTTATATTTTTGTAACGTGAGCTTTGTTTCTTAACTACTAGGTATGTCCAGAAAGAGTGAAATCACCGTGAAATGATACCGCGCACTTATATACGCGCGAGTCGAGGTACTAAGCCCTCATAGGTTGCGTCCAGAAACTACGCGCGTATTTTTTAAATTAAAATAATTGTGTAAATCGACATTGTACGGTGAATACTCGTGAGTCGAGCTACTAGGCTGCCATACATTGTGTTTAAAAACTGCGCGCGTTGGTTAAATCAGGCGCGCATCCAGCTCTCAAAAGAGGTTGTCCGTTGTAGCTACCCCACCCGAAAACCTGGAGACCTGAAATTCATGCTGTTTTTCAGTTAAGTACTAATATTGAAAATAAGTATAAACTGTTTAGGAACGCCGTGGACGTAAAGCTTTTGGAGAGTTTGTGTTCGGCGCGGACGGACGCGGACCTCTTCGCTGACGACGCCGCCGCCGACACCGTGGACTGGCACTACACGCGCTCTTTTCTTATTAATGTAAGAAGATATCTCTCTTCTCTCTCCTATACTCCACTACTCCCTACTTCACTTCAACTATACTCAACTACACTCAGTTATACTCCGCTTCTCTCCATTCCCTAGATTCAGTTCGCCTGGTTCGATCTGTCATAGGGATGCCATAGAATCCTATAACCTTTATGTCATGGATTACTAATTAGTTGTATCCATTGATTTTTTTTAAATCTAGATAGCTTACGGCTTAGCATAGGTGAATTTTTCAAAAATCTAACCTCCTTCTAATAAAATATCAGATAAACATTGAATATTATGTAATCTGTTTTTTAAATAATTTAATTAGTAAACGGTTATTAGTAGCGGTGCCTCAAACTATTTTTTTTTATTTCCATATACATTTTAGTTATTATTAATATACACATATATCAATGGGTATGTGCAAGCTAGCTAGATTTTTTCCACAGGTAACCCAGCCGTGTAACGAGATGCTGGCGCTGTGTATCTGGGACTCGGAGGTGCGGAGCTGCGAGGAGCTGTTCAATGCGCAGCTGACGGACGAGGGCCTCTGCTGCACCTTCAACGTCGTGCACCGCGAGATGATGTATAGGAAACCGTATGGACTGTCGTTCAAAAGAATTCGTTTTGGGCCCAAAACTCAAAGTATATTTTTTTGTTGTCCAGCGCATTGAGTTATGTGCCCACACTTTTAGGAAGCGTAAATAGTCTCGTTTCATTTCCCAATTACCCGTAAGCAATAGCGTCATAATAAAAAGGAATTGTTGGTATCTGGCTATAAGCACTACAGATATCCAATAAGATATAAGAGAGGAGGTCCACAGAGGGGCCTTAGGAGAATGCCAAA
This sequence comes from Phengaris alcon alcon, assembly GCA_037179445.1. NCBI lineage: Eukaryota > Metazoa > Arthropoda > Insecta > Lepidoptera > Lycaenidae > Phengaris > Phengaris alcon. Next base: position 390,201 of record JAYRCH010000459.1, read on the forward strand.
CTAAGTAGTCATTCAATTAGGCCACCATCAGCCGCCATACGGATAGTATTAAAATAGCAGACTCCTGTCTACTGAGTACATAAGTATGTCGCCAAAACTATATACTTAGCTAAATAAAAACTCACCGCCTTACTAATAAAAATATTTAAACAGTGGATAAGAAACACAATGTTTTGTCTTTATCTGATACGCGGGAAAAGTCGCTTGACAGACGAGGATAAAACATTGTATTGCTTATCCATTGTGTAAATATTTTTATTAATAAGGGGGTCTATGAATTACAATTGAAAATGGGGAACAAAAAAGTGCATTTCTTGCAGGAAAACACTAAACGATATGAACTTCACATTCCCGTCGCCCGCCGTTGACTGGACTCCAGAGACGGGGTATCCGGACGACACGCCGCCCAATGGATTCCCCTGGAAGGCTAGGGGTGACTCCCAAAAATTATTACATTTTACAAAAAAACTCTGCACTAACCTAACAATAATAGCAATAACTTTGAATGTATTTTTTATAGTTGAATATTGTTATCGTTAGGCGCATTATAGGTACGGTAATTCTTATAGGACTTTTTTTTTATCTTCAACATTAATTTACGTATTCTAGGCATTGGCACTGACCACGGTCTAACACTAGTCCTCGATGCTGACGTAGATGAGTACTACTGCGCTTCTACCAAAAGTGTTGGATTTAAGGTAACTGTCTAAGGGTTAATTTTTAAGATAGCTATTCAAAATTTAACTTTAATCATTACACAACAAGATACACGTTTCATTGTAAGAGTTCGAATGTCAGGTAGCACCGCGCCGCTCAACGCATCAAATGTGGTTCTTTTCGAGTAGTAAATAAAGTTTAATTTTGAATAGCTTTCTCAAAAATGCAGCGCCGCGTAGCGTCGCGTATCGTTGCGGTGTGAACTGACCTTAAGCTATAAAATTGCTACATTCCTGCTACATTCTTTTAACCTACATAGTCCAAAGAGTGAATTTCAATTCTGTCGTCGAACATCGACGAACCACAATACCGCAACGCAAATACAATATAGAGTGAGGCTGAGGCCCGTTTAGTGCGTTTCGTTACGCGTTGCGTCGTCGTTGCAACTTGCAACGGATTGAATCGCATTGCATGCCACACCTGCGTTGTGTCGATGCACGACATCACAACGCAAGAGGGTGATAGCACAGCGCATCATCCACACTCCCTCATCGTCTCCTGTCCGTCGTTCCGTTGAAACGTCGTGCGTTCGACGACGCAACGCATTAATGGGGCACGTTATAACATCTATGAAAAACGACGCAGCGTCGACGCAGCACAATCCCTAATGCCTCAACCTCATTGATACAAGAAACGTGTCTGCGCTACCGACAGATTATGAGTCTTCTACATTTCTCATTTATAACGTTGATTTTGTAAGCGGAGCGCTGGCTTATGAGGTCAATTTGTCGGTAGTGTATCTATTCAATAGCGCTTCGATAACTTGTGTAAATTGCGTTTCGGAATAAAAATGTAATATAAACTATAAGTTATACCACATAAAGATCTATGTGGTCCGTTTATCAATTTAATAACTCATAAGTTTATTGACATTGCTACTGATAGATGGCGCTGACACATTCTAAATATATTTTAACTATAAAAAAATAATTATTAATCTTAGTTAAAATAGTTTAAAGTTCCATTTCACTACTAAAGTAACAAATGTATTTAATAAGATACACAATGCCGAATTAAATATAGCAAAACAAAATATATTTATCCTTAAATTTGAGAATGATTCATCTAGTGACCACAAGATGGATCTTTTTGAATTCGGAAACTCGGCGCCAGTTAAAATTAGTTTATCTAGAGTTTACTTAAAATCTTCTGGAAACGGGCATTAGTAATTTCATTTAAGATACTCCTGCACAACCCCACCGAATCGCCCAACATTGCAAAGCTGGGTGAGATCTACGGACCGGGAATTGAAGGCCGCGTGTCTATCATACCCAGAATATTGGACGCGCAACCCTCCTTACGGGAAATTGACGTGAAAAAACGATTGTGCTTTTTCTCCGGTGAAAACGACTTGGTCTTTTACAGGTATTTTATTAGACATTAAACTGGTATCTAAAAATTACTTTAATGAAATATGATCGCCAAACGCGGAGACGACAGCTTGATGGTAAGCGGTGACCGCTACCTGTGGACACTCGCGACACGAGTGTAATTAAAGTGCAAACTTCGGTAATGATCATAGATTTGGTTAATTTATAAAAGGTGTCATATTTTCAGAACATACACGTTACGGAATTGTGAAATGGAGTGCGAGGCCCGAGCGATGCTGGACGTGTGCAAGTGTGTTCTCTACTACATGCCCAGTAAGATTCGCTCCTACCCTCATCACACACTGCACAAGCGCGGATCTACCTATATCATGGGCATTGTGGGCATGCCCACAACCTAATTTGGTTTTTTGACGTCATTATGATACAGTCTGTTATCGACAGGGTGGGGGGTCCTAAACACACCGGCATATTTAGCGGAACACAAAAAAAGGTCCATAATTAAAAAAATATGGTTTTATTTTAAAATCTACTTACTACACTTCTTTTGTTATTTAAAGTTTCATTTGTTTTACTTAAAATGAGATCACATTAAGATCAGTTTTTGCGAAAAATGGTACATTTTTGAACGTTTCATGTAACCGGGAAAAGTGAAAATTAATATTAAAATAACAATTAATTAAATTAGAAAAATGGTGATGAATATCGCGTATTTCCTCCACGTGCTCTTATTAAAGTTTTTACCCGTCTAGGCATACTGAGAATTATGTTATCGATGGTCTCCTGGGATAGTCTCCGCCATTCCTCAACTACGGCGATTCGCAGTTCACCCACGTTGGCAGGAGCTGGAATTCTGGACTTAACTTTTCTTTTCAGCAAGTCCCAAACGTGCTCTATTGGGTTCAAATCCGGTGATCTCGCCGGCCTCTCCATAACAGTGAAATTCATATCATTAAGATAAGCTTGAGTTATCCGAGCGATATGCGGCCGAGCATTATCCTGCATAAAAACAAATCGTTACCGATATATGGGGCAAACGGTACGACATTTTCTTCTAAAACTTCTCTGATATAGCGGTCTGCAGTCAGACTCCCTCTGTCAATCACTACCAAGTCTGTGCGAGCTCCCAAACAAATGCCCGCCCAAACCATTATTGATCCACCACCGTATGCATCTGTAGTTTCAAAATTTGTCTGAATGTATCGTTCTCCTTTGCGTCTGTATATTCTTTGCCTGCCGTCAATTTTATTTAAGAGAATTCTGCACTCATCACTAAACAATACCTTACTCCATTGGTCCGCGTTCCAAAGTCGATGTTCCTGAGCAAAAGTTAACCTATTTCTACGATTATTTACCTCGAGCCTTGGAGCCTTGACGGGCACAAATGAACCCAAACCAGCTTCTTCGAACCTTCTTCGTACCGTACGCTCACTTACGGTTACACCCCGCACTGCTTCTAACTCAAGTCGGGCTTGGACGGCCGTCAAACGGGGGTTCCTACGTACACGAAGCCGAATGAAACGATCATCCCTACTCGAAGTGCGTCTTTTTCTGCCTTGTCCTGCTCTTCTCACATAAGTACCGGGCTCCCTGAACCGTTGGATACTGCGATGGATCGTTGAAACTGGTCGACGAAGATCTCTGGATATCACTCTGTAGGTTTGACCATTTCTTCGCATTTCGAGTGCCCTGGCAATCTCCGTTGGGGCTGAGTCAGGCATAATTCAGTTCTCAACTCCAATTAGATACGCGATTAAAAAAAAACTAACAAGAAACAGTATTTCAATGAAATTTTAAATCAAACTCAGAAGGAAGAAATACTCGAAGTTCGCTCCAGATAAGGTGTATTTGAATAAAATTAAAACAATTGCATAAAATGTGATGTTCAGTTGTTTTCTTAATTTGAAAATATTTCTTTTTAAATTAAATGACGTATAAACCAGCCAGCAACCTTATATGATACTGATATCAAGCCTTTATTTTATGTTCCGCTAAATATGCCGGTGTGTGTATATTCGGATTTATTTTTTTAATATTATACAATGGAAGGAAGCCTTTATATAGTAGGTATACAATGAAGATAAATCGTTTTGACGTGATAACGTCTTATAATTCGATGGAGCCGGCTGCACGCACGAAAAAACATGACTCATGTTACCTCGCTCTGAGGCGTTCCATTTAAGGCTTGAAGTGCAAGCGAGAGCGCGGAATCTGTCTCTCTCCTACTTGAGTGAGCGATCCATCAGTATTTTCTTATGACGTTGTCACGTTCAACTATCGTCAGTAAACCGACTTTATTTATTCTGATGCGTTGTAGCACCCTATGTTGGCCTAGTATCTCTGTTTAATCTTAATTCATATCTATAAGTACATCTATAATATAATAAATTCGTAACTGGTCGCTGTCTGTACGTTGAAGATGAATAAGAAAAACTATTACGCTTTATGAACGACATAAACCCAAAACATATTTCTTTTTAGAATTTTTGTCTGTTTGTCTGTACGTTTGTACGCGCCAATCTCGGAATCTACTGGACGGATTTTGATGAAATTTGGTATGGTAGTAGTTTAGACTCTGGTTTAACACATAGGCTACTTTGTATTGTAAAGTAAAGTAAAGTATCTAGTGTACTTAATGTACGGTTTCCCGCGATATTTGTTTTTGCGCGTACGAAGTCAGCGAATTAACCCATTCGAATGCGGTTTTCACTAATGCGTTTTAAAACAAAAGTGGAGCAAACGCTCCACTTAAAATTTTATGTTTGTTTTATTTCAATCGGTTTATCGGTTTATCGGTTTATAAATATAAAAATTATGTCAGTCTAAAGAATATAACATATTATATTAACATATAAAATCCGAGAGAAGAACTGATCAGTTGATTTGGCTGAAAGTTTACGTAGGTATTACCTAACCATTGATGTATATTAATTGGTATTAATATACATCAATGATCCTCATTTATGAGAAGTACTCTAACTTATTTTAAGCAAAGCCGGTCGTGGGGTGACCACATTCTCAAATATTTTATGGTAAAAATCTATACGCCTAATACCTACTAACGTTTTCCCATTCAAAAGATTTTCGAAATCATTAAAAAACGACGACGAAGATATCCTTACTCATAAATTATAAGCGCGAAAGTTTTATGCATGGATGTATAGATGTTCGTTACTCTTTCACGTAATAACAGCTAAACGGATTTTGATGAAATTTGATATGGTACTAGTTTATTCTCTGGATTAACACATGGGCTACTTTTATTCGCAGCAAAAAGTACGGTTCTCCGGGATTTCTTTTTCGCGTACGAAATCGTGGCTAACATCTGGACTATACTCGTATTAGTACTTGTTATAAAGAGGTAAAGTTTTTTTTTGTAAGTTTTTTTTTGTAATTTGTTACCGAGATTGTAAGGGCTAATCTCTGGACAGGATCTACTTCAACCGATTTATTTAATTCTTTTACCAATAGAAAGCCATACTATTTGTAAGTATCATAAGGCTATATTATATTAGGTCATTACATATGAAATTGGCGTTTTGTAAAGGAGGAACATAAAGTCGATTTTTTTTAAACAATATATTTATTTAATCAAAGTATAACCATTGCTGTATATGCACTTTCGCTATCTCATAGGTAGTAAATCGATTCCTTTACTAAAAATACATTTGGACAGAAATCAATAAAATCTTTGAAGGAGCTTTGGATTGCCCCATCAGAGTTAAATTTTTTCCCTTGCAAGAAGTTATCCAAATTTCGAAAAGATGGTAATCTGTTGGAGCAAGGTCCGGGGACTACGGTAGATGTCTTACACATTCCAATTAAAGCTCCTCTAATTTGGTAGCTGTCTGTTGTGCAGTTTGTGGTCTAGCGTTGTCCTGAAGCAGCAGTGGCCTAGAGCGAATGACCAACCTCGGGTGTTTAGCAGCTAGCTTTTCCATCATGATTTGCAGTTACTGGCAATAGACATCTGCCGTAATCGTCTGGCCAGATTTAAGAAAGCTGTAGTGAACGACACCGGCGCTAGTCCACCAAACACTCCAAACCAAAGTACCAAAGTAACTTTTTTTGAGTCAATTTTCGCTTGGGGCAGGCTTTGGCTGGTTCGCCAGGATTCAGCCATTGCGATGAGCGTTTCGATTATCGTACAGGATCCACTTTTCATCACAGGTAATGATTTGATTTAAAATCCCTTCATTATTGTGCCGGTTAAGTAATTATGTAACGCAGCAGTCGACGCGCGTTTGTCGGTTTGCTGCACTCAATTAATGAGGTACCCACCTTTCAAGCTTTTTCACCTCCCCAAATTTGCTTTAACTGGATTAAAACAGTTTTATCACTAACACCGCAGCCTGCAGCTAACTCGGACATGGTTTGCGATGGATCCGCTTCCATAATAGCCTTCAATTCTTCATTATCAACTTTAGTATCCGGCCGTCCACGGGGCTTGTTCTGCAGGTCGAAATTTCCAGAACGAAAACGTTGGAACCAAAAAACGCACTGTGTTTTCTTTTGCGATACCACCGCCTTTCAACTTTCAAAGATCTCACTTTTTAAGACACACTGGTCAATGTTTTCAACTGCAACGTCTCCGACACCTCGTGGTCCCAAGCCTCTCTACCAATTCGGTTCGGAGGGTTGGGTTTCAACAAGGTGTCCAGTGTGTCTCTTCCTACTTATTTTGTCATCTGCTCATAGCATCCACCCACTTTTCACCAAAATCATTACAAATTCATTAGGCTGCGTGGGTATTGACTCATTACCGGAAGCTGTTATTACTTGACGTGGAGTCTACCTATGCGAAATTCTAGTCCATCCCAACATTCAAAAGAATATGATAAAGTATGAAACCCTTCTTAATTTGGCACAATCAGACCTGTTAAATTTTCCTGCTGATCGCGCCCGTCTCTTAGCGTCCACTGAGCCGAAACCGAACTGGCTTCAGGCACTCCCGTTATTCAATATCGGAACTCTGTTGTTAACCACACCTTCACACTATCAGTCAGTCTGCGTTTAGGAACAACCACTAACGTGGCCCATCGCTGCCATTGTGGTACCACGGTGGATCGCCACTGACACCATGGACTGTCCTGCCGCCGTAGTGCCGGCCGCCAGTCCCGCCATGCCTACATAATTATATATCTTATTAATTGTATTTTTCCGAAGTCCACAATCTTTCAGGGTTTAATGTTTAAACAGGTAAAAGAGAAAAAAAATAGATGCCCATTATTCTAATGTATTCCTCTAATACAGGGATTCCCAGAGTGGTCGATATCGGTTTACTAGGGGTCGATAGACGAAAACTGATTTTGGGGGTCGACGAGGCTTAAAAATCGACCCCTATTAAATTAACACAAGTTCTTATTTAAAACTTTCAAGATAGGTAGGTATCGTTTATGTTGTGTTACGTGTACTAAGAATAATTAATATTTTTGTAGAAAATAGCATTGTTGTAGTAATGTAAAGTCTCAAGTTCGTACAAGATGAAAAGCTCGGCAAGTCAGTGTGGATAAGTTTGTGCAAGATAATGAGGCGCGTTTTGACTTGCTCTCTATTTGACGCTTACGCAATTTAACACGAACGATCAACAAGTCCAAACGTGTTCCTGATATTTTACTATTTAATGAGCTTGCACTTAGGTTGAAAGTTCATTTGCGTTTTGAAATTCGTTGGAGCTTGAACGATAATAACTCATATAAGTACTTATTTATTTCAAGAGATTACAAAGTTATTACATAGCTAAATTAAGTGAAGTAAAGTGACTGAAAAAGAATTTACAAAATGCTGAGCTCCCTACGGGAGTTAATAGCGTAACCATACAATATCTGCAGCTTATGAAAAATTTACAGTGTAAGTACCAAACAGTTTTTATCCGGCACAGCGCATCAGCATTGCCCCACTGTGTGATAGTGATCAGTTGAGCTATCCGTAGATTGTTTGCAACAGTTTGCAGTTGCCTCAGTTGTATCAACAAGATTCGAATCAATTCTTTGAACTCTCGGTTATTTGCTCAGCTATTTGAGGAAAACGACGAAGTCTTTACTCGATTACTTCTGCACACTGAAGTTCGCTGGTTGTCAAGAGGCTCTTGCTTAGAAAGATTTTCATCCATTTTTGAATCTGTGTTGGAGTTTTTACAAGAAAAAGATCCGAATTTGAAAGAAAATCTGAACAATTGTAAAACAGATATTTATTACTTGACTGATATCTTTGGAATGTTCAACAAAGTTAATTTGCAGCTGCAGGGTGACGATATTAACTTGATTAAATCAAAATCAATAATATCGGCCTTCGTGGGTAAACAAAATTTAGGCAGAAAAGAATATTTGCAGATTCCGCATTTGTCAAAATTACCAGAAATGCTTCAAGATGATGACATTTTATTATATGTCACTCACTTGGACGCATTACACAAGGATTTTACGGAGAGGTTTGAGGATCTTTTAAATTTACAAATTCCTCAATGGATAATAAATCCGTACCATACCACAGCCATAGAAGAAGCCAATGTGATAATGCAAGAAGAGTTGATTACCATCAGCACAGACGAAGAGCTTAAGCAGAAGTTCAACCAAGGCTATCAGAAGTTCTGGTTGCAACGCAACATTGAACATTGCTGAAAAATACCTTATCGCTTTTCCATCATCATACTTACCTAGTTGAAAAAAGCTTCAGTGTGGTAAGAAACATTTTGACAAAACAAAGAAACCGTTTGAAAATCAACGAACGTGGAGATTTAAGGCTGCAACTCACCAATATTGAACCGGATGTAGCTAGATTGGTAGATAGTCACCAGATTCATCCATCACACTGAATATTTTATTTTCTCTTTGCGAATTAATACTTTTTTAAATATAATTTCCTACCTACTTAAGATTCTTTAAGTACTTAATTTTTAATAATCATTATAAATTAAACTTGATATTTACTGAATTGTACGTCTTTTTATTTTGTTAAATTTTGATGAGAAAATGAAGTCAACTTTACTCACTTAACCAAGTGCAAAGTTTTCCAGTTGGTACCTTAATACCTAGGTATTTTGTATCAATAGGAAAAAACTAAAGATAGGCCCCCTTATTCATAATAGTCTGCTAACTTAAAGCATTGCTAATTACTCTGTGTTCTTCTATTGACCTAAGTCAGAATGAAAAATAACACTCTGTAGCAGCTGTTTTGAGTTAGCGGACCATTATGAATAAGGGGGTTGATCTTAAAAGTATGTAATTTGGCCATGGGGGTCTGAGATAACAGTTCATTTTGGAAAAGGGGTCACTTGTCCAAAATAGTTTGGGGATCCCTGCTCTAATAGGTTAAGTTAAGTAATAAGTTCTGTGGGAGTCATCGCCATGGGCGTGCCGGTAAGTATAAAAACAGTCGTTGGCCGTTACCCTATAAAATGTGTTAGTGGTCGTTCACGCATGCTTCAACCATTAAAATATTGGTAATTGGTTACATGATGCATGGTTTTTATATTTAATTTTTCTTTTTCTTCAGAAAACACTTCAACTCGAGTGTGCAGCAAAGCAGACGCAAGTTGCTACGGTGATATGAAAAAGTATAGCGGTATGCATACCTAATATGTAAACTTTTATCTTTAATGCTCATTGCCCTTGAATCTTCATGTTTTCATGAGATACTACGACCTCACAAAAACTCAGACACGAATAACGCTGGAGTAATATTTTTCTCAGTAAGGGATTCCTAGTCCCAAAGATATATAGAGGTTTAAAACACGGGCACCGCACTAATTACTAAACCGTGGTGTGGGTGATAACTGATGGGCAGCACCAATCGCTTATTGTCGGCTACTTGTTTGCCGGTATCATTCCTTATAAATATAATTTTGTGTAGTTATTGGCATACTATTTTATAAACGCGAAAGTTTTATGCATGGATGTAGGTATAGATGTTCGTTACTCTTTCACGCAAAAACTACTAACGGATTTTGATAAAATTTGGTATGGTAATAGTTTTGGCTCTGGATTAACACATGGGCTACTTTTTATCCCGAAAAAGTAGTGTTCCCGTGGGATACTGCATTTACGCAGGCGGCGCCACGGGGAAGAGCTAGTGTTACATAATTTTTTTACTGTAGGTAGTGAGCAAGCGTGCATGGAGTGTCTGCCGGCATGCACGGAGATCTCGTACTCGGAGAACTTCAGCTCGGCGCCGCTCAACAAAGCCTTGGTCGCCAACTACATCAGGAGCTTCAACTTCGCACAGAACATATCCGAGGACTATTTCATGTAGGTATTACGTACCTAAATAATCGTTATTAATAACTAAAAATAAAAGTTAAAAACTATAACCCGACTATGCAAACTATATAGCCTATGTTACCCGGGTCATTATTACGAATCTACTGATACCTCATTCATTAAAATCGGATCAGAAGTTTAGGCGCTAGGATGGAACAAGCATACGAGGGGAGGTCCAAAAGTTCGCGGAATGAAAGGGTTGTTAATAAAATATAACAATAAATTTATTTTTCCTTTTCAATATAATCACCCTTAAGTGTAATACATTTATTTGATCTATGGATTAATTTTTCTAAACCATCGAAAAAATATTTTTGTCTTTGGCCTCAAAATGCGCCGAAATTGCCTCACTTTTCACTTCGTTATCGTCGGAAAATTTCCTTCCCCTTAGCTCTTTTTTTAAATTTGGAAACAAATAAAAATCGCTAGGGGCCAGGTCTGGACTGTAGGGTGGGTGAACAAGTGGTTCGAATCCATGCGTGTGAAGAGCAGCCATGGCAACTCGGCTCTTGTGAACCGGCGCGTTGTCTTGCAAAAGCAACACACCCTTGGCCAATTTTCCACGACGTTTTTCTTTAATTGCCTCCTTTAACTTTTTCAATATTGTGGCGTAGTATTCTCCGGTTATAGTGGTACCTTTTTCTTTATAATCAATCAGTAATATTCCCTCACAATCCCAAAAAACAGTGGCCATCAACTTTCCAGCCGATTCTGACACTTTGAATTTCTTGGGAGGTGGTGTACCCTTTTTGTGCCATTGCATGGACTCCTGTTTTGATTCAGGTTCAAAGTGATGAACCCATGTTTCATTTCCAGTAACAATCCGCTCCAAAATCTGCACAGGGTTGTCTCCACACACTTCCAAAAAGTGCTTAGACGCGTCGATGCGCTGCTGTTTTTGAAGCGGCGTGAGCATTCTCGGCACCCATCTTGCACTGACTTTTGTCAAGCCCAAGTGGTCGTGCAGGATCCGCAAAATGGTTGTATCTGATACTCCAACAAATGCAGATAATTGTTTTTTCTTTAAACGTGTGTCTTCCAGTACAAGTTTTTCGACTTTTTCGACGATGTCTGATGTGGTGGCCTCAACTGGCCGCCCAGAGCGAGGGTCGTCTTCAATTGAATCTCGACCATGTTTGAAAAGTCCATGCCACTTATAAACCATTGTTTTACCAGGGCACTGATCTCCATAAACGGCTTCCATTTCATTTAAAATGGTTTGAACGTTTTTTCCTTACTTGGTAAGGAATTTTATCACAGCGCGATGTTCAATTTTCTCCATAGTTGCAGTTTGCTTCCGGATTGACTTGTTTAGCAGGCGAGTACTCGTAAACGAATGGCGCTATAGGGTTGAGATTTTATATATATACTAATTATGAGTGCTCAATTAGTATGACACTAAGCGAGCTACCCTATCCCCACTCCATCCCCTCCATTCCGCGAACTTTTGGACCTCCCCTCGTACATACAAAGACTGCCAAAACCATCACCCTTCCTTTAGGCTTCGCGGTAGTCCTAACGAGTGTTCGACGGGGTAACCCAAAGTGGCCTGAAGACGCCGCCGAGGGGTCCGGGAAGAGTTTTCTTTTTTGCCTGAGCGTTCGAGTTCCATGGAATCTTATAAAAGGGAGATATGGTTCGAGATAAAAGCCGCATTAAATGTTACACAGATAAGCTGATATGTTAAACTTATAAAAACCCTCAAACAAAAGGCGTCGGACCGAGGTTAAAATAGATTTTATTTAAAATTCCGTATTTTAATTTGTTTACAGAAACAACATGTTGGTAACTCATTTCTTTTTCGAGGACAACTATTTCATGAGATTTACTAAAGGAGAAATATTCGGTTTGACCGAATTCCTGTGTAAGTGTTAATTAAAAGCATGTAATAAGTGTAAATTAATTATAATAATTTGTAATGCCTTTTTAATTTTATATTAACTAGCGACTCACTCCAGCTTTTATAGACCTTATAGCATTTGTCATATACAACATGTAACCACAGAGTAAAAATATATACTGACATGTAACTCAATATTTGTAACCAGTAACATTTGTGAGGGAAGTTCCTCATTTTGTTTTATTATGTGTATTTATTAATGTTTCAGCCAACACTGGGGGTCTACTTGGCCTGTGCATGGGGTTTAGCATGATGAGTTTTGTAGAAGTCTTGTATTATTTAATATTGCGCTCCTTATGTATATCATATAGAAGGAAATCCACTTATCCATTTGTTAAGTAAAGAAGAAAAAATTGTATCAAAGTATTTTATTTATTTACAAAAGTATAGTTAGTAATATATACAGTTATTTTTTAAATTTTGAATTAAGATTGTAGCATACTTAATAAAATACTGTAGAAACTTTTCATCGTCTTAAACTGGTTTACACAGTTTTTAAATACAGATAACATAAAAATAAGAGAAACTAAACCAAAATGAACAATATTGTTTGAGTTGAGCATTTTACTTCTTTATTTATGGGCAATTTACTGAAATTGAACATTACAAAAAAAAACTCAAATGAATAGTAGATGGAGCTTGAGTTACAAAATTATAAATAGGGCACGTCTAATGTATGAAACACTACTCCTTTATCAGTCATTGATTAACAGCTCTATATCAGTCATAGAATACTCAGTTACTCATACTACGCTGTGGCATAGCACACCTCACACTTTGGCACTACTGCTGTTGTCTCTGTACATTCTGCTGCGGCGGTGCGGGCGGCGCGGGAGGCGCGGGGGCATCAGGAGGCTGCAGCGTCCGCGTCCGTCGTCGCGTGTAGTGCTGCCACAGTAGTATCGCTTGGTCATCCATGAATTTGCATACCTGTAAATATTAAGGCATATATTATTACATATGATAATAGGCTACTTGACCTTGTTTTTATTTATGTCCTAAACGCTTCATAATAGTTTCATTACACACAAAAAAATAATATAACATTATTTTGAAACCTAAAAACCTACAAAAAAAATATTTTAAAAATACTTTTTAAAAACCGCCAAAAACACTATTCGCCATGTTGGTTGATAGATTATCTGTGCTGTGATGTCATACTAGTACTACTTGTAATCTGTGCTATAGTCCGTAGCAGTAAAACGGCGGTATTACGTTCCGTTTGACGTTTTGACATATATAACTTTATAAGATGTCATGAACTATTTATTTACAGAAACGTTCCGTTTCACTACTACATATGTGTTTAGTGTGTTTGTGTCGTCACATCCTTCCCGGAAGTTTATTCGAGGTGTTTTCATCAGTGGAAATTAAAAAACAAAAATACATATTTTTAAATCAACTTTCTTTATCAATCATAAGATTTTTAATTATATATAGTTAGATAATTTTTTCCTAAGCCAAGCACTAAAGGAAATACTCCTTCAATGTATGAAATTAAATATGAGTCAAGTAGCCTTTAGCTTTATTTTGTTGTACAGTTAAAGGTTACTCTTCTTTTAATGAAGTGGACCACATATATTACAAAACAAGATTCTAACAAGCCTATAGAAATGTGCATTTTTGTTTACTTACCGCACGGCAAAAATTAACAGGGTTCTTGGCATTTAATGGTTGCCATTGAACAAACTTGGGTTTACTTTGACCTGAACTAAACTTCGTTGTGTAATAAGATGTACATTGTAATAGGCTATAACAAGTGATATCTTATACATTAAACAACAAGCAATTCTAGCATATTGTATATTTTATAACCTAGATCTCGAAAACGGCTTCAACAATTTCTATGAAATAGTAAGTACGAGCTTTGGGGGTTAAAAATCGATCTAGGTATTATCCGAGGGAAACCGCGAATTTTTGAGTTTTTTTTCATTCGTTACGTAAAACGAGTACGTAAGAGTTATTTCGCTATTAATTATCAGAGCGCGTGACTCAGGTACATATGTTACTTTTTACGTTGTTTGTAAATTGATACTTGGGTTCGAGTCCCGATCAGACAAATATTTTGATGATTATTTTATTAAATACCTATCAACTATCAATCAATCTACTATTTTTTGCCTTACTATTAGAACTTCAAGAAAAGCTCGGACTCCCAGGTTCTCATTACAAACCTGAGCAGAAACACATTCCCTTCTGAATGCCTCATGCTGCAGAAGCTCCAGGAAGTGAAGACACATTGGGTATTTCAGAAACCGCGCAAATTCCGGCTCGCGCCAGTACTGGAGATACTTCAAGTAGTTAATAAATTGTTGCTCTTTAAGATATCCACGTTGAGCTAGAACTGAAAAAAAATTGATTTAATGACAATATAATTATATTAGAGCATAATTTAATAATACAGTGTCAAAATCAAATCAAAATCAAATTCTTTACTAAACACACATAATAATATTCAATAGAATAAACATGTAATATACATCACATCAATCTAATCCCATGGTAAGTAAAGACTAGTGTTATGGCAATCAGACATCGGATATATAATTAACAATTCTATTTAGCGGATATATTATAATAACAGATAAAGTGTAAACTCTATATAACGATGCTTAAGGGACTTTCAACATTATTTGTAAAGAGTATTTGTTATATGAAAAGGGATATAAAAAATATAATTATAGCTATTAATATTTAATAATGTTAGGTAAGTAGTTATTTAACAAGTTTACCATAGTTTATAGTCATCAAAAGTCTGTCAACAACAGCGATTATGATACTATGTAACAACTAAAGTTCTACAATTTAATTTATACTATATCTAGCAACTAGCAATATCCAAAGAAAAAATACCCACAACCTGCAAGCAAATGTGTGAGTGCACACAGCATGCGTAAAACTAAACTAATGTTCTTGTGAGTTGTGACCAACAAGTTTAAAACACATGTTACCACTAAACAAAACTAAATAGCAAAATGTATGTACAGGAGATTCCAAAAGTTTTTGCTATTTAGTTTTGTTTTGTTTTTAGTAATATGTGGTAACTGACATCAGTCAAAGTATAATGCAGATTAGATAAGCCTTTTATTCCTAAAAATAATAATAAATTTTACATATTGTTATATTACATGTTAAATTTTATATTATTGTTGTTTTTCAAATTTTCTAATTTTTTTCCTTTGCTTTGTTGTCCTTGAGACTCCTCAAGATTATGACATTAGGTCCTGTCTCTGCTGTCACCTCTCAAGTCATTTGGTAGGTTATCTTACCACTGTTTCTGTTGCCTTCCTCATTTTCCTCTTTCCATCCCTCCGATACCATTCTGTAAAGTACTTGGTCTATTTTCCTTTGTCAACTCATAATCTAGTGCCATTTGAGTTCTTGCTTTCTTCGTAATGTCTATTACCTTTGATGCCTTTTGTATGTCATTGAGTTTCCTTTATTCCCAGCTTAACAAATAACATGCTTCTCTTCATTCCATATTTACATACTTTTAGTTTTTCTTTCTGTCAGACCCCAAGTTTGGCATCTGTATGTGTGCACCGCAAGGATATGTGTAAGTATAATGTGTACTTTTGTCTTTTCATGCATTGGTATTATTATTCATAGCCTCCTTTAGACTCCATTATCTTGACCTATTTGATATCCTTGTCTGGATCTCCATTGACATAAAAAAATTGGATGTTAAAATGTGACAAGGTAT
Organism: Phengaris alcon alcon; assembly: GCA_037179445.1. Lineage (NCBI taxonomy): Eukaryota > Metazoa > Arthropoda > Insecta > Lepidoptera > Lycaenidae > Phengaris > Phengaris alcon. Next base: position 406,107 of record JAYRCH010000459.1, read on the forward strand.
ACATTTGACATATCCAATAGGTACTTTGTATTACTATTGCTATAAACTCTTCTTTCTGTTTGTCATTACTTTGTTTATAGTATGTAACATTACGTATAATTCATAGTAGTAATAGCTAATAGTAGTTTGAACACTTGTAATAACTTTCTTATTAATATAATATCACTGACGAGAGTAAAATAAATTAATGATATTTTTAAACAAAAAATATAAACAGAAGTCCAAACCAGTCCAAACAATTGCAAAAATCCTTGAATTATAAAAATAAATCATATTAACAGACTACATCCTAGCACAAACAAATATTTTTTTTAAAACTCGCATTCAAGTTGGCTGGTACCAACTACAAAAATAAGATTTGAGTTAAGAAATCAGGCATTAGTGATGTTGTTCGTCATTAAAAGAATGTGTGTGATATTGTGTAGTGTATTTATGTATAGAAAACAAAGCAGACAAAAAACTGCTTAAAACATCGAAATTGATTGACTTTGATTGGTTTCAAAGTCAATTAACTTCGATGTATTAAAGAGTGTTTTGTTATATGGAGCAACCTTATCAAGAGTTTACAAGTATTTAACATGTGATTTAATTTAAAAAGGAAACACAATGACAAATATTAAATTTTATACTAAATACTGTATTTACTGTATATATACACCATTATTTTATAAAAATTTGATTGTATAATATTCTCTAACTAATTTTTAAATAAATGTTTATATTCATCATCATGTTCACTTTTTACTTTAATATTTTGTACAAGAAAGAGTAAAATTAGGTTTTTTTTACTTACAATGAATATAGTTTGGGTTTGCTAAACACTGCACAAACTCCAATTCTACTTGAAACCTTATTCTATTCTGCTCCTCGGTCTCCATTACTGAAAAACAAAATGTAAAAAGTGGTCATTTGTGTATAATCAGTGGGCAATACAGTTTTCTGTATAAATGGAGTTGTACGAATCTTTATATCAAAAGCAAAAAAATTACCTTTACCAGCCATCATCTTGCCAATCATAAAGAGTGTTAATTTATTTAAATGACTATTTTACTATGTGAATAATTTCATATCTATTTAGATTAATAAATAGGCCTACTCAAACAGATTCAGGCTCGGTTAACATCTTATTGCATCAGCACTAAAAGCAAAGATTTCAAAACTAAAAGCCATTTTAGTCATTTTGCCACTCATTAAAAATAACTAGGTAGTACAAAAGGAAGAAAGTAAAATATCGTTAAATATTTAGGACTATCGAAACTTTTTGTTATATTTAAATATATTATAAATTACTGTTAAATGAATTAACATCAACATTGAACCATAAATTATTTTTCTTTTTAATTTATATATGGCATCGGCTTATAACCATTTGCCAGGGTCGTTAAAATGGCGGAATTGAACTTTCATCTCAATTTTCAACACCGTATTCCTAAATCGTCAAGTCTAAAGTCTAGTCAGAGTCCAAATAAATAGTCAGTGCAGTCAATGAGTCATATCAGTCGATTCAGTAAAGTGGCAGAAGCTTTACTGAAAGTTCCTAGGGAGTTTTGAAGGGAACAAAAAATAGCACGTTTTTTGAAGTTGTGCCACTTGCCCACACTTGTACACATTAACGAATATTTAATGGCTAATATTCTACTAATATTACACATTATGAACCGAGATAACACAAATTTATGAGATTTTACAAATTCCACAACGTCACCCATTGAACTCCCCGGCATGGAGAATAGAGGTAAGGAGGTCCTCCTTAGGCTAATCTATCATCTATCATCTATCTAAGGCAGAAAAGCCTTATGCCGTATGGAACTTTAAAGAGGCCAAAGGAACAGACCTGAAAATCTGGGCTAGTAAAATTTGATACCTACCTATTCATTGTCACCGACATGGTCGGCCAGACGTTGCCTTTTGTAATAGGTAGAGATAGTGATGCAAATGTTATTTTATTTGTTTTAAGGGAAAACAACAAGCGCTAGCGCCTCGTTTATCGAACTTCAGTGGTAGCGCGGAGTCTAATTGGAGAGTTTTGCCGGGAATGTCAATCAGCGACGTTGTTGTATTTGTAAATCCTTCAAAATTTGTGTTATTTCGGTTTTTAATGTGTAATATTGTTAGAATATTAACCATTTAATATTTGTTGATGTGCACAAGAGTGGGCAAGTGGGACAGTTAGAAAAAGCGTGTCGTCTCCAAAACTCTCTAGGAACTTTCAGTAAAGCTTCTACTACTTTACTGAATCGATTGACTGAATCATTGACTGCACTGCCAATTTAATTGTAGTTTAACTAGACTTTGGACTTGACGATTTAGAAATACAGTGTTAAAAATTTGAACGAAAATTCTATTTCCGCCTTTTTAACTTGACACTGGCAAATTGTTAAAGTCGACGTCATTTATTAAAAAAAAAACTAATTGTCAACTAGTTGTCATTTTTGCTGAATCACTTGAAATCATGGAGAATAAAGTAAAGGAGTACCATCTACATACATGAAAAGTGTCCGTAAAATAGCGTTAAATAGGGGGCGCTACAGATGCAGACGGGAGTAAAGCGGCAAAATTTAAACAGATAATTAAATCTTAGCATCTTCTTCGGTTTTATATATAAAAATATTTTCGACTATACGAGTAATTAGAATTTTCATGATTTACTGAATTAACTACTTTTAATATACTAAAGTCGTCAAAAATTTTAAATAACTAAACTCAACTCACTTTACTTCATCTCTTATTGCTAACTTCATATCACACACCCTTGCCACTCTAGCGCCATTATGGCCAGTTTGGAACTATTATTTAATTACTTTTGTCGGACACTTTTTAGCTTTTCTGCCTTAGAGAGATGGTACTCCTTACCTCTATTCTCCATGATTTGAACAATAACCAAAGGTATCAAAACGCCTCTATTCTTCTTCTCCATCTCACAGAAATCTTTCACCGTCAAAATCATCTCCCGACGCACTTTTCACACTGCACGCTCCTTTGGCTGGGACTATATACTCCGGAATCCGGAACACTGGTGTAGATTCAGAGCATTGAAAGTAGAACTCTGCGCTAATACATTATAGTTGAAAAGAGAAGTTTCGACTGTCGAGTCAAATGTCGAGTTTTGCCGGGGACTTCAATGGGTGACGTTGTAGATTTTGTATTTTTTTTAAATGTGTTATTTCGGTTCAGAATGTGTAATATTGGTAGAATATTAACAATTAAATATTCGTTAACGTGCACAAGTGTGGGCATGTGGTACAAGTTCAAAAACGTGCTATTTTGTGTTCCCTCCAAAACTCCCTAGAAACTTTCAGTAAAGCTTCTACCACTTTACTGAATCGACTAGCTTGACTCATTGACTGCACTGACTCTCTATTTGAACTTTGACTAGACTTTAGACTTGACGATTTAGGAATACGGAGTTGAAAATTGAAACGAAAATTCTATTTCCCGTCTTTTTAAATTGATACTGGCAAATGGTTTTCAGCCGACGACATATATTTAAATGATTTAAAAATAGTCATATGTCAATGTCATACATGACAGCTCGACACTCGGAACTTTCATTTTCAATTCTATTGTATTAGCACAGAGTTCTAATTTTAGTGCTCTGAATTTTCGCCGGTGTTCCAGATTCCGGATAATATAGTCCCAGCCTTAGTCACTCTGATTTCAAGCAAAAATAGATTTAGTGCCTGTAAAAAATATTTCTTGTTTTTTTTTTATTAAATGGCTCATGGTATTCAAATTTAAACCATTGCCAGTGTCGAGTTAAAAAGGCGGGAAAAGAATTTTCTTAGAAGCTTTCAACACCATTTTTCTAAATCGTCAAATCCTAAGTTTAACCAAAGTCCGCTTAAATCGTCAATGCAGTCAAGACGAGTCGATTCAGTATACGCTTTACGCACGTGGTAGACGCTTTGCTGAAACCTCCTAGGGAGTAGACATGTTACCTAAAAAAAATTTCGTCTATTCGATGATAAACAACATGTTATTAAACAATCTAGAACCTATTTTCGTATATCTTAAAAAATAATAAAGATATACACGATTTAAATTTACAATATGAAAGAGAGCGATACCTATATCGACCTGTGACGATACGAGTTGCACCCGCCATACATATTTTGTCATTACATAATGTATGGTGTTGTTGGCGGTAGCAACTTGTGACATAACGAATCATTTTGCGAGAAAGAGACGAGCAATATTTTTTATTTGCTTATAATTTTTAATCGCGTCAATTTAAATATCTATTTCTTTTAGATTTATGTATCCTGAACCACTATAAATCTTTAACAATTTTAAAATTAAATTAAATGAAATATTCTACACTAGGCATCACCCTGTTTTGGATGGCACACAAAATAGCACGCTTTTTGTAGTTGTACCACTTGCCTACACTTGTACACATCAACGAACATATTTTAATGGTCAATATTCTACCAATACACAATAAGAACCGAAATAACACAATTTTTGGAGGAAATACAAAAACAACAACGTCGCATATTGACATCCCGGCTAAACTGTATGTCATGTTTTTCTTCCCTTCGCCCTGGTTTTTATTAGAACGCTCTTTGGCCATACTGCTCTAAATGGCTGGGACTATATTACCGGAATTTCTCCGACCGGAGAAAATTCAGAACATTGAAAATAGAACTTTTCGTTCGATTTTTAACTCTATTGTATTAGTCCAGAGTTCTATTTCTAATGCTCTAATTTTTTCCGGTCAAAGAGATTCCGATAAATCCCAACCTAATTCACGTAACGTTTAGCCGGCAGTGGCTGCAGCACGAAAGAAGGATATTAATGCTTTGAGGGCTGTAGGTTTTATAGATGGTCTCCTCACATAAAGTACCTAAGTATTTTAATTCAAAACCATCATCACGAGGGACATTCAAAAGGCACGAATGACGAAAGTCTCTGTATGATTAGCCGAAATTATGTTCAAATGGCTAAATGCGGGCTAGTATCCAGTATTTTTTTCACTCATGTTGAGAAAAAAAAACTAAATACAGACTTCGTTGTGTATGGTATCCTTATCATCTATGATGGCATCTACGTAGGTAATTTACAAATTCAACTTTTTATCGTTTTTACAACAGATTTTTACTGACTCAAAATTCCTTTCAAATTTTGTTACTTGACTTTATTCTCGATTTTGCAAGTTGGCATTTAAAATTACATTTTATGAAACAGTGTTAACGTGATAAGAGAAACTCGGAAACGCCCCGATAAGTATGTCAGAACACAGATATTTATCTGGAAATGGTTCTAATCTCTTTGAAGATGAAGATGTTGATGACGACACATTCGTTAATAGCTATAGATCAAGATTGTCTCAGGCACAACCGAAACCAGTTATGTCTCCTTACTTGTCAGAATTAGAAAGGCAAAGACAAACTATGTTAGAAAAACAAAGAGAAATCGAACAAAGGACTCTAGATTCTTCTTCGCGTAGTATAGGATTGCTAAGAGAATCTGAACAAATCGGAATTGCGACTGCAGAGGAACTGGCGCGCCAACGTGAACAACTGCAAAATACCAATAGAAGACTCGACGAAATTAACACAAACCTAAGTTACAGTCAAAAACATCTGAATGGCATTAAATCTGTATTTTACGGTTTTAAGAACTACCTGTCTGGCAAAACAGATCAGAGTCCCCAAAAAAGCCAGATGTCTCCAAGTTCAGCAAGCCAGGCAGGTACAAGTAGATTGAATGATACATTGGATAACATCAATGACATGGGCGAATCAGATAGATTCCAAAGTCACCCATCAACACGGTTGCGGGGACTTAATCAAGAAACTGCCACTAAGCCCATGTCAGACACTCAACGTGTAAATCAAATGCTTGATGCTAATTTAGATGAAATGGTCAGCCACATATCTAGACTTAAAGGTCTCGGTGTGGCTCTGGGTGAAGAAATTGAGGAACAGAACAATCTTGTTAGTGAAATACATGATAAAGTTGATGTTGCTGATATTAAAATTGGACAGCAGAACAAGCAAATGAATAAATTGTTGGGAAAGTAACCAATAATGATTAGCTCACATTTAGATCCCTTCATAAAAGACAGTACTTTACAAGAAAGCACTTACTTTGTATGCAATTCAAATTATAAGAACAGACTTTAGACCAGTGGTGGTGGTCACATTTATAGTCAAGGGTCAGATGTCTGTGAGGAATGACATTAAACTTTAAACCCTATTTGAATGTCCACTTCAGAAAGCAAGCGAGTAAAGATTTTTCTTATTTTATTGGTTAAAATCAGTTAACACTTTAAATTATAAAAAAAACTGTGCGCTCTGTACATTAAAAGAAAACATACAGGTTCAAATGTTTCAAGACACAATTTCGACAACAAATGGGCGGAGCGAGCGAGAAAATATTTGCTTGATGAAGGAATAACTTTTGAAGAAAATTTTATTTGAGTCTGTGCACTTGAAAGAAGACTATAAAATTTAAGCACCTACTAGGGTTCGAAGCGTTCATTTGTTTCTAAAATAAATGTCACTTAAAAATAGAGAGTAAATAGTGCCCAGAGATATTTCGCGAGAGCAGACTTTGCCACATGCAGCCTGCCGATGCCCTGGACTAGGATAAATACGCTGCTGTGCTGGCAGCAGGTTGACAACCACTTCTTTAAACCAATAGCAAAGAATATATTATATATTACTAACATACCTGTAGGGAAATTTTTGATTGGTTGTATTATTATATTATATACTGGGAGATTTTTAATTCTGTATTGAGAGAAACCGGTTAAAATAGGTACATGGAATAGAGTACAATGGTATACTTAGTTTACTTTTTTAGAAAGTCATTATTTACATTTTTTTCAATTGTTTTATACATTTAAAATGCTTTTTTTAAATGTATAAAACAATTTTAAAACGTATTTTAGAAAAATGATAAGAATATTATAAAATTTCAAATAATTATACCCTATTGACCCTGTTAACCCCAATGACGGTGCACGTGATTGGATTGTACTACGGCGCTCGGTTCGTGAGTTGGCGTCCCCTCAGCAGATGACTTCATGATCTTTTCTAGATTTTCCAATTGCAAATGCAGCTTTGACACAAATGCTTTTGTAAATGTTTTTATTTTTGTTTTGGTACAAAACATGTCTGGTTACTCTCGAAACTCAATAAAAAATCACACACTGTTATCACAAATCCAACAACTATTCACTATTCACAAATCCAACAACCTTCAATCACTTACTGGAATGTAAGAATGTAACAAAAACATGTTAAAAACCTATCCCAATCCAATGCATAAGACACCATTGTGAAATCAACTTAGATGTATTTAGATATTTCATATCATATTATGAAAATTAAAATTAAAAAAAAGCCTGTTGAAATTTGAATATTAGCTAAGAGTTAAATATTTGATGGGATTAAGAAGAGGAGTATTCTACAGTAACCATAGTAGACACTAAACATGTAATTTAAGTTGCCCAGATATCAACACCTTTGGGTGCTATTTATTTTGACTTTATTTGCATTATGTTCCAAATGTTCTGTGTAATGAATATTTTATTTAGTTTAATTTTTATATATTGTGATATTCTCATCCTAAAGATTTTATTAATTACTAAATAATTTTATATATCTTCTGTGTGCACTTCCTTTTATTGATATGTAATTAAAAAGTCAAAAACATGTTAAGCTTTCAGTAGGTAGGTTTGTATTTTGTAATAACCACTCAATGATCTTTAGTATACTGTTTAATAAATCGATATAAACCACCAGGCCCAGTAACATGACTGTTGATGATTTGTCAAAATCTGTAGGTGGATAAGTTGATAATTAATTAAATATTAATGCAATTATATTTACACTAAGGCAATATCGGAAGAGCAAATGGTAGAAGTATGTAAATAAATAAAAACAGATGTTCATATTATTTATATACTAGTTTTATTTTAGACTATAAGAAACGGATATTTTTTTTAAATAATGAATTAGTTTTTTTTTCAGTGCAACAAAGTTATTGTTATCTATACCATGTTGAGGTTTACAAATTTATACATTTACATATTATCTCCATTCAATAAAAGTTCGTTTTAAAAAGGTTTTGTCAATAACTGGATCATTTGCCCAAAACAATGAAACTGGTAAAAGTGAACTACAGTTGAAAACCTAAATAAATTATTTAGAATTACACTCTATAGATAACCATTACACTCAGGCTTTTAAGTTTACATACTAAGAAAATTAATCATATTAAATCAAATGTGGTAATAGTCACACACAAGTTAAAAATATCAAGAAAATTGGGAAAAGTAGGACACCTTTACTGTTTCTCCAACTTTCCAATATTAAATTTCTAAAGATAATCTGCATTAATGATATTAACTGCTCGTTCATGAATTTTCATGTGCTTTTGCAACACTCTCTTACTTGCTAATTTTTTATCACATATAGAACAAAAAGTTTGTTGACTTTGATGAGACTCTTTATGTACTTTTAAACCAAATGATGTTGCAAAACCTTTGGGACATAAGTTGCATTTATGAGGTCTTTCAGATGAATGTGAGTGAGCTATATGAACTAATAAGGAATATTTCGTTGCAAAAGCACGATTGCAGTCTCTATGTTTGCATTTAAAAGGTCTCGGTTTCTCCTGTCCTGTATGAGCATGACTATGTGCCTTTAAATAAGATAATCTGGTGAATTTTTTGGGACAAATAGAACATGCAAAATCCTTGATACCGCCATGTGTCTTGATGTGCATAGCTAGAGTAGACTTTGTTGTAAATTTTTTATCACATGTCACACAGCTGAATGATCTCCCATGACTAGAATGTGCAATTCGGAAATGTTCTCTTAATGATTGTCGTGACTTGTAATTTTTATTACAAAAACCACATTTAAACTGTGGCACATCAGAATGAGTTTTAAAATGCTGTCTCAAACCATTGGAGGTATTAAAGTCTTTACCACACTTTGCACATAGGTATCTTTTGAAATCACTGTGCTTACTCATATGGTATCTCAAATTATGTATTCTAGTGAATGATTTCAAACATAAACTACACATATAGGCCTTCTCACCGACTTTCCTAGGCACTTGCTGAGTAAGAGTGATATCTGTTACTGGTGGTAAAGGAACCAGCTCCTTATTTTGGATTTGAGGTTCGAAATCTAATACTGAATTGTTACTGAAGAGTGGAACATCATATTCGTGATCTTGATAAACAACATTGATATCAATAGTATCTACATCAGAGCGCTGAAAATTGTTGCGTGTGTTTGAAATAGTAAAAAACTGGGTTAGGGTTTCGTTTGCTTTTAAACAGTTCAATTTAAATGTGTAAGCCACCAACGCTGTCGAAACGCAAGTGGTACAAATATGTTGAGGCCAATTTTCTTCATCATTGTTCTGAAAAAAAAAAACAAATGTTTGTTTAAAGTTGGATCCTCGCATTAAACTTTAATATTGTAAAATACAATATGAGTATTTATATTAATAAATATATGTATTTACCTCCAAACAGTTGAGAAAGACAAGTATGTCTATAAGTTTAATTTTATTATCCTCATGTTCAATTAGATCTTGTATGCTCATATACATTGTTGGATCACTGAAATTAAATTCCAGAAGGCAAGTTCGACATGTGTTTCTTGTTAGTGGTACTATTAACGTCGTAAATTCCATTTTAAAACAATCATTGGATTTTTCGCATCATTGTATTTTCACATTGGCTGGAATATCGTGTTTTAATTACCAAATTAACACAACTATGTCTGAACATAGCATATTATGTTGTGGTTTCAAAAGGCATTAATTATGAAATATTTAGTTAATTTTTTTTTAAAGTCAATAACCAACTTAGTGCCATATTATAATAAAATAACGCGATCACAGAAATATGAGAAAATGTGTTGTCTGAACTCTGAATAAAGGTAAGACCGCACTAAGCGGCAGCGGAGCGACGCGACGCGACACTTCCCTACTAAGTATTATTACCAGAATTTATATCTCATACAATTTCATACAAAAAATATTTGGCCTTGCCGCGTCGCGTAGCTCCGCTGCCGCGTAGTGCGATATAATAAGCTTCAGTAGTACTACTTATTATCTATGATAATAAGTCTGATACAATTTCATACAAAGTATATTTGACCGTGTCGCGTCGCATGTAGGCATGTTGCCTAGTGTGGAATATCACATTTTTATAAATTTAATTATAAAATCGTTGAATAAAGATACATAAATATAAAAGAAATAGGTATTAGGTTGACGCGATTAAAAATTACAAGCAAATAAAAGATATTGCCCATCTCTTTCTTGCAAAATGATTTGTTACGTCACAGGTTGCTACCGCCATACATTTTGTAATGACAAATGTATAGCGATTGCAACTCATGACGTCACAGGCCGATATATCGCTCTCTTTCATATTGTAAATTTAAATCTTTGTTATTTTTTAAGATATACGAAAATGATTTCTAGTTTGTTTAATAACATGTTGTCTAACATCGAATAGACAAAAAAATATTTTTCGTCGATTCGATGTTTAAATTTTTAGGCAACATGTCTGTTGCACTGCGGCGTAGTTACGCCTAGTACTACGAACTACACTACCTACTAGTACTACGCAGCAGCGGAACTACGCAACGTGGCACGGTCAAATATTTTTTGTATGAGACATAACGCACTACGCGGCAGCAGAACTACGCGACGCAGCACTGCGCGATAAAAGTTACCAACTCACCGAGAACTCACCAAGTTCGAAGCGCCGTGGACCGTGGTGCGTCACGTAATTCCGCAAGTATTTATACTCTGTGGTTTCACTGTTGGCTGTCGCGTTGTGCGTATGTAGGGTAGAGTCCGGCAAAAATTTAGAATCATGCCCCAAACATTTAAAATGATAAGATCGGTACCTAGTTTTTGAGTTAAAAAATATTCGAAAAGTTCCATTCATTTCAAATTCGGCCATGTTGACGTTTCTATGACGTTCCGTTTTCCATTGCTTGCAGCCAAATATTTTAACTTTAGCCTTGATTTTATTTCGTTTTCTATCATAGTATTCATACTTTGAAGAATTATTTTTATGATAAATTTTATGAAAATATTTTATGTATGTAATTTATTTAAATTACTTTTATTAATTTACATTAATAAAAGTAATTTAAATAAATTAAATTAAAAAAAAAAAAAAATTAATAAATTATATTAAAATATTAAATACTGTACGCATACTTGAAGCTTACTGATATGAGATGGCGCTAGCGTGCTCGACCTCGTCTTGTCTCTTTCCTTCTCGTACCCTCTCGCTCGCACAGCTACTTGAGACCCCACCATGGCGACGCCACAAGCAGTAGCCTAATTTAATTTCATATCATTGGCGTCTGAACTTTCGACCCGTCTGCACCTACCAACAGTTCATTTTGTGATAAGTGCTTAAGTTTTTATTCTATTTTATAAGTGTGAGCCTGATATAGCAGCTATTCATGTAAGTGCTCATTTTTATTTTCCTTACAAAGTGAATACAACTAACTAACGGTTTTTACCGTTCGTATTGAAAATATTTCTATAAATAGATCATTATTTTTATAGAATCTATTATAATTAAGGTATATACGCTACTCTCTAAAGTAATTCAGTAATTTTATAAGAAAATTTAGAAAATTTTACCACTTTTCTAGAAATTTTTATCTACCTTCAGATAGACATTTTTGTACTTATTTTTTAGATTTCTTTATAATTAGAACTATTTATAATATAATGCATAGTGGTAATGCTTTTTACGTTCGTGCTTTTTAGTTTTAAGTACGTATTTTTAGTAAAACACAAATCTTTCTATGGTTTTCAAATATTTTTAACCACCGTCAAGGAATACTTTTGTTTGTCGTTCATATCTTACATTTTCAAGCTTTTTGCATGGAATCCTAATATTAGGTTTCGTTTTTAGCATGGAAAATGCCAAGTTAGATTTTAATTTTGATATTAAAGTTAATTTAAAGGAGCCTTCGGTACCAAAGGCACCTAAAATTTTCTTAATTTGCTGCAACAAATTCAACATTTTAATAATGATAAATGGAGCTAAGTTCGCTATGCAGAAGTGCAAAAGCGGTATAATGATACGCCAGGTTTTACTGATTTAGAAGCTAACGATGAGATTAAAGTTTATGATAGTCTACGTCATTTAGCTTACGCAGATAAAGCTTACGCCGGTATTAACTTTTGTTTGCTAAAACAGCGCGATGCTCTGCAACAGACTCTAAACTTACTTTTATCTTGGGTTAAAGATGAAGTAAATCTAAATGTCGACTCTTTGCATACGAAGGTTAATGAATTATTTATAAGCGACGATTATGCGTCTGTTTCTGCCGACCTCTTACAGCTCGATTGTGGTCACAGAGCTGAGGTGATACAGATGCGCCGAGATGGGATCATAAAATATGCACGTGATCCACTAACCAAATCATATTTACGCAAAATCCCTCCTTCAAATAAAAACTTTTTAATTCTGAATTGCTATCGGGAGTTCTTGATAAGGCAGGTGGCGTTAAGAAAGCTTTTATGCCTTTGATAAAACTTAAAAGTTTTAGAACTACCTCGCAGGTAGTTAATAGTGGCTCTAATCATCCCCCGCAGGGAAATAGTCATGCGCCCTCGCAGGGCATATCTCAAGGTTGCTGTGGCTCTCAACACACACGACCGTTACAGAATTACCAACCCTCGCAGGGAAGGTTCACAAGTTATCCCTCGCAGGGTTCTCATGAAAACTCTAACGCATGGCGTAGCAATAACGCTAACCGTAGTTCCTTTCGACAACGAGTCGACCGGCAGCCAGCGGTACGGCTTGAGCATGCGAAGGACAATAGAAAACGGCCTATTAATAGAGAATCCAACTCAGGTAAGAGAAGAAGATTCTGACTCGAGATTCCAAGCGGGCCGACTTTGTGCGCATCAGTCATTGGAGGTCGTTGAAGGCACCACGTTTTCCTTTAAAAATAATAAAAGTTTATCGCATACCCTTTTAAAAAAAAACCTCATCTTCGCCTCCCCGACTGACACGCACCTGCCTAGTGACAAGAAAGTGCGAAGCAATGTCAAAGGCGATTCAAAAGATGAAGGACGAGAAAGTTCTCGAAGTAGTTCGATCTTCCCCCAGCTTCATTTCGAGCATGTTTCTCGTTCCGAAACAAGAAGGCTCGTACCGTCCAGTGTTCAACTTGAGCAAGTTGAACGAATATGTACTAACCGAACCATTCAGGTTAATAAATGCAAACAGGGTCCCAGACTTCCTACAATCGAACGATTGGTTGTGCAAAGTGGATTTGTCCCAGGCCTACTTCAATCTACCAATCGCTCGAACTCACAGACGATTTCTACGCCTGATTTACGACAAGGAAATTCTTCATTTGACGTGTCTTCCCTTTGGCCTCAGCACGGCCCCAAGGGTCTTTGCCTGTTTAAGCAACTGGATTGCTCAAATTCTAAGGGAACAGGGTATACGCGTCATAGTATACCTAGACAATTTCTTGGTGGTCAATCAAAATTACCATATACTAAAATCACATATCCAAATTGTAGTGGAAAAACTTCAATATCTGGGCCTTCAAATCAATTTCGAAAAGTCAACGCTGACTCCGTACTGGGTTGTCCTGACCTTTCTGGGGTTTCAATGGCGCAATGTAAAATCTCTTCCGTTAGAGAAGGTGATAAACCTAAAAAGAAAGATTTCCGTAATCCTTCAAAAAATACACCTAAAAGAGTTACAAAGTCTTGTCGGGCTCCTCAATTTTGCTCTTTTTGTGATTCCGAGGGGACGACTACACTTTCGAGACACTCTCATGTTCTTAAACGTTGCCATGAAGAGCCCGCTTACTGCCGTGCATCAGTTGCCAAACACAGTAGAAATGGAACTGCAGTGGTGGATGGCCAATTGCGACCTGTCGTCACAAATTCATTTTCCTTCTCCAACGAAATTCTTAACTACGGACGCCTCGGACGTAGCCTGGGGAGCCCAATTGGAGAAAATATCTTTGAGTGGAATGTGGACAGGTCCAGAACAAAATTTGCACAGCAACCAAAAAGAAATGTTAGCGGTGTTAAAGGCACTCCAAAGTCTATGTCACAAGATAAAGAAATCCACAGTCCTCCTACAGTACGACAACAAGACTGTTGTGTCTTATTTAAAAAACGAGGGTGGGACCAGGTCATTACCGTTGCTCCAATTGCCAAAAGAAATATTTCACCTTTTAGACTTACACCACATAGAACTACAGGTACACAACTTACCGGGAAGGTACAACAGTCATGCAGATCATTTATCACGACATCTGAGTCTTCCGGAATGGCATTTACTGCCTCATTGCACAGAGAACCTGTTCAAGTAATGACGGACGGAACACCGATGATCGATCTCTTTGCAAGCGAAACGTCGAAAGTAGTTTCCAATTATGTGAGTCTGGATCAAACGGATCAGGAGGCGATATATCACGATGCGTTCTCCCGAACCTGGAATTATCCCCTCGCTTGGGTGTTCCCGCCACCTTATCTAGTTCCCAAGGTGCTCATGCACTTGAACAAGCTCATGCACTTGAACAAGGCGACAGGGTTCTATCTGTTGGTAGTCCCGAGATGGGAACGAGTATTTTGGAGGGCGGACCTAAGAACCCGAGCAGTAGCAGCCCCGTTCACCATACAGAATCTACACCTGAATTTAATAGACATTGCGACAGGTCATCCCCCAGCAGGAACCCAAGACATGGAATTGCAGGTGTGGAAATGTGGGGGTGGACAGAGGAGCTAAAGGACTGGAATATAAACCACCTTAATCTCCTCAAAAACCCTTGACGTCCATCGACACTAAAAACTTACAAAGTGGCGTGGAACCGCTGGCTTAGATGGTGCCGCACTAATAAAGAAAATGCCACTCATCCGTCGGGATCTGTTCTGGCAAAATATTTAGCTGATCTTCATCTTATTGATGGTCTAGCTTACAATACTATATTAGTACACAAGTCTGTCGTGACGACATTGTGCAGTGTTGAAGATGCGGGCAAATTATCTTCACATGTTCTGGTAAATCATATGCTTAAGTCGATCGCTATAAATAAATCAGTCTCTAGAAAAGCAAGTGTATGGGATATAGACGATTTATTGAAGCATTTGGAAAAGCAAATTATCGATAAAAAAATGTTTTCCAAACTTGTCGACATGCAGCCACCTTGCTCCTTTTATGCTCAGGCCGAAGAGTCCATGACTTGACATTATTAGCGGTTGATTCAGAACACTTCACTGTAAATGAAGACTCGATTTGTTTTTGGCCTCTTTACGGATCTAAAACTGATAGTGCGAACTACATCGAAGATATTTTCAAACAATAGTTCCAGAAATTTAGATCCTGTTTTTTGGGTTAAGCGGACCATTAGTTTATTAAAAGAAAAACGGAAAGAATGTAATTTACATAATCTTTTCATTAATCTAAGAAGAAACCCTAAGCCGGCCTCCAGAACGGTTATTGCTGGTTGGGTAAAAACTGTATTTCGTGAAGCAGGTATTACTGCCCCTCCAGAAAGTATTCGCTCTGCCGTAGCGTCTAAAAACTGATTTTATATTTACTTATACTTTATTCTGTAATTAATTTATACTTTACTAATAAGTACAAATCAATAAATCTATTGATCTTAGTAAGGTATTTTTTACATTCCTATTTTCTAAGCTCTTCTAATGTATAATATGCCTTCACATTGGCGTCTTTTTCCCACCAGGCGATAACAAACAGGTCTCATATCAGTAAGCTTCAAGTATGCGTACAGTATTTAATGACGGTGTTTTACCTGTAAATAAAACGCATATTAAATACTTACCATACTTGAAGCTTACATTTTTAATACTGCCTATTCGACTCAATGATTTGAAATTAAATTAGGCCACTGCTTGTGGCGTCGGTGGTGGGGTTCTCAAGGTAGCTGTGCGAGCGAGAGGGTACGAGAAGGAAAGAGACAAGACGAGGTCAAGCACGCTAGCGCCATCTCATATCGGTAAGCTTCAAGTAAGGTTTTTTAATATGTGTTTTATTTACAGGTAAAACACCGTCATTATAGGTATATTAATAAAATAAATCAGGTTGGCCTTAGAATAGGAAGTAGGTATCTTGAATTTATTTCTTTTGATGGTTGAAAATTGAGAGAAAACCCGGCGTGAAATAACGTTTGTGTAGTTTTGGGTTATGTTAGGTTAGAACTTTTTTATCACGTTCGAAACGTCCTCGGAGCATGGTCCCACACAAACCCGGTGTGAAATAACGTTTGTGCAGTTTTGGGTTAGGTTAGAACTATTTTATCTCGATCAAAACGTCTTCGGAGTGGTAACACGGCCTCACAAAAATCCGGCGTGAAATAACATTTGTGTAGTTTTGGGTTAGGTTAGGTTAGAACTTTTTAATCACGTTCAAAACCTCTTCGGAGTGGTAACACAGCCTCACAAAAACCCGCCATGAAATAACGTTTGTGTAGTTTTGGATTAGGTTAGAACTTTTGTATCACGTTCAAAACGTCTTCGGTGCGGTAACACGGCCTCACAAAAACCCGGCGTGAAAGAACGTTTGTGTAGTTTCGGGTGTTTAGGTTGGAACTTTGTATCGCGTTCAATACGTTCATATTATTGTTTTTAATCATTATAAATTATACCTAACTACCTCTGTTCATTATAATTTCGGACAAAATTAGTTCGCCCCTCTACCCCAATAATGGGGCTTGGCATTGGGCATGGGGCATTTACCCTTTCGTGAAAAGCACTGTAGATAGTTGTGCGGTACAGCGAGCAGCGCGACCTAGGCGCGACACTTCACATTTCAACAACTTGACAAATGGAGTTCATTCCGAAATATTTAAACCCCGATAAGGGTGGGACTATATTCTCCGGAATCCGGTACGCTGGGGAAAATTCAGAGCACTGAAAATAGAATTTTACGCTACTACAACAGAGTTGAAAATGAAAGTTTCGAGCAAGTCTCGTGTGTTTCATTTTCAACTCTATTATATTAACGCCTCTGCGTTAATATTTACAATGCTCAGAATTTTCTACGGCCTTCCGGATTCCGGAACATATAGTCCCAGCCTAAGTACTGGGATTTTTTTGTATTATTATTTCTCAATAATGACATCTTAACAATATGAACAATTATTTATTATGCTAATTTTTTTGTTAAAATAATAAGTTTTTAAGTAGAGTATAGACGTCTGTGAAGGGTGTTTGAAATGAAGATAGCAAAAGCAGCTTCCTTAAGTTGGCAGGCGCGTATTAACTTATTTGACTTTTTCTATGCTAAATCGTTTGTTCGTGATTGTTCGATCAAATTTGGCGTTTGTTTGATTTTAGTTTTTTCATAAACCAAAAAATTAATTCTGTCCTTAAGTTAGCCGGCGCATGTCAATTGTTTTTACTTTTTTTCTTGCTAAATCGTTTTTTCGTCGTTTGTTCGATCAAATTTGGCGTTTGTTCGATTTTAATTTTTGTGTAAAAATAATTTTAAACATTCCGACCTGAAGTTGGCGGGCGTATGTCAAATTTATTTACTTTTTTTTTGCTAAATAGCTTGTTCGTCATTTGTTCGTAATTGGTTCATCAAATTGGGCGTTTGCTCGATTTTAGTTTTTTTTAATTAAAAAATAAATTCTGAACTGAAGTTGGCGGCGCAAGTCAACTTTTTTTTCGCTTAATCGTTTGCTCGTCGTTTGTTCGTGATTGTTCAATAAAATCTGGCGATTCTTCGAATTTCATTTTAGTGTAAAAATAATTTTTAGAATTCTGATCTGAAGTTAGCGGGCAAATAGTCAATATTTTTTACTTTTTGTTGCTAAATCGCTTATTCGCCGTTTGTTCGTAATTGTTCGATCAAATTTGACGTTTGTTCGATTTCCATTTTTTTTATTAATTTAACTTTACCTGAAAAATAACAGCAAATTTAAAAAATATATAGGTAGTCTACGAAAACATTCAATAATCCAGATGAGTTAATTGATTATAAATTAATTAGTACATACTAACAGAAAAGAGTTGAAAGAGTGAAAAGCATTTATTTAACATTAGATTTATATCTAATGTTAAATAAATGCTTTTCACTATTTCAAGCAAAAGTCCATAGCCGTTTTTGCCAGACGTATGCATTCTGAACAACTGTAGAAATGTTTTCTTATTAACCAAGAAAAAGAAATATGGTTCGAAGGAAAATAGTACTTGATTTGAGGTAGTAAGGACGTAGATTCATCGTCAACAGGCAGCAAATCCAGCACCGGTATAATGGCGGTCATTTAGTACCAGTGCTGGATTTGCAGGCTAATATCTCAGTCTCTCTCAAACCTTCGTAATCTATCAGTACGTACCTATCGTACTGAGAATACGCTCTTTGCCATAAGGCACAATGCTCTTTATTGATTGGAATTCTATCAATAATTCTATAGGAGTTTTGCCGGGGAATTCAATGGGTGACGTTTGGATTTTGCATTTCTTTCATAAATTTGTGTTATTTGTGGTAGTGTGTATTATTGGTAGAATATTAACTATTTAATATTCGTTAACGTGCACAAGTGTGGGCAAATGGTACAACTTCTAAAAACGTGCTAATTTGAGTTTCCCTCCAAAACTCCCTAGGAACTTTCAGTAAAGCTTCTACCACTTTACTGAATCGACTGACATGAGTTATGGACTGCACTGACTATATATTTGGACTTTGACTAGACTTAAGACTTGACGACTTATGAATACAGTGTTGAAAATTGAAACGAAAGTTCTATTCCCGCCTTTTTAACTTGACACTGGCAAATGGTTATAAGCCGATGCCATATTTATATAAAAAATAAAAAAATATATATAATTCTTTAAACTAGAAAAAATAGTAATTGTCAAATTCGTCAAACTTCTTTGACGTGTGGTGTGCGTCGTGGGCGATAGTTTTTCGCTATATTTCATGTCTTTTTTAGTATTTTCATGAATTTATTAATATCTACAAGTGTAAAAAGCATAATTACGCTCAATTTTTTATCTTAGGGTAACGATCGCTTCCTTGAACGTAGTAGCTTTGATCTAACCTATAACGCAAGTTAATTAATACTCACTCTCGTTTGTCCCGAGCTTATAAAATTGTTACACAGTAATTTATATTACATTTTAGCTAAAGGTGCAGTGAATAGTAAACATGAGTCGGTTTTTTGCAACTGGTACAGATTCCGAATCCGAGAGCTCGTCGGAGGAGGAACAGATTGTAAGGGCGCCCGCAGCTGTTTACACGGTAAGGTTTTTAACCGCAGCTCACAATAATTCTTCAATCCACATAATTTAACCAAGTATATTATAATATTTAAATTATTTTAATGTAAATAAAACATTGTGTAAATTAATTGGTAAAATAACTTTCTTGACAATAAACTGTTTCACAAGAGATAAATATTTGTAACTGTAGTGAACTCCATGTTAACAACATTATTCACATAATTTGATTTATTAGTTCAGTGACGATGAAGAAGAAACCAAAAGAGTTGTCAGGTCTATGAAGGAGAAAAGATATGAGGAGTTAGAAGGCATCATACACTCTATACGTAACCATCGCAAAATCAGAGATTTCTCATCAGCCTTAGCCTCCTTTGAAGAGCTTCAAAAGGCTTACACTCGTGCTGCCCCTGTGGTCCAAAAAGAGGAAAATGGAATCGCACCCCGTTTCTTCATTCGGGCTCTAACTGAACTTGATGACTGGGTATCTGGAGCCTGGAATGATCGAGATGCAAGAAAGGTTTTATCCAAAGGCAACAGTAAAGCACTCACATCCCTGAGACAAAAGCTACGCAAGTACACAAAAGATTTTGAAGCTGAAATGGTCAAATTTCGTGAAAATCCAGACCTTCCTGATAATGAGGATGATGAACGTAAAGGTGAGTGCAAATTCAAATTTATTTATTTCTCTCTTTTTTCTCCTTTCTTATATCTGCAATCGGCTGAATATAATTACAGCCATAATCAGATCCTTTCTTCTAGTAATGTTAAACATGTTCTTGCATGTAGGTTAACATGTTCTTGTGATCTCTTCTTGTACATTGTGCTATGTCTTTTAGCTTCTTCCTTGACAGTTAGGATGTTAAGATGTTCATGGATTTCAGTATTGTGTGTTAGCCAAGGTGCATTGGAAATATTTCTTATTCTTATCTGCCTTATTTTAGAATCTTTGTAGTACTTCAAGGTTCAAATTACTTGCTGAGCACCACAGCTCTATTCCATAGGACCAGATAGGCTTCAAAATACATTTGTACACCAGTATTTTATTGTGTAGTGACAACTGTGATGACCGTACTATGAGCCAGTTTAGGTTGTTCAGTTGCATGTTCACCTATATTTTTCTTGGCATTTATGTGTGTAGACCAGGTAAGTTTCCTGTCCAAGGTAAAACCCAGGTATTTAACGTCTGTCTTGTGTGGTAAAATCTCTCCAGCTAGCGTAACTGGTTTGCAGTCTTCTTTACGAAGAGTGAATGTTACATAGGTGGATTTAGAGCCACTTGCCTTGATTTTCCACTTTTCCAGCCAGGTTTGGATTTTATCTATGTAGCCTTGTAGCATTCTGAGGCTTTATGTGGACATTTATATCTCGCGACTGGAGGTGTCGTCGGTGTATGTCGCTGTCTACACCATCAGATGCAGGTAAGGAGGCAGTGTAAAGGGAGTATAGGACTGATCCAAGTACAAAGCCTTGTGGTACGGATGGTTTTACATTGCTTATTGTGGAGAGCTCATCTTCAAACCTTGGAATTTCTGGTCCTGTAGGTAAGATTTCAATATCATGAACAGTGCATTAGAAAGTGTGTTTTTTAATTTAAACAAGAGACCTTTGTGCCATACTTTGTCAAATGCTTGTTCTGTGTCTAGGAATACTGCTGAGCAGTACTCTTTATTTTCCAGAGTTTGTCTGATTTTATGTACTACTCGATGTACCTGTTCTATTGTAGAATGTCGAGGTCTGAATCCGGTCTGGGATTGCATTGTTCTCTTTAAGTTCAGATTGGAATCTAGTTAATAGCACTTTCTCAAATACCCTTGATAAGACAGATAGGCGACATATTATATAGGTCGATATGAGTTTGGTAAAGTTGATGGCTTTGCAGTCTTATGAGTCATTTTTACAATATGGATGTTGCCTAGTGTGGAATATCACATTTTTATAAATTAAATTTGAAAATTGTTGATTAAAGATACATAAATGTAAAAGAAATAGGTATTTAGATTGACGCGATTTAAAACTATAAGCAAATAAAAAATATTGCCCATCTCTTTCTCGCAAAACGATTTGTTACGTCACAAGTTGCTTCCGCCATACATTTTGTAATGACAAATGTATGGCGGGTGCAACTCGTGACGTCATAGGCCGATATATAGCTCTTTTTCATATTGCAAATTTAAATATTTGTATCTTCGTTATTTTTTAAGATATACGAAAATGGGTTCTAGATTGTATAATAACATGTTGCCTTACATCGATAGACGAAAAATTTTTTTTTAGGCAATATGCCTATTGATACTTTCCATATGCTCGGGAAATGGAGTACTCTCATTATACCATTAAACAGTAATGTTGTGAATATTACAGCTTTTTAGGTAATTTCTTTAATATTTATCCGGTTATTAAATCATATCCTAGTGCCTTTTTATTTTTTAGGTTTTTAATTATTGTTTTAGCTACTTTCATTGTGGTTGCAGGTTTCAAAGGTAAGCTTAATTGTTGATCACAGTTAACTGTTTATCGATTTCTTCCTTTCTTTCAAATTCAGTTGAAGATGATTAATTTGGGCTAAAGGCTTGTTTAAGGTAATCTGCAAATATTGTTCGCTTTGCCAACAGGTTTCTGTGCCCATGTACCATCACTACACCTGATCGGTGGAATATGCTCTTGAGGTCTTTTGAGGTTTTTGGTCATTTTCCACAGAGAGTAATTACCATGTGCTGTTGCAGATAAGTTGGTAAGTTTTTGTTTTGGCAATTCATTTTCTGCATCATTGATTAGTTATTTTAATTTTCTTGCGCATCTGTTAAAAGCGTTTTTATCTATGGTCAGTCTACTGAGATGCCATCTTCATCTGAGCTTCCCTTTTTCTTTTAACTTTAGAGGAATATTAGTGTTATCTTTTGTGGCCTTAATTTGCAGAGCTAAGCGCCAGGCCGCTTCTTGTATTTTATTTGTGATGTAAAAGGCTGCTCTATCTATATCTTAATTTGTTTTTAATTTCACTTTTAGGGCTATCTCCCGATCCAAGAATCTGCGAATGCGTCCCAGTCAGTATGTTTATTGCATAAGGTTGCTCTTTTTTCATAGGGATGGAACTGAATATACCGATTTCTGCTGAATGATCCGACGACGTATGAAGACATAATGCTAGTTTAACATAGTGCTCTCCTAAACCCTTTGTTACGAAGAAGTCAAGCAGATCAGGGATTTTAGCTGGATCGGTAGGCCAATAAAAGGGTTCGCCCGTTGAGAACGTTTTTAATTTTAAAGCATCAATACACTGTTTTAACTCATATCCTCTAGTAACTAGAGCCTAGTTGTTACCAGCCTTGAGCCCCAGTGTTTGTGCTTGCTCCTCCGCTAATTAATCTTATTCCAAGGTTCCTGAAGTAATCGACGAATATTTCCTGTTTTATGTTGTGTCGAGGCGGGTAATAAACAGCACTTATGTTTATACTACCACCATGCTTCTCTTTAACTGTTATAGTGACAGCCTGCAGATAGTCCTGTTGAAATCTATTGTGTAAGTGATGTTTAATATTGTTCTTAATGACTATTGCTGCTCCAGCGTGACAAGTTCCATCAGGATGATTTACAAAGTAGATATTGTAGCCCTTGAGCATTAGATTCTTTTATTTGAGCTCTTAAATGGGTTCGTTTTTCGTTCGTTTTTCGTTCGTTCGTTTCTATTATATCATCATTATGTAATCTAACGATTACATAATGATGATATAATAGGTACTTCTCATAGTATTTTACACCGACACGGACATCTTTGAACATTACTCTGCGGTATATGGACCGATATTCAAAATTCTTTTTTTTATGTATTGGGTATAAT
This sequence comes from Phengaris alcon alcon, assembly GCA_037179445.1. NCBI lineage: Eukaryota > Metazoa > Arthropoda > Insecta > Lepidoptera > Lycaenidae > Phengaris > Phengaris alcon. Next base: position 429,181 of record JAYRCH010000459.1, read on the forward strand.
CCGAAATTGGTCTCGTCACCAAAGTGGTGACCTGATGATGGCATCCATGAGGAATCGAGGGAACTCCTCGAAATTTATATAAACACATATATTAGGGGAATCATTTAGAAAATAAGATTTATTGAGTCATTCTTTGGACTTAAGTTCTTAATGTTTAACCGCCTTTGCTGTTCCTTAATCGTCTTCAGTAAAAATTAAATTTAAAACGCCATCTTTATCGACTATCGTCAATACATAGTTCTACAGCCTCATGCTAAAACGCAATCACAATTCTAAACTATACTTATATTTTTTGTTATAGATTCCTCCTCTTCTGATGAATCTGATGATGAAGAAAAGGTCAAAGAAAAACCTAGGGCTCGTCGTTCACCTGAACCGCGCGCAAGACCCCCGCCCCAAGATGACGAGTCTTCAGATTCAATGGATTGGGGTTCCAGTTCTTCCGGTGACAGTTCTAGCTCAGATGATGAATTCAAAGGAGCTGCTACAATCCGCGAACGTTTCTTGAAGCGTACTACTGAGAGAGACGATGATGATGAAATAGACCGGCGTAGGGCCAGGAAGGAGAGACGAGAGAGAGTCGGCAAAGTTAGCAAGAAAGATCAGGCTGATGATGGAGGTGAATGGGAGACTGTTCGCAAAGGTGCGGCAACGTCTGACAAACCCAAGATGTTTGCAAAGGTATGTTTAACATGTAACATGTATGGATTCCTCATAATATAAAAATTATTTAAATGTATTTTTAATTTTTTATAGGATAGTGACATCGACGCAGCACTCGTTGTTAAAAAGTTAGGTGAAATCAGTGCTGCCAGAGGCCGTAAACGTACAGACCGTAGAGCGCAGTTGGAGCTTCTTCACGAATTACGTACTATCGCTCAACAACACAACCTTGGAGACGCCCTTCAGCTAAAACTACGCGCCGCTACAGTGGCCGCGCTGTTTGATTACAATCCAAAAGTGTCTGATGCCATGAAACCAGAATATTGGTCTAGACTCGTGGAGAACGTCGACCAAATGGTTACCATTCTATTAGCTCACGAAGATATGGTTCTTAGTGAAATGATCACTGAAGATAATGAGCAGCTTGTGACTCCACCTTTCCAAGTCCGCGGTTGCTTGCTCACTGCCTTAGAACGCCTCGACGACGAGTTTACTAAGCTACTTAAGGAATGCGATCCTCATTCTAATGAGTATGTCGAAAGATTGAAGGATGAAGTGAGAGTTTCGACGCTTATTGATCGTGTTTGCCAAGTCGTGGAACGTGATGGTTCACCACAGGAGATCTGTCGCGCGTATCTTCGCAAAATCGATCATTTGTACTACAAATTTGATCCGAGAGCTGTCAAAAAAGACCTCCCACCAGGGGAGGAAACTACAATAAAAAAAATGGAGCGCCTTTGCAAATACATTTATGCAAACGATGACTCCGATCGTCTACGAACTCGTGCGATCCTTTCGCACATGTATCATCACGCATTACACGACAATTGGTTCCAAGCTCGCGATCTTCTTCTTATGTCGCATCTGCAAGAGAATGTTCAACATTCGGACCCTAGCACCCAAATCTTGTACAATCGTACGATGGCTAATTTAGGTCTCTGCGCTTTCCGTCGTGGCAATGTTAAAGAGGCTCACGGATGTTTGGCGGAGCTGATGATGACGGGTAAACCGAAGGAGCTACTGGCCCAGGGCTTGCTACCTCAACGTCAGCACGAGCGTTCAAAGGAACAGGAGAAAATCGAGAAACAGCGTCAAATGCCATTCCACATGCACATTAATCTGGAACTTTTGGAATGCGTATATCTAGTGTCCGCCATGCTCATCGAAATTCCGTATATGGCCGCTCACGAGTTCGATGCCCGCAGGCGCATGATAAGTAAAACGTTCTATCAGAATTTACGAGCAAGTGAGAGGCAAGCTTTGGTAGGACCTCCGGAGTCCATGCGTGAGCATGCAGTGGCAGCTGCAAGAGCCATGCGACGAGGCGACTGGCGCGCCTGTCTCAACTTCATTGTCAATGAAAAAATGAATGCTAAGGTATGATTTTTATTAATTTTTAATTTAGTTCCTACTTTAATGTATCTGAGTCCTGACCTATGCGGACTTAATTGTAAGTCGTAACTTACATTTGTACATGACGTACATCTTAATCAAATAGTTACTTATTCCAATAATAATATTAGTATATTTTTAAATTGTATATTTGTAATGTTATTTTATAATATTATTTATTATAAAAACACAGTGCAACAACTTCAAAATAATAAAAAAACACTAAACAAATAACTGAAAAAATCGATTAAAACTGTGAGCCGTATCATGGAAATTATCTTATAACTTTATAAGTTTTTTATTTTTTTTTTTTTATTTATTCAACCTTGAATCTACCATAACGGGCCTTATCCTAATGCGATAGACAAGTATCTTTATTATTAACATTTTGCATCTTAAAAACATAATAACAAAAAATAAATAACCTTTCTTACATATTATCTATTAACAAACTCAAATATTTGGTTTATCACACTTTTAACTTATAACATATAATATACTATGATGCCTTTCTAAAGTCGTTCAATGTACAGTTAAACACGTCAACCAGCTCGGCTATCGCATTGAGCGTGCGAGCAAGTTACTAGCTGTACCCAATAGACGTTCTTCTCAACTACTACCTACATAAACCTACAGTTTCTACACAAACAACTATACCTACGTATATAATCTAAAGTATATAATCTACCTACATCTACCAAATCTACTACCTACACTCACACCCTACAACCTATACCTACCTACAACCTACCCCTAAAATCTACAGATGATATGTGAAAGAGTTATGGACCACTGAGGGTTGGAAGATTATTACAGTACTAATATCGCTATCGCTATTAAACAATGGGGGTTGGTATTAGAAGAGTAAAAATTAAAGGTAATATTTATTTTTAATGCCAAATTATATAATAACAGAAGAAAAAATTGGTCAAGGCGTTTCAGATTTGTCTGTAACGAACCCCCTCACACGAGAATTTTATATTTCATCTAAGATAAACTGCTTTTTATTTATTCTAGGTTTGGGACCTAATGGTTAATGCGGATAATGTACGCGCAATGCTCGGACGTCTCATCCGTGAGGAATCCCTTCGTACATACTTGTTCACATACTCCCATGTATACGCATCACTGTCTCTCCGCTCGCTGGCCGACATGTTTGAGCTACCGCGACAGCGTGTACATTCCCTCGTGTCTAAAATGATCATAAATGAGGAGCTGCTGGCTTCTCTCGATGACCCCAGTGAATGTGCTATACTGCATCGTTCTGAACCAACTAGAATGCAAGCACTAGCTCTACAATTGGCAGACAAGGTATTTGAGACTAACTTTTATCAGTGATTAATCAGATAATTGGAGATAACAAAGTTACATTAAAGATATTATGAGCCTATCAATACAGATTCTCCTAAGAATAGTATCTCATGTGTGATTTGGACCCTATCATATTTTTACGTTTCCGTAACAGTTATATTCTCGATTTTCAGGTAGCAAACTTGGTGGATTCGAACGAGCGTATTTTCGAAAAGCAAGGCTCGTTCTTCCAGCGCGGTGGCGCTCCTCGGGGCGAAGGCAGGCAGCGCGAGCGCCCGCGTGAAGGTTGGGGCCGCCGACAACGCAACCGCCGTCGCGACGATGAACGTGCACATGACGATTAAGACGGTTGCCTATTCATGTCACAGTGCAAACTTATGTTCACCCTGAATTACAAATTTCGATGACATCTTCAGAATACCGTCACAAAAATTGCAACATTTATTATACTTTTATCAGTTTACCCTAGATGCAGGGTTAAGTTAGACAAGTTTACTGCGCCATAAACACCTGGAAATTAACAGCAAATATATCTAAAATTACTGTTTTAATAAAGTATTCAACATTATAATGTATTTATTTATTTAATACTTATTTTACATTTGTAAGCATTTTGCAAGAACTATACTTATAAATCCTTTACAATTTTTTTTGCTATTAAATCAGCGCAATTTTTATGAAAACCATTGGTTTATACATAGTTAAGAGTTATACAGGAATATATTTATTTTAATGAATTTGTAAAAATATATTTTATAATTTGTAAGATTATCTGAACTAGGCATGTTGTCTAAAAAAATTTTTTTTAATCTATTCGATGTTAGGCAACCAACGTAAACATGTTAATAAATAATCTGGAACCTATTTTCGTATATCTTAAGAAAAGAAGAAGAACAAACAATTTAAATTTACAATATAAAAGAGAGCCGGGCGATATATCTGCCTGTGAGGTCACGAGTTGCTACCGCCATACGTTTGTCATTACAAAATGTATGGCGGTAGCAACTTGTGACGTAACAAATCGTTTTGCGAGAAAGAGATGTGCAATATTTTTTATTTGCTTATAATTTTTAATCGTGACAATCTAAATACCTGTTTCTTTTAAATCTATGTAACTTTAATCAACAGTCTTAAAATTTAATTTATAAAAATGTGAAATTCCACACTAGGCAACATCCCTATTGCTGAATTGAAAGTTCATAATATTATCATTTATCATACACACTTTTGACTCTAGCAGTCGTATTGTCGTCATCGTCAAAAACTCGTCAGATTTTGAACTTAAAGTGCGATCATTTACCAAATTCGATTGCAGACGGCAAAATCCACGGAGTGGACCACTGATTTAGTTCGCTTCGAACTAAATCCGACCGGTACGTGGATATATAGAATAATAAGGTCTGCCGGAACAAATCCAAGACGTGTCTGTTGGCAGTGGCACTGTAATTTGATTACATTTGTCGGACACTTTTTCAGTTTTCTCCAATATTGAGATGGTCCTCTATTCTCCATAATAACATCCTTACAACTTGCAAACAACTTAGATTAAAATATTAGCCGGCTATGACAACGGGCATAATGCCAGTATCCAGGTTTTAGTCGAATAAAAGAAGCTAGTGACAGATTTTATATCTATGGGTTTTTTTATTCAAACGTCATATTTGTAATGGGATAATGGCGATTTTCGAAAATTAATTTAGTGCGGAAGAGTATCACGTTTAGAGTAAATATTAGCTGTACATGCGAATTATGGTATATAATTAATACTGTAAAATTTAAATAAGTTTTTCTCTACTAAACGTTGTATTTAATTTGTAATAGCTTTAAAAATAAAGCAAATACAATGGCTGCAACCAGACGACTTCAAAAGGTAGGCATTTCATGAATATATAAAAAATATAATTGTGGTTGGGATCAAAATCAAATCTAATTAGAAAATTATGTTTTCTTAGTAGTATTATGAAATAGTGATATTAATGTTTTAGGAACTAAATGACATACGACAATCAGGACTGAAGTCATTTCGCGATATCCAAGTTGATGACACCAATATCTTAACATGGCAAGGGTTAATTGTTCCCGTAAGTAACAGTATCAATTATTTACTGTAAAGTAACCTAAACTTTCTACGAGACTAACTAATAACTAAAATAATAAAAATAAAATTTCTTGTGTATTTCAGGACAATCCACCATACAATAAAGGTGCATTTAGAATTGAGATTAATTATCCTGCTGAATATCCTTTCAAGCCTCCTAAAATAAGCTTTAAAACGAAAATTTACCACCCTAATATTGATGAGAAAGGACAAGTTTGTCTACCCATCATAAGTGCAGAAAATTGGAAGCCTGCAACAAAAACAGATCAAGGTAAAAATATTGAAATTATTTATGTCATACTGTAGAATTTCCGTAAAATACTTTAGATTCGATTTCTTTTTTAGTAATACAAGCATTAGTTGCTCTTGTAAATGATCCAGAACCAGAACATCCTCTTAGGGCTGAACTTGCTGAAGAATTTCTCAAAGATAGAAAAAAATTCACTAAAAATGCAGAAGAGTTTACTAAAAAACACAGTGAGAAGAGGCCTACTGATTAAATAAGTTCTTTTGAACAGTTAAATTCATTATATTTAGAATGCTTTCTAAAATATTTATCTTGAGCATTTGTCTTATTGAAAATACTGTAAGTATTAAAAGCATTTTTTTATGATTAAACAGAAAAAATACATAACAGTTATGAAACCTAACAAAAGCCAAACAAGCTTATTTCTTACCTAACCAATAGAGTAATATATCTACACTAAAGGCAAATGTGGTTATGTTTTTCCTTCTGTGTTAAGTATAATATTAAAAAGGTTTTGGTGTAAGTTTTTTTCAGTAAAACATAGGGCATGAGTCACAGGTATTATTATATTATACTTATCTAGTGTTATTATTGTTAAAGAAAAGATTTGTTTTTGTTATAACATTTTGAGAAGACATGCTACACAATTAAAATTGTAAATAGCACACAGACTATAATGTTCATATACATAATAATTATACACTGCCGCCAGTGTATTATTATTATCTATATGAACACACATAAACTGAATCATAGTGCAAGATAAATTTAAATGAAATATAATTAGTGAAAGTGCAAACTATTTTGATTTATTTCAATGATAATGTTAAGACTGGTACTTAATCTGATAAAAAAATCAATTCATGTGTGTATAGGTCAACTTTCTCACTAAAAGAATCAAATTACTCCTTTTGCAGCTTTTTGGAATGAAACAGTGAATAGAATAAAAACGGCTTTATTATGAAAATTTTACAATACTAAAAAAATAAAAAGTTTTATTTGTTTTTAATAAGGTGTATTACTTCCTCTTGCCCTAATAACTGAAGTCGGTTTCGCATCGACCTGATCAGTGTTTTTAAAAGATCTTGCGGAGTATTGTCCCATTCTTGTGATAATGCAACTCTGAGCTCCGCAACCATTGTTAGGATTCGGATTTCTTGTAAATACAGCTCCCTTTTAGGTTGTCCCACACGTGTTCTATCGGATTGAGGTCCGGGCTACATGCTGGCCAATCCATGGAACGAATCTCAACCTGAGTAAAACTTTTGCTCAACTTGCCTCGCTGCGTGCGGTCAGAGCATTATCCTGCATCAGAATGAAGTTTTCGCCTATAAATCCATATTCGTGAGAGAAAAACGTGTTTAAGATAAATACAGACTAGCAATTAAACAATTAGTAACGATAATTCAACATGTAACAAAACAAAAAAAATAACCATCAATCACAACATTAACGTAACGAGTTAATCTATAGTAAATTGACAAGATTTCTTCTATAGAATATTTTCTTTCTTTTGTGACAGTACCATATTTAAATTTGATTTTGTGTGTTTATAAACCAGCCTTTATTTTCCAAATAAATGTAAAAAGTTTGCATATTTCGTAATAAAATTTGATTGAATGTATTCTTGCACTATGATGGAGTTTATGTGTCCGCCAGTGATTACAAATTATTAAATTATTGTTTGATTATAAACATGGTTTGTGGACAACATTTCTTTAAATTTAAGATTGTCTTGAAATAAAACATTGAAAATTATTAAAAACTATTTAATCACTAAAATCATATACATCAGCCTTTTCAGAGTGCAGTTTATTACTTTCCTTAAAATTCATATAGCATTTAATCTTCTTATCATTTATGGTTTGTTTAATTTCACTGTCTTCTATGACATCATTAGATTGCAGACTATCACCTAAATATTTTCTTAAGTTTCCTGTAATAATAAATATATTTTTAAATATCATATGAAATAAATTTGCTTTTATAAATATTTTTTATCATTTACCTTCAACTGTTTTAACACATTCTTGTAAATATTCTATTGAATTCAAATCTTTGCTTAACAGTGGTTGCACATTTAATAGGAAATCAGGTCCATATTTTGGCCAATAGTTGTGTTCTGGTATATTTTCATCTAACTTCACACCAAGCACTAAAGCTGTAATGGATGTCCATAGTTTTGCAGCATTAGGAAAGTTGTAGCCACCTAAAATAAACCATTATTTATGAGTCACATGTATATGAGTCAGTCAATAAAATATTGAAGTTTATAAATTTCACCTCCGCCTAATAACATTGTGGGTATTTTTTTATCCAGTACATACTGGATACAAGTGCAGTAGCCATTTAAAGTCAATCCACCACCTCCCTGTGGATCATTAGCAAGAGCATCCGCACCACATTGCACAACAATTACATTAGGCATGAAATAATCATGCACTAAAGTAAATGTCCTGAAAGAATACAAGGCCAAGTCATAAAATTCAAAGATAACAATATAAATCTTGCATTTATGTGATTTAAGATGCCATTGATGAGTATATAAAATGCAAAACATTATTTGTTTGGACATTTGTAAGTGACCAGTAACTAATTCAACCATAGTTCATTTTAAAGGGTTCTTTTGCCTCTTGGATATGAAATAGAAAATGTAATAATAGGTCTTTACCTATGAAATTGCCGTTCTGCAGTACTGGCCATTTCAAATCAAAATAATTTTTGTTTGGCTAAGAATTCTAATTTCAAATTAATTTTATTTTAAAAACATGGAATTATTTTCCTAACAGTAGTCATTTGTTTATTGATTAGTGTTACATTTTCATCGCATTTCACCCTGCTGAAAGTTCCAGATAAAAAACCATGATTGATGGGAATAGATGGGAAGTTATTGTAAACTATTTTTTTGTTTTTGTTTGAAACAGGGATTCCAAATACTTTATAGAAATTATGTCAATTTTTATCTGGTTTTATCTGGGCATTTTACATCCAGATAGTTCTATCAGGATCCCTAATGGAACTTAACATTTTATAACGGAGTTTTTCCACAGGGCAATCTTTTTCGACATCATGAATACGTTAAAAATTCGAGTAATTATGGAATATGAGTACCGTCGTGGCAGCAACGCGGCACAAGCGGCACGCAACATCAACGACATTTACGGAGCTAACACTAGAAACCAACGCACCACCTGTTATTGGTTTGCTCGCTTCCGTTCTGGAAATTTCGACCTGAAAAATGAACCTCGCGGTCGTCCGAGGACTTTGTTCGACAATGACGAATTAAAGGCGATTGTGGAAGCTGATGATACACAATCTACGGCTGAATTAGCAGCAGCTTTCGACGTTAGCGTCAAAACAATATTAGTCCATTTACGTCAAATTGGCAAGGTAAAGAAAGCTTGACATAATGGGTGCCCCACGAACTCAATGATCGCCAGCGCGAAGTACGCGTCGAGACGTGTCTTGCACTGCTCAACAGACACACAAATGAAGGAATTTTGAACCGCATTATTACCTGCGATGAAAAATGGATTCTGTTTGATCGCAAGCGCTCAGCAAGTTGGTTGGATCCTGGTTCAGCACCTAAACAATGCCCTAAACGAAAACTTACCCCTAGAAAAGTAATGGTCACTGTTTGGTGGTCTAACGCCGGTGTGATTCATCACAGGTTCTTACCAAACGGGGTGAGCATTACTGCAGATGTGTACTGTGAAGAACTGAACACAATGATGAAGAAGCTGGCACATCTCCAACCAGCATTGGTCAATCGCTCGTCTCCGCTGCTCCTGCACGACAACGCGCGACCTCATACTGCACAGCAGACGGTCTCCAAGTTGCAAGAACTGGGGTTAGAAGCTCTCCGTCATCCGCCCTACTCACCAGACCTTGCGCCTACTGACTACTACTTTTTTCAGAATTTGGATAACTGCTGGAAAAAAATCAATACCCGAGAGGCAGTACAAAATGCCTTTGAAGAATTTGTTGCCTCCCGTCCAGCTGATTTCTTTAAGAAGGGCATCAATAAACTGCCACTGCGTTGGCAAAGATGCATTGATTGCATAGGTGATTACTTCGATTAATACAAATAAAAAATACACGAAAAAAAAATTCGTTTAAATTTTTTCATACAAAACGGCAATTTCATAGGTAAATACCTAATATAATGCCTATCAATTATATTAGGTCATTATATATGAAATTGGCGTTTTATAAAGGAGGAACATAAAGTCGATTTTTTTTAAACAATATATTTATTTAATCAAAGTATTATACCATCATATATCTATGCACTTTTGGCATCTCATAGGTAGTTCATTGATTCCTTTACTAAAAAAACCATTCGGACAGGAATCAATAAAATCTTTGAAGGCGCTTTGGACTGCTCCATCAGAGTTAAATTTTTTCCCTTGCAAGAAGTTATCCAAATTTCGAAAAAAATGGTAATCTGTTGGAGCAAGGTCCGGGGAGTACGGTGGATGTCTTAGACAGTCTAATTGAAGCTCCTCTAATTTAGTAGCCATCGGTTGTGCAGTGTGTGGTCTAGCTTTGTCCTGAAGCAGCAGTGGCCTACAGCGAATGACCAACCTCGGTTGTTTAGCAGCTAGCTTTTCCATCATGATTTGCAGTTGCTGGCAATAGACATCTGCCGTAATCGTCTGGCCAGATTTAAGAAAGCTGTAGTGAACGACACCGGCACTAGTCCACCAAACGCTCACAAGTAACTTTTTTTGAGTCAATTTTCGCTTGGGGCAGTTTGGCTGGTTCGCCAGGGTTCAGCTATTGCGATGAGCGTTTCCGATTATCGTACAGGATCCACTTTTCATCACAGTTAATGATTAGATTTCTAATCCCTTCATTATTGTGCCGGTTGAGTAATGTAACGCCGCAGTCGACGCGAGATTGTCGGTTTGCTGCACTCAATTCATGAGGTACCCACCTTTCGAGCTTTTTCACCTTCCCAATTTGCTTCAAGTGGATTAAAACAGTTTTATCACTAACACCGCAGCTTGCAGCTAACTCGGACTTGGTTTGCGATGGATCCGCTTGCCCTCCTTCAATTCTTCATTATTAACTTTGGTCTCTGGCCGTCTACGGGGCTTGTTCTGCAAGTCGAAATTTCCAGAACGAAAACGTTGGATCCAAAAAAAAAAGTTTGTATCTCATATAGTTTAGAAATGCTAGGTAGGGACCAACTTAAAAACCACTTTGGAGGCTGATTACTCGAAAATGGTACTTTGTAAAAAAGTCATGTAATTAGCCTTGCCTTTATTGTAAAAGACCTATACGATGACCAACAATACCCTACACGATGGGCTAGAATGCAAAAATATTTTTCATCCCCACTTCACATGTAAAAATGTAAAATTATTTTATGATGCCAAAACAGAGATCTATACACAATCTATAACTATACTAAATTTCATAGATTTAAATTCGTAACTACAGAAGTTCAGACAGACGGACGGACAGAGCGAAACTATAAGGGTTCCTTGTGTATTACGGAACCCTAAAAACTTTGTTTTGAGATCATGATCATGCTGTATGTTGCATACATGTCAAATGAGCTTTTGACATGTATGCAACATACAGCATGGAGCTAGTTTGTCACAAAATAATGTAATATAAAAGTATCAGTGTTTATAGCATCAACAATTGTTTTTGTTGATGAAAGATATATATTTTTTAAATATTGTTACGGCGCTTTAATTTGTAGAGTGTTCTAGGATGTTACGGCCGCGGCGCTCAAATGTATAGTGTTCTAGAAGCTTCTAGTATGGAAAGTACTAGAACGTTCTCGAACATGCACTGTACCATTTTCAACCCAGCTCGAAAGTTCTAGATTGTTCTATGTAGAAAGTTCGTACATATAAAGGGGCCGCCGCCGACCGCCGTCAGTTGAGTTAACCACAAGCGTTCTTCGAGTTAATTTCAAGGGATACCTAGTGAGTAGTGCGATTACTCTCTGCGAATCCGGCTACGAATTACGATTACGACATTTTGACGTGTTGGAAGACCAGACCTGTGTTGGTGTGGAAATTCGTAGTGAATAATCTCACTCAGAAAATACTAGCGTTTTACTCCAAATATCGGGCTGTAATCCCGTAACAATATCAATACCTACTTTTGAAAAGCATATATGAAACTTTTGTCAGAATAAGCTGCACGTAGAGGAAAATTGCATGTGTATCCTTGACCATTAAGAGTGCCTATTTCCTCAATACCCCCAGTGCCAGGGTAAAATCCTGGCTCATATTTGTGAAAGGATAATGTGAATACAGATTTACTCAAGTTGTATGCGTCTTGAACACCATTGCCTGTTATCAATAAAGTTAATAATGTTAAAAACTGGTGCAAAATTTTATAATATTTAAAAAGGTTTTATTTTTACCCCCTTACTAATAAAAATATTTACACAGTGGATATGATATACAATGTTTTTTCCTTTTCTGATACGTTGGAAAAGTAGCTTGACAACCAAGGACAAAACATTGTATAACTTATTCAATGTGTAAATATTTTCATTAGTAAGGGGGTTAATTTATATGTGAACTATGGAGTGTAGATCACTCTATAATGTGAACTAAGAACTTACCATGATGCACATCTAAATCTACATAAAGCACTCTAGAGAACTTTTTGAGAAGCTTCTCAATTGCTATCACTATATCATTCACATAGCAAAAGCCTTCAGCGGTAAATCTGAAACATTTAATATTGTCAATATTAAATTCTTATAGTTTATCTTTCAGAATGAGGATATTCTAAAAGTTTAAGATATTTGCAAATCAAATATATAAAAGATAATATCAGAAAATTAATCCATACTCTGTTCAGATTCAATTTAAACTTTTTGTCAAATCACATTAAAATTGGTAGCATTATTTGCTCTCTGTGCTATTTGTGTTCTATGGTCTCTTTGTTTACAAAACAATAAATTAGAACCAACTGAAATTTGTGTATAATAAATTTTTACCTCTGTGCATGATGCCAACCTCCACACCAGTTAATTACTACATCACATAAGCCCATTATGATACATTTAGCGGCTGTAATAGAACTCCCTGCGACTGTGGACACGAGGCTGTACATATTGGAAATTGGTTGGCAATCATATCCTGTAGATTAAAAAAAATGTAAAAAGAAAATTATATTGAAACATTCCAAACTAAAATGCACCATTTACTAACCAATTCCATACTTCTCATCTTCACAAGTTGGAATGTAATCCTCTTCAATATCGAAGAGAGATTTCAAATGATTAACATACAGCTCAGAATGAAAAGACGTTAACTCGTTATGTGTTGCTGGAACAGACCTGACGACATTACAGATATACTTTGTGAGACCATAAGCTGTAATAAGTTCATGAACTAAGGAAGCCTGCAAAGATTTTTAATATTGTTATTAAATATTATACAAACGTTAAACCTGTTTTATTCTTATATAGGCCAAAACTGACATGTACACAAATAACATGATTTTATAGAACTTTAAAAATTAAAATATGAAAAAGTCATTACTCGGCCAAATATAGCTGGTAGACGATCGCACTCTTTTATAAGGTTTTCGTCCCAAACATAAACAGTCTTATTTTCACTCATTTTATACAGTTTAAATACCTGTGATATCTATACACTATACACTTCTTTAAAGTAAAAATGTAAAATTAAATTTATTTGTGCTTGGCGCCATTAGCAGACTTTTGACATTTTATTTTTTTATTTTTTAATGTGTTCCAGTCACAGAAATAACTAGACGTGTGTAGTTCGCGAATGAGTCGTTCAATTTTTTTTTTTAATTTATTCATGACCATGGATACAAAGTCCTTCAGTCGGAGTCGTTCAACTTTTTTTTTTTTTTTTAATTTATTCATGACCATGGATGGATACAGTCGTTCAACTGTTGTCTTGTGTTGCCAAAAAAATATTTTTTCGTCTATTCGATGTTAGACATTATACAATCTAGAATTTTCGTATATCTTCAAAAATTACGAAGATACAAACAATTTAAATTTACAATAAGAAAGAGAGCGATTTATCGGCCTGTGACGTCACTAGATGCTCCCGGCAGTCAAATAGAGCATTTGTCACATAGAGCATTAATCCAACCGGAGTAGCCATTGTCAGGCGTTCCCCGCTGCCAAAGGTACGAGACCGCTGATCACGGTATTATTAAATAAAACTAGTTGACGCACGTTATTGACGTATTCGGCAAATCACAGTGAGCCAGAACGAACTGGAGCTAAAAATGCCGAATTGCTGTGTTTTTTACTGTAAAAAGAGATTGAAAACTTCTAAAAAACAAAAGGACAACGTTACTTGCCATCTGTAAGTATTATTTTGTCTAAATATTAACTAATAATGCAATAAATAAGCAAAAAAAAAAATCTCAGTCACTAAGTGTTGCCACTGAATAGTTCAAGATCCTAACTTAGGGTAATATTTAAAAGCAGTTATAAAAACTTATATTTCATATTCGTTCTTGTTATTACTGTTTTAAAATGAAGAAACATAACTAATTAATTTTATAGTATTTGCAATTTTGTTTTTCTTCATAATATTATGTCACTAAATACAATAAACATTTGGTAATTATTAAAAAAATAACTTTTCAATTATATCATCAAACTTTTGTTTAAATTCGTTATTCTTTATTACAATAAAATATGTGCGGATAAATTTATCTTAAAATTATGCATTTTAAATTTATAGACAAGCCACACTGCAAAAAAAATGAGGACTGTGACAGCACAAAAAATATCAATATCTACTTATCAGTATGTTATTCTGACTATACATTAGATATAATGATTCCGGATGTCTGGATTCGAGGTTGTGCAAAGCATGTTTCGTGGACTAAACGTACGAGAACAATTTGCTCACAGCATTTGAAGGTTCATCTTATAAAGTACAAGTGAATAACAAGAGGATATATTTTAATACGTATTAACTATAGCATACTAAGCAAAATTGTAAATTGAATATTGTAGTAAAACAAAAATAATTTTAAATTATTTGTCTCAAGAGAAAACTCGTGTTTCCAAAATCATTATTTTTGAACGTAACTTTTTTATATACATTTTAAATAAAGATTTTAAGAAGTTTTTCAGTTTCACTTATTTCAATTTTTCTGCAGACTAAAGGACGTCACAGACGTCGAAGATAATATCATTTTTTATCTTAAGATGCCTAAGTAATATGAAAATGTACAATATCTTAGCCATCTGTGATAGTTCAAACAAACTGTATAGCAAGCTATATTTCATCTTAGCATAAAATGTTATAGTATCCTCGCCATCTGTAATGCCCCTTAGAAATAATATAATAGCTTAAAAGGTTATTCACGCATTCATTATAATAAAACACAGTTTTTAAGTAGATAGAGAGCTACTAGACAATGGTAACAATTTAATTTAAAAGGGGAATCCTACTACTATTATAAATGTGAAAGTTCATGAGGGTGGATGTAAAGATGGATGGATGTATGTACGGATGATTGTTTGTTACTCTTTCACGCAAAAGCTACTGAAAGATGAAAAAAGTGAAATAGTCCACCGATGAAAAAAGAAACCGAAAAAGTACGCAACGTTTAAAAAAGGCTGCAAATCGGACTAAAGTTCGCAAAACGGCAACACTGCATATTATTAATTTTCCTGTCATTATCTGTAATTTCTACATTAGTCGTAGAGTACGAGCCATGAGGAGTAACGTGACACGACATCTGGTGGACACAAGCGGAAATAGGTAGTACCTTCTATCGCTAACAGATGGCGCTAATAGCACGTACAGAATAATCTCGTTGGTTGGAGAAAGTTCTGGTGTCTTCCACTCACTTCTAGATGGCAGTAATTGGAATATATAAGAAGGCTAGTGGCGCAACCACAGGTCAGTTCCTATGACACTGTTGTGAAATAAAATAGTGCGTACCTCCTTAAAACGTGTTTGTGCGTGTTTTAGTTTAAGACATCTTTGTAACAGTATTTTGATTTGAATTGTTGCTTTTGTGTGTGATTTAGTAGTATGGAAAAGAAGCGAAAAATTGATAGTGAATGCAGAAAATTCAAAGATCAGTGGAACATTCAGTATTTCGTAATTGAGTCCAGTAACAAGGCGCTATGTTTGATTTGCAATGAAAGCATAGCCGTTCTCAAGGAATATAACATTAAACGTCATTATGAAACAAAACATTTTAAAAATTACTCATAATATACAGGAAGTTTGCGGACAGAAAAATTCAAAGCTATGAAGCGCGTATTGAAATCGCAGTTCAATCTTCATTTACAAAACTCAAAACTGAACAAGCTGGCTGCAACTCGTGCCAGCTTTCGTGTGGCTCTTGAAATTGCAAAACGTGGAAAACCATTCACCGATGGAGAAATGATCAAAGAATGCATAATTGCAGTAGCCGAAGAAATGTGCCCTGAAAAGGTAAATTTATTAAAAACTGTCAGTATGTCAGCAAACACTATGGCTCGAAGGGTAGAAAACATCGCTGAAAATATATCCTCTCAACTGTTCGACAAAAATGGACATGTTCTTTGGCCTTGGATGAGTCAACGGATGTGTCAGATACTGCTCAGGTGTTGATTTATATTCGAGGAGTAGATAAAAGCTATGAAGTGCATGAAGAACTTCTTGATATGTATAGTATTCATGGCACAACTACTGGTACAGATATTTTTAAAGGAGTTGAAATGGTCATTAATCAAAAGAACCTTCGATGGAAAAACTTGAAATGTATTACAACTGATGGAGGCAAAAACATGAGTGGGAAAGATAAAGGAGTGGTCGCTATTATGTCAAAGGCTGTAGAAAATGACGGTGGTTCAAAACCATTAGTCTTACATTGTATCATTCATCAACAGTCTTTGTGCGGAAAATGTCTGGATATGTCTGAAGTTCTGTAAGTCATATCAACTATTAATTTTATCAGATCTTTTGGGCTGAATCACCGACAATTCCGACAATTTATTGAAGAGATTGGAGAAAATGACTTACCTTATCATACTGCCGTACGTTGGCTTAGTTATGTCCTTCAGCGCTTTTTTGAACTTCAAGCAGTGATCGAATTTTTTTTGAATGAAAAGCATCGCCCTCTTACTGAATTACAAAACAACGCATGGCTGTGGAAGTTAGCATTCTATTTTGATTTGACAAAACATGTGAACGAACTGAATTTGAGATTGCAAGGAGAAAACCAGCATCTTCCTGATTTATACACTAATATCAAATCATTCCGGAAGTAATTGATACTGTTTCAATCACAACTACGAAGTAAATGTTTTTGACATTTTAAAACATGTGAAATATTCAGCCACACCACTGAGACTGAGTTTCCTATCGAATTTGCAATCGAAACTTTGTGTGCTTTGAAAATAAATTTTGATACTCGTTTCTCGGACTTTGATGCCACTGCGAATCAAATTAAGATTTTTCAGAATCCTTTTGATACTGACATTGAAACCCTAGCCCCGGAACTTCAAATGGAAATGATTGATCTACAGTGCAGTGATATAATTAAGAACAAATATCAAAACTCATCTTTGTTGCAATTTTATAAGGGTCTTCCACTGACACAATTTGATAATTTGCATAAATTTGCTCGTGGGCTGTTTTCTGTTTTTGGTACTACTTATTTGTGTGAGAAGAGCTTCTCCAAAATGAAGTACACAAAAAATGTTTACAGATCTAAATTAACTGATGAGCATCTTAAATCTCTTTTAATAATTGGTACAAGTAAAATTAGTCCACAACTACAAACTATTGTCAGTGGAAAATCTCAATTACATAAATCTCATTAGTATTTCATATGTCATTATGCTTGTTATAAGTTATGTTGTTATTTAAAATGTATAAAATGTTAGTTGGATTCATTTCAATAATTTGTTAGTTACTATATACTGAAGTTAAATTTTCTGCATATTATACATGTCTTCACTCATTACAATTCTGTGTTTCTTTATCCAACTTATCACAAAAACAATAACAATAAGCCTACAACAATGTTATGAGTAGTTAGAGTAGATGTGATATTAATAATTATTCAACATAAACTTAGAATACTTCAGTAAACTAAATTTAATTTGCTTTAAAAAATATGTTCTCTAAAAGGAGTTTTCAAGTATGCTAGCTCTCCGCGGGCCGGACAAAATCTGTCCGCGGGCCGGATGTGGCCCTCGGGCCGTAGTTTGGAGACCTCTGGTTTAAACTATTGCCCGTGTCAATTTTCATTGTGTCAGGTGAAACAGAGTTTTAAAGCTGGGACTATATGCCCCGGAATCCGAAAGGCCGTGATAAATTCTGAGCATTGAAAACAGAACTGTGCGCCAATACAATACAGTTGAAAAGCGAATACATAAGTGTCGAAACAAATGTCAATGTCATATAGGACAGCGCGACACTCGTAACTTCCATTTTCAACTCTATTGTATAAATGCAGAGTTCTATTTTCAGTGCTCTGAATTTTCTAATAAATCTCGTAAATATAGTCCCAGCGTAATTAATCTAACAGTAGAGAAATCTCGATCTACGAAATTTGATTTTTGTAAAATAATTCGTATAATTTAAATAAATAAAATCGAAAAAAATTATATAAACTCTCAGAATGGTGCAAAACCTTTGCAACCGTGCCGTGCCGTTAATTGCCGAATAGAAGTAAGGAGTACCATCTCCATACATGAAAAGTGTCCGTAAAATAGCGTTAAATAGGGGGGCTACAGACGCAAGGGTGTAAAGCGACAAAATTTAAACGGATAATTAAATCTTGGGAACTTCTTCGGTTTAATATATAAAAATATTTTAGACTATACGAGTAATTAGAATATTCATGATTTACTGAATTAACTACTAAAAACTAGTCATAGTCATCAAAAATTCTAACTTCATAGCACACACCCTTGCCACTCTGATGATGATGTCCTCCCAGACGTATCCGTCGACGGCGACACCCTTAGCTCGTCTTCGCCTGGGCTCTTGCATGAGCGCGAGCATGACTCGCAAAACCAAATTTTGTTTTGAAGGTCCTATTGCAAGAAGCGCAGTAAAGAGACCCACTTGAATTGCGAGTATAGTTGTAGGAGGGCTTGGGTCGAGTTTTTCGGATCAGGCGTTTGGCGTCAAGGTCTTCAAGACGGGAACGCTCAAAGTTTTCTATACCCGTGTTGACAACAGTTCGCCACTCCGACCTCTGCGTTGCAAGCTCCTCCCATGACTCACTAGACATGCCAATTGCAGTCAAGTGGCGTTTTAAGACATCCCTGTAACGCAGAAACTGTCCTCCAGGCTTTCGTTTACCTGAGCTAAGCTCAGAGTAAAATACCTTTTTTGGTAATCTGGAAGATTCCATGCGTACAAGGTGTCCACACCAGCGTAGTTGGCCTTTCATTAGCTTACACTCCATTCCAGCGAGCTTAGCTCGACGTAGAACCTCCGAGTTTGGCACACGATCCTGCCATCTCACCCGAAGAATCGCCCAAAGACACTTCATGTGGAAGGTATCAAGGCGTCTGATATCTCCCTTGTAAAGACACCAGGTCTCCGAGGCATAGAGCAACAATGGTAAGATTATGGCCCTGTAGACAGCGAGTTTTGTGTGGAGTTTCAGGTCATGTGATTTCCAATTTCGTCGGTTAAGACCACCGAAAGCTGCAGCTGCTTTGGCGACTCGCGCAGAGATCTCAGACTCGAGACGATTATCACTGCACAAAATAGTTCCAAGGTACCGGAAGGTACCCACTTCTGGCAGTGGTTTTCCTCGTAGGTAAACAACACCATCGTCAGCAGATTTACCTTTCGCAGGTTGTTTTAGAATCTGGGTCTTAGAAGCACTGATTACTAAGCCGAATTTACGACAGGACTCATCTAATTTGTCCAAAAAACTCTGTAGGTCGTCCAAACTGTCAGCCATAAGGCAGACATCGTCGGCATACAGAACATCTATTACTGAAACAGAGTCTATTTTGCGTTTTGCTCTGAGACGTGCGAGCAAAACGCTTTTGTCCGTGCGGACATTTATGGTAATCTTGTCATTACAGCTTTTAAGAGCGACATTCATTACTGCAGTGAAGTAGATAGCGAAAAGGGTCGGAGCCATTAAACAGCCTTGCTTGACACCGCTAGTGACCTGGAACTGGTCTGTAAAGTTGTTTTCGTGACGCACACGCGCTGTCATGCCTTCGTGGAACTGGCGCACTAAATTGACGAACTTTGCAGGACAGCCACATTTATCTAGAACAATCCAGAGGGCGGTCAAAGGCCTTTTCCAGGTCCACAAAACATAAATAGAGGTCGCGGTGTTGTTCAAAACTTTTTTCCTGAAGTTGCTTGACTACATCCTAATAAAAACTGCCAAGAGCTTATTAATTTATTAAAAAAATTTAATATAAAACTACATATTAATACACCAACAAGAAAAATGTCATGCCTTGACCAGTTTGCAAATAACATGAACGCGTGCTCAGCTGAAGTCCACCATCTATGTCTGTCAGATCACGAAACAGGACAAACTCTCACAATTAGGGTAAAAAACAAACGTGAACTGATTTCCTGGTCGAGATCTGTTAGGGACTGTAGCAAGGAAAATATACTTAAATTCTGTAAATGTTTGTCATCAATTCATTTCTCCGAAATCTACCAAATAAACAACTTAAATGATGCCTTCGAAGAATTTCACAAAACATTAGTTTTATTTTACAGACTGCTTCCCTGTGATAATATGTAAACATAATAATAAAAAATCGAACAAATCATGGCTTAAAAAAGGTTTACAAAAATCATCAATTGAAAAAAGAAACCTATATCTAAAATATAAAAGATCTGGTGGCAATAAAGCTATAAACTATAAAAGATATCTAATTTACCACAAAATTCTAAAAAAATGTATTTATAAATCAAGGCAACTACAAAATAATAAATATATACATAATAATAAAAATAAATGCAAAGCAGTTTGGGACATCATAAATAGCAATATTAATGACATGAAACCTAATTCGGACATAAATACAATTAATTATAATGACAAAGTTTATACGGCTCCTAATGACATATGCGAAGCTTTTAATCATTTCTATATACAATTGACTAACAAAGAATTTAAATTTAAAACAAATGACATTGCTAAAACAATAATTACACAAAATTTGAAAACTATTTTCCTAACGCCAACGGATAAAAATGAAATTCTACAAATTATAAATAGTCTCAACAACACAAATTCTGTAGGAATTGACGATTTGAACACAAAAGTGATCAAAGCTTGTGCTAAAGATTTAAGTAAGCCTTTGAGCTATATTATTAATCTTTCTTTCGAAGAAGGTTCATTCCCTGAAATATTAAAACTATCCATTGTCAAACCTCTATTTAAAAAAGGAAATATATCTGACATAAACAACTACAGACCAGTTACATTAATACCGGTAATATCAAAAATATTTGAGAAAACTATGCTAAAAAGACTACCCGCATTTATTACCGCGAACTTACTTGGGTCAGAACAGTTTGGATTCCGTAAAAATAGTAACACATCTTTAGCCTGTTTTAATCTTATAAAATATGTAACAGAATCTCTAAACGATAAAAAGCCTGTAGTCGCCGTATTCCTAGACATGAGCAAAGCTTTTGATTTTGTAGATCATAAGCTTCTACTATACAAGCTCGGAAAATATGGAATACGGGGCAAAGCCTATGATTGGATTAAAAGTTATCTCACGGGAAGACGACAATGCGTAGAGATTTCAAAATTTACGCAAGGGAAACAAATTACTAGTAGGTCGAAGTTTCTATGCAACGAATTTGGAGTTCCGCAAGGAAGCTTACTAGGGCCAGAACTATTTTTGCTGTACATCAATGATTTACCTAATGTAACAGATCAAAATACAATTTTATTCGCGGATGATACAACAGTAATAATTAAATGTGAGAATGTAGACTCGTTCCAAAATGACATTTGTAATACGGTTGACAAAATAATTTCATGGCTTAAATATAATAATCTAAAAATTAATATCAATAAAACTAAAATCATTCAATTTAGGGACTATAGAACACGACAAATTGAGGTAAATTTAACCTTTGACAGCATTAAAATAGAAGAAGTCAATTCCACAAAATTTTTAGGGGTCATAGTAGACAGACACTGTGATTGGAAAGAGCACATAAGCCACGTATGCAACAAACTAGACAAGTTTGTATACGCAATTAAAATGTTACGTATCAAAGTCTCAACCGCGGCCGGATTATGCGCATACCACGGATATGTGTCTTCGGTGCTCTCGTATGCGCTATTGCTATGGGGGAACTCTGTTGAAATTGACAAGGCATTTAAGGTTCAAAAGAAGTGTGTAAGAGCCATTTGCGGAGCTTGGCCCTCAGACAGTTGCAAACCCTTATTTCAGAAATTTCATATTCTGCCTCTGGTATGCTTGTACATTAGGGATATTTGTACTTTTGTAAAACAGAATTCACAGTACTTTCCCAAAAATTCTGATATTAATAATAGAAGTACTACACCAAGACACAAGTATAAACTATACCTGCCTCAGTGCCGGTATGATATCTATAAAAAAAATGTGTACATCAATGCCATTACTGTATATAACAAGCTACCTGACCATTTCAAAAGCTTAAACCTAGATAATTTTAATAGACAATTAACTAAATGGCTGTTAAATAATTGTTTTTATACATTAAATGAATACATGACATTTAAAGAAACATAAATGAAAATGAAAATTACCCTAATTTACAAAAATGATATTAAATATATAATTTTTACTTTTACATAACATTATAATGATTTTGACATAATATTTTATTAATGAATTTATTTGATATAATGATGATTATGAATATTATTTTTAAATTTACAAAAATGACATCAGATATCTTATTTTTACTTTTTACATGACATTATAATGATTTTGACATAATATTTTAGTAATGAATTTATTTGATTTAATGATGATTATGAATAAAATTATGAATGTTATTTTTAAATTTACAAATATGACATTAGATATCTAATTTTTACTCTTTACATGACATGATGATTTAGACATAATATTTTATTAATTAATTTATTTGATTTTATGATGATTATGGATTATGAATACTATTAAGATTTTGTTGTTATGATGACATGTTATGCTATAACTTACTTTTTATATTGATTTTAGATAGGTACATTGTTTTTTTTGTTATGCCCTTTTAATAATACTAAAGGGCCGTGATATATCATTATTTAATTTCTATGACTAATACTAAAATTGTGTGATTTATTTAATTATTATTTAAATTGTTATGATCAATAATTTTTGAAGCTTCTAAATTATTAACTGTATGTCTATATTTTATTTATTTCCAATTTGTTGCAATTTATAAATGCTAACTTCACACACCTAACACCTTGCATGTTAAGGATATTTTGCGCGCCATTGTGATGGCAGAATGTGGGATCTTACTTATTATAATATTTTTAAGACCTTATGTATACCATATTCTTGCAATAAAGGATTGATTGATTGATTGATACAAAGATGGCATCAACCGTACCTCTTTTAGGTCTGAACCCGCACTGGAAGCTTTCAGCTAAATTACTAAGGCGACTATTGATGATGTGCGCCAGAATTTTGCCAGCTGTGGAAAGCAATGCAATGCCTCTAAACGAGCCACAATCAGAGAGGTCCCCTTTGCCTTTATATAGCTTGCTAATAGAAGCATCCTTCCAGTCCTATGGAACCATCTCAACATCCCAAACCAGTTTGATAAGTTCAAAAAGTCTGGACCTGATATTCGGTCCACCGTATTTGAAAATTTCAGAAGACAGACTGTCCGAACCAGGTGATTTACCATTTTTTAAACGGTTGATCGCAGTAACGAACTCGGCCTACGAAGGCGGGTCATCCAAGCCCGAAGCAGATGGCAAGCTCTCAAGTGAATTAATGTAAGACAGATCTGCTCCTTGACTACCGGGATTGAGCAGATTCTTCGGCTTTACGGCGCCACCAACTATCCTTTTGTTCTCGGATCTTTGCTTTCAGATCCTGCTGAAGAGACTTGCGCTGCCCCGCACTGATGACTCCTCTCTTAGAGCGAGACGATAGTTTTCAACAAGCTGCCGTATTTCCACATCAGAATCATCGAACCAGTCTTGATGTTTTTTTATGTGGTGTGCCAATAACTCGCTGAGAAACACCATAGAGAGCCTTGGAATATATACGCCACCTGGCATCTACTGAGGTATTGTCATCAGTGGTGGGCATTGCTGCCTCAAATTCTCTAGCTCAAGCTCTAGCAATCTAGCTCACGACACAGTCCCTCATCACGCACCAAACGCGCACAAGCAAGTCGAGCTGGAATCCTGTGTTCTGCTCTACGCGGAGACTTGTAGTAAAGCCTCATCCTGGATCTAATAAGACGATGGTCAGTCCAGCCTTGGGCACCACGCATTGCTCTTGTAATAAGTACATCTCTCAGGTCTCGCCTGCGTACAATGATGTAATCAAGAAGATGCCAGTGCCCAGAGCGTGGGTGCATCCAAGATGTCTTGTATTTATCGGGTAGCCTGAAGAATATGTTTGTTATGCTGAGGTTGAATTCGGAGCATAACGTCAGGAGAGCAGCATCGTTGGTGTTGCACTTACCTACTCCATGTCTCCCCAGTACGTTCTTCCAGGCAATATATTCTGTGCCAACACGCGCATTAAAGTCACCCAGCAGAATCAACTTGTCACAATCTGGAATCCCCAGCAAAACATCACGCAGATTCTCATAAAATTGAAGTTTGTCCTCATCAGGTGTTGTCATAGTAGGCGCATACACGCTTACAAGATGTAGGTATTTTCTGGGAGCCATGTGGAGTCTTAGTGTCATGAGCCTGTCATTGATCCCTTTTGGAGGCTCCACTAGCGATCTAGCGATGTTGTTTCGGATCGCAAATCCAACACCATTTGCGGCTCGTTCACTTGCAGGTTTGCCTTCCCAGTAATACGTACATCCACCCAATTCCTCACAGAGCTCACCGCTATCCGCTAAATGTGCCTCGCTGATTGCGGCTATGTCGATGTTATAGCGGGACAATTCACGCGCTATGAGTACAGTTTTCCTCTCAGGACAGAGGTTGTTTTCATTGTCCAGTAACGTTCTTACGTTCCACGCAACTAAATTTAAGAATGCATTTAATTTATTATTATGTTTCTTTCGACCGCTTTTAATTGGTGACCAGATGACCGCGGTTAGCCACCTTGGTTGCATTGAGGCGAGCTTTGTTTAGGCCACCTTTTCTAGGCCCCTCCCCGGTTTGGGGAAAGCAGTGCGATCCCTAAATAGGGCTGCTTTGTCGTCAGGTGAGCTGCTGTACCAGTTCTCTCGCCTCTAGTGAGTTCCAATACGACCATCACCACCCAACCGCCGTACGTGCAAAGATCTAGCTAGGGACCGAACTCACGTGCTCAGTCCCCACCGCCAGTCCTCATCGCCGCAGGACTTGCACTCTCCGTCCAGTAATGAGCCAGGGGTCATCAGCGCGGGAATATATTAAAGTGGCTAAGCATTTGCGCATACACGAACCCACTCTCTCGTCTTCCAGTCCTTGTTACCAGTGGGGCGGAAGTCCGCTACGACTGATTAGCACTAGAAGATGCAGTGACTGGCCGCATACCTCTTGGATCCCGACATACGCCCTATCAGGCATGTCACAGGTGCCCTGCTGCAGCGCCACGGTCGCCGGGTTTGAAGCCATACTGACGGTGTCCGCCTTCCGAGCCGCTGCAGACTTTATGCAATTTATGGGGGTATCAGCCCATTAAACTAAGTTTGTGAAACTCAGTCCCCTTCACTGGATTTAGCCCGTGGATCGATACGGTTTACCGGGATACGGCCGCTGCATGCACAACAGCTACTTGGAGCCACCAGTGAAGAGATTTATGGAATGTTTACAATGTAGACAGAATCCACCATCTGCGATGCAGATCGATCGGTAGTATTCTGCAAGATTCCACTGCAAAACATCCCACTTATATCCCACATCCCACTTATATCCCAACATCCCACTTATATCCCAATTACACACACCCTTGCCACTCGAGCGCCATTATGGCCAGTTTTTGAACTATTATTTAATCACTTTTGTCGGCCACTTTTTAGCTTTTCTGCTTTTGAGAGATGGTACTCCTTACTTCTATTCTCCATGGATTTCTGGTTGTTGATGTTTTGTTGTTTTCAAAATATGATATTTATTTATGTAATAGATATATCTTAGATATATCTAATTTATGTGTCAATACACTACATCTACCTTTTACAAAATTTAAAAACAAGAATATATTTTTATCGAGACTACTATTAATATATTTTTTGTCATATTTTGTAATCTACCACCGGTTCAACCCTAACCCGCTGAGAAGAACCAGCGAAACAAACTCGGTCGGGCGCCACCTTTTTCCAAAAAGATGGAAAAATTACAATGTAAACATAATATAAATAACAATGTCATAGATACATATTAAGTACATAGAAACAACCTTGCAAGGTTTCATCTTGTTTCCAATGACTAAAATCGTTGAAAAAATATATTAGCAATTTACTAAATTTATAAACCAATATAAAATATGAAAATATATCGTTTGAATTAATACTCATAATAATATTCTCTCTTGTGCTTTATAGACAAGTATAGACAGTAACCCGTCACTAAAATCTTTTTAATTTAGTATATTCATTGGTTGAAAATTTAGAGACAACTTACCCGTCTCATTCATACTTTATTTATATAAAAACAACCTTAATTATCTTAAAATACACTATAATACTGCAACCTGTAAGCTATCTACTTATTTATAGCTTAAATACACAATTTTAATATCGACTTAGTCTAAGAATATAAAATGTATGTAAAGTGTACATGATATTATGGTTAGGTTGATATAAACGTTGTGGTTATGGGGCCACTTAGATTTGACATTTGTCATCTGAACACTGGTATTTGCTTTCTGTAGTTCAGTCTACATTTCAAAAGATTTTTCTGCCAAATGTACGTCATGGCTCATCCTTTCATTTTAACTGTTCATTTATCATTGTAACTGTTTTTACCATGGAGAATAGAGTAAAGGAGTACCATATAAGTGTCAAATGTCAGATTTTACAGCTGTACACGATTTACAGCTTTATTGCACTAAAGAACTTCAAGCATATTATATAACTTATAAAAATCATCATCATCTTATATTCAATACCTGGAATATGGAAGCTTGACACACACACAAAAAAGACTCTCGTAGGAACGTAGCCTTAAGCTCCGGAACACAGGTGAAATTTTAGAGTAATACACACAGGACTTCTTGCACTATTTCCACTTTAATAAGTATTTTACATTAATTTTAATATATTACACGACCGGTTTCGACAAAGTCATCATCAGGTGTAGGTAGATTAAAAAATTTAAAAAAATTGTAAACATTGTGCAAAGAGTTGTCAGCATCATGAAATTTTTACAATTTTGTGCTACGTAATCTAAATTTTTATACCAACTTATTCTATTTTCCACTGTATATCACAAATTAATATTAGTATAAAATTATAACACATTAGATTGATAAATTAATAACTTATTGATTTGTAATTTCATAGAATTATGTAATTATATAGAATGGATGTCAGAATATAAAATTAAAAATACTACTATCATCAATGATTCAATTAAATTAAAAATGTCCTTAATACATAAGAATCTAAGATATTATAAATAATGGCAAATAAATTATATGAAATTAAAACATGTCAAAATTAAAATTAATAAATTATGTCAAAAATTCATCCAAAATTAATACCAATGTCAAAAAGTCATAACAAAAGAACATAGTATAACCTATAAATAATAATTAAATTAAATGTCTTGTTATTACTGTAAATGTCAATTAAATTGCAATAATATGGAACTCGAAAGGCATGTCTGGTCATTTAGTAAGATCCCACATTTTTTGTGTCTGTTAATTTCAAGCGCTTCTAATGCGTCCATCATCCTGCCCGAACATTCAAAATCATTTGAATCATGCCAATCATTTTAGAGCCCGAACCGAAGCAAACCCAACGGAAACCTTTAAACGGACGACGACCGACAACGAACGAGCAAACGATTTATTACATCACAAGTTGCTACCGTCATACATTTTGCAATGACAAATGTATGGCGGGTGCAACTCGTGACGTCACAGGCCGATATATCGCTCCCTTTCACATTGTAAATTTAAATTGTTTGTATCTTCGTTATTTTTAAGATATACGAAAATGGGTTCTAGATTGTATAATAACACGTTGTCTTACATCGAATAAACGAAAAAACATTTTTTAGGCATATGCCTATTGTGGCCATCTTGAAGTGGAGCCAATAATGGAACAACATTTTGTGGTAAAAATTATCTTAACGTTTTAGACAAAATTAACGTTGTCTGGAACACGCTAAATAACGCCATTACTGGCGAGTCGTCCATTTTTAACTATCAACAAATTTGACATTTATGGTTTACATATTTCGACGCCAAAGACTTTTTCGAAGCGTCAGCTATAGTGTTTTACGGAATTCCTTATAATTGCAAAATATAAATTAAAATATATAGAATTGCACGGTGCTATAACTAATCGACGGTTAATCTACACGACGAACCATTGGAGCTTATATTTCTTAGGATTAGTGTTTTATAATATTATGACAAGGTCTATTACAAAACATTTGTTTAAATGTAATTTTGTTTATTAGTGATTGTATGTGGCTGGGAAGTACAATATCGATGGTGTTACATTTTGTATCTAGATTAATACTGTTTTTGGAGCTGAAATGGTTCGAGGTTAGTACACTTCATTTGCCTAAGTTATACGCCTTTACCTCTTTCTTTGTCTGTAAATAAATATCAACTATTTTTTTATTAAAAAATGTTCCCATGATACATTTAAAGATGCATACAGTCTAAAATTTCCACCTACCTTCCAATAAAATAATAATTTGGCTATAACTTGACACTTTATGCACAAGCATTATGCATGTCTACAAAGTATTTTTGATTAAATCTAACCTATAATACACATTATCAATTTACATTCGATTTCATTTTATATTTATATAAAAATAACTGTTTTTAGTTGGAAGCTTAATGGCTCTCCAAGAGGGTGTCAAGACTCCTCACAGAATTGAGCTTTGTGAAGCCAAACCAGTGAGAGCAACCAGGAGTTACCGAAAACGCAGGTATGCTTCAGACTTTTGTATATTATAATCCTACTTTGAATAAACATATATATATATATATATATATATATATATATATATATATATATATATATATATATATATATTTAAATATAGCCATATAATGGATGCTGTTGTCAATAAAATTACCTATGTATGTTGCTACTTTTGTATAATCTTTGAATAGTACTTTGAAATTGAAAACGAAAATCGACTAAACAATTAAAAATGATTATGACCTAGTTAAATAAATGGCCAAAATTGCTAGGCATGTGGTGTGGTTCAAGAATAACCAATTTCTTTTAATTTTGTTAGATGCCAATATCCTAATGAACACTAAAAAATATTTTGTTTGCAGGATAATACCTGATCTTCCAGTAAAGACAGAAAATGAGGAACTACTAAAAGAACCACCAACAAAGAAAAAGGAAACAAGATCTAAGCCATTGAAAACTTGTAACGGTAGCTACACAAACATGACTAACGGCAACATGGTGAAGTCTAGAGCAGCAAAGACTGCAGCTTGTCAGTCTGAAAGTCACAAATTAACTGAGTATTTTAAGGAGGAACTCAAGAGTCCAAAATCTGAACAAGTCCCTGTTCCATTAAAATTAGAGAAACCAATAAAAACTGAATCGAAAATTGTAAATGGTAAAAATCATAAATTGACTGAGTATTTCCCTGTTAGAAGAAGTGTACGAAAGACTTCAAAATGTGTTATGGCTGAAAAAATGAGAGACTTGGAGAGAGCTGTGAGAGAACAAAACGAGGATGGTCTTGAGGTACATTACATTCCATTTTAAATTTGAGGTTATGTTTGTGTTTTAAAAGTAACATACAATTGCATTCATTCACATATTTTATAGCTATTGAAATTAAAAATATTTACAATATTTGGATAACATTTACAGGTGGCTTATTTTGAGGGCAAAGGCCGTGGTGTGATAGCAACAAAGCCATTCTGTCGTGGGCAATTTGTTGTGGAATACTCTGGGGAATTGGTTGGAGTTGCAGAAGCTCGTGAGAGGGAACGTAAATACGCACAAGACCCCAATGCTGGCTGCTACATGTATTACTTTAGACTTCAAGATCAACAGTATTGGTAAGGATTGTATAAACCTACAGTAAAACTACATTGCTAAACCCAAAAGCATTTTGGTCATTTGTAAAAAATAAACAGAAGTCTTACTCTTATCCATATGTGATGAGGTTTGGGCAGCATTCATCAGGTCAGAGCGAAGTCATATGTTCTGTTTAATGACTTTTTTACAGTAATTTCCTCCATAGCTCCTCCCATTCAAGTGACTTAGAAGTACTTAATATTACGGAGATTGAGGGTGATTCAGCCGCAGAGGTAAGTTCAGTTGAAATTTGCAGTACGGAGATATCTAAGCGTCTACAGTCTCTTGACCTGAATAAATCTGAGGGCCCAGATGGCATTTCTCCCCTACTGGTAGTGCGATGTGCTAAGAGCCTAACAGTCCCTCTTACTATATTGTATTAAAGGTCCTTTAGTGAAGGCGTTGTTCCACGTATTTCAAAAATAGCTTTTATAATTCCTATTAACAAAAAGGGTTCCAAAGATCTGATACAAAACTATAGGCTCATTTCCAATCTCTGCTTGTTTGCAAATTTTTTTGAGAATGTTGTATGTTCTCAAGTATATCATAACCTTGCTCATATACTTAATGACAATCAGCATGGCTTTCTCAAAAATAGGTCGACCGTGTCGAATCTTCTTACCTATTCTGAATATTTGAGTCGCATCATGTCGAAACCTTCTCAAGTCGATGTAATCTACACCGATTACACCAAGGCTTTGGACAGAATTGACCACGTCGTCCTTTTACGTAAGCTCCTTATAGCCGGTATCAGGGGTAACTTGTTTAGATGGTTTGTGGCATATATTAAAAATCGTAACCAGTTGGTAGTCTTAAATGGTTACAAATCAGCACCGATATATATACCTTCTGGTGTGCCACAAGGCTCGCTACGCCCATTTCTGTTCGTTATTTTCATTAATGACATACACTTATGTTTCTCGTACACTAAGTTAATACTCTACGCAGATGACATGAAAATACTATGTCCCATTTCTAAATTTAACTCTTGTATTAATTTACAGCAAGATCTTAATAATCTTCAATATTATTGTACCATTAATAAGTTAGAACTTAACGTTTCTAAGTGTTTTGTCTGTTCATTCACCTGTAAGCCCAACCCCCTAATATTCCATTACAAACTGCACGATATCGAAAATTAATAGGACTGACAAAGTTAGGTACTTGGGTTTCATCAAAAAGGGTGCGAAGGACGCGCGCGCACCAACATCAGTTTCGCGAAAATTAAATGTTAAAAATGTTTTACTACTAGTTTTTCGCATGTTTTATGATAAAAAGTGTGTTTAAGTGTAAAAACTTTTAGTTGAAGTTGTATTTTAATAAATAGTGCATGGATTAAATTAGAAAATGCCCAATTCTAATAACCGTGACTTGAATGTAAATAACTTGTTATTTGTAAGTGAGTATAAACTAAAATTGAGATAGAGTGTTAAATGCCCAACAAAACATTCAAACATTCATACATCAATATTCACATATATTCAAAATAATAATAATACTTGAACTTTCAATAACAAAGTCAGTTTTTTGTGTAAATATATAAAATTCGTCGAAAGAGTCATTAGAACAAAATTTAAATGTTTTATCGAACTTTCATCATGGAATTAAATACTAATGGTAAATTTCGTAAAAGTAGTGTATGGATTCATAGTTCAGTTAGTCTGTGGCTAACTACTTCCCCGTCCGATTAGCCTGGAGATCGATCCTGGGTCCAAGTGAATTTATAAAAGTACTTTTTCTGTTTTTCTAACTAATTAAAATTAAGAAAAAGTGTAGACAATTTGTAATGAACAATATTGTTAAATACCACGGTATATAATTATTTTATTTGATAAAATTTTCTTGTAAACCGTGAGTAGTTTTTAAAATTAAAGCAATATGGAGGAAATATCATCTGTTATACAAAAGGTAATTCAAGACAATATGTCTTGTTTACTAGAAAATGTAAAAGATATCATTGCTACAAACATAAAAGAAGTATTGGAAACAAAACTTGACGAATTGAAGGATACGGTATCGGATTTGGCACTTGAAAGCAATCAACTAAGACGAGAACTAAACATTTCCTGCGAGAAATGTATAAGTTTAGAAAATAAAATACTTAAATATACAAAAAAGAAAGAAATAAATAACCATGTCAATAGTAATTAACAAAATATTGATTCAGAATATTTACACGCAGATAATAATATTATTATGAATTCGTTACCGCCGCTACCACCATTGCGGCCTGCGCCGCGGACCGACGATGTCCGCGCCCGCGCAGGCGCCGCTCGCGCTGTCTCGCCCGAGCGCGCGTAGTGCGCTGAACCCGCGCGCCCCGTGCCGCTGCCGCTGCAGTCGCCCGCTACGTACGAGAGTGCGGCCACGAGCGTAGTTAACGCGGAATCTTATGACGGTTGGACAGAAATAAAAAGGAAGGAAAAAAGAAAAATACTATTAGGAGAGGTGGAAACAGTGTGCTTATGTCTATAAAAGCGATTGAACGGAGGAAATACTTGCATGTCTGGAAATTAGATAAAGCCACAACTGAGGAGAACTTATTAGAGCACTTTAAGGAAATACTGGGAAATGAGTCGGAAATAAGTATTGAGAAATTGAAACCTACGACTGAAAGAGATTACGCGTCTTTGAAATAGGTATAAACGAAAGTTTTAATAAACTGTGTGATTCGGATGTGTGGCCACAAATGCTAAATTCAGCTAATGGATGTTTTTTCGACGCCGAACCGCCGAACATTCAACACAAACATAAGGAAAAAGCTAGTGGAAAATTAAACATTTTTTACCAAAATGTTAGAGGACTGACAACAAAAACGTCGAAATTTTTATATCTTTAAGAATCTTCAGCTTCAGATTTAAACCCGATGACGGAAACTGGCTGCAATGAGTCCATGGCGCAGAACTAATATTACCGGGATTCTCGTGGCCACACCGAGGTTTGAACTGCGACAGGTTAAAATTCGTGATGGTATTGATATAGACGACTATAAATTTGTGTTGATTTGTGCTACTATTTATAAGAAAAATATTGGTTATCTGTAAAGTCGGTTTACGGACGATAGTTTAACGTGACAAAAAAAAAATACTTGAAATTATACTAGTAGTGAGATTTTAAAAATGCAAGAAAAATTTACCTTTATTGCCGCAATTGTTGTTGTAATAAACAATGAAAACTACATTAACTTTTCACGTCACTTTATAAACATAACAGTCGACGAAACTGTTCACGTGTAGATGTAAGTTGTGTGCTGCCGCTGTCTTTCTTTTCCTCGGACGCATAGGCCATTCGAGTGGAAGAGAGATAGATGCGGCGCAAGCGCAAGATCGAGCGTAACGGGACAGAGTACCGGGACAATGAGTCATCCTTTTTCGTGCGTGCAGCCGGCGTTCATCGATTTATTAGACGTGTGACAACGTCAAAATAAGTTTGTTTGCCTGTTGTGTAGTGTATATTCCACCACAAACAAATAAGGACGAGTACATGTTAATGTTTAGAATACTAGATAGTATATGTAATAAATATAATAAAAATGTAATAATTTTAGGAGATTTTAATTTGTTTTCGTGCAATACTAATATTAATAATTGTTACGAATATTTTGCGGCCTACTATGAAGTGGTTCAATGTAACAGCGTACCTAATTGTAATAACAGACAACTATACTTAGTATTGAGCGGGCGCAGTGGCGTGACGGTCTGTGCCGACCCGGAAGGCCTACAGCCGGTGGATGCCTACCACCCGCCACTCGCGGTCGCCGTCGTCATCTCCAAGCCCTCCGCGCCTGCTCTACAGATATCCTCTACGACAGTCGACAGACGAAAGTAATAATGAACGCCGCGTATTATTTAAGCAGTAGAACTTTGCAAAAGCAGATTTTTTCAATTGTATCATCTTTTATCAACAGTCGATTGGAATGACATGTACGATATTGACGATCCAGATTTAGCTTTAAAATTTTTTTATGATAAGATCACATTGGCTGTAGACTCATGCGTACCTCTTAAAAGACAATACAAATGTAAGGAAACGTATTTATCCAGTCTGGTATACGTCCGGTACTATTAAAAATATTGTTACTAAACGTAATCTACACAAACAATATAAAAAGAGCAAGTCACTCGCTGACTATGAGGAGTTTTCGCGGTGTAGAGCGAGAGTCAAAGCGTACAGCAGCACCTGACTTCGGACCCGAAAGCTTTTTGGAGCTACGTTAGGTCAAAAAAAGGAAATTAGACAATACAAACTATTGAGAGACGGAAATGTACTCGCAGACCACGAATGTGCAGATGAGTTTGCAAAGTTCTTCCACTCAGTGTACAGCACGGAGCCGGCTTCACTGGATGAAGGGGCGGCGAGCGCTGCGGGTTCTCAAAGCGGTCGTGGGCCCATCTCGGCAGCCTCGAGCAGTCCCAGGTGCGGCGCGCGCTCGCGCAATTGCCGGCCAAATGTTCAGTAGGGCCGGATGGCATACCTCCTTTTATATTTAAGGACTGTGGAAGGACATTGGTGGATCCATTGGTGCATTTGTTTAATTGCTGTATTACTAAGACAACATTTCTTGACCGTTGGAAACTAACGCGAGTGGTACCGGTGCCTAAAGGTAAAGTAGGTAGGGAAGCTAGAGATTACAGATCGGTGGCGATTCTCTCAACACCTGCAAAAGTATTCGAGGCGGCTATCCACAACAACTTGTACGCAGAGGTGAGTGGCCACTTATCTGACGCACAGCATGATTTCTGTCCGGGAAAAAGTACGACGAGCAATTTGTTTAGCCAGCTAGTAACCATAATTCCAGCAGTTGATGCGAGGCTGCAGGTGGATGTTACTTACTTGGACTTCCGGAAAGCGTTTGACACAGTCGACAATGATGTCTTGTTTCGTAAGCTGGTCGATATGGGTTTAACTACTCGCTCGCTAAAGTTTTTCGCGAGCTACCTGCGCGATAGGCGTCAATTTGTCGACTGTGTCGGATGCCATTCGGAGCCTTACTTCACTAGATCTCGAGTTAGTCAAGGAAGCAATTTGGGACCATTTCTTTTCATTATCATGATTAATGACCTACCTAAAATAGTCGAGGAGTCTCTAGATTTGCTGTATGCTGATGACCTCAAACTTATCAAAGTGATAAGAGATAAGGCAAGGGATCATAGCATACTACAGCGGGATTTAGACAGGGTTGTAGATTGGAGTAAAAGGAACAAGTTGTACTTTAATGTACAGAAATGTTCGGTGCTATTCTTTACTCGTGGACGTGCCCCTAGTCATTACGAGTATCACATGGAGGGGCAACCGATACAGCGTGTTACAGAGGTCAAGGATTTAGGAGTTCACTTTACTGCAGATCTAAATTTTAGAAAGCATATTTCTGGGTATTATAAAAAGCTTACCGTAACCTAGGATTTGTTCTACGCCAGGCCATGGAGTTTACAAACATAAAAGCGTTATATGAGATTCTGGTCAAAAGTCATTTAGAATGCAATACCGTAATTTGGAGTCCGAATGAAGCCAAATATAAAGCGATGTTGAAAAAAATACAAAATAAATTCATTAGATTCTTTATTTTAAATTATACAAGATACATCCTGGTTACCCCTTACTATATCCAACATTATTTTTGCTCGGCATGGTAGGATATTATAAACTGGAGGTTAGACGAGAAGTAACGCTTGCTACTTATTTATTTTCATTTATTTAAGTTCTCCGAGGAAAAATTTATAATCCTAATATACTGGGAGAAGTGAGATTATGCGTCCCGGATAGGTACATGAAACGGCGGAGGCGACCGATGCTGTTAGCGGTTCCGGCAGCACGCACCAACCTCTTACAGCAGGCGCCCCTGACGCGCGCGCTGCGCACGCTCAACGCGGTAGACAAGAAAGCTCATATATTTGATTGTTCATTGAATGACTTTAGTAAGGCTGCATATTTTATAGTATGTTTTAATTCATAAGATGTCTGAAGTAAGTCATTAGTCACAGTAGTTGTATGAAATTGTTATCTATTTATTAGTTATTATGTTTTTGATGTTTTTTGTTTATTAGTAGTTACTTGTCTGTCATATTAGGATAAGGTCCTGTAAAGATAGATTTAAGTTTAGAAATAAATAAATCATCTTCGACTCCAAGCTGCTATTAGATGCCCATATCGATAGTATAATTAGCAAAGCTAATGAGGCACTTGGTTTTATGTTAAGATTTTCCAAAGAGTTTATTAATATAAAAACATTCAAAATTCTTTATTGCGCTTTTGTCCGTAGCCATTTGGAATATGCTTCACAATTGTGGAATCCAAATTATAGTTGTAATATCAATAGAATTGAATCCATCCAAAGGAGCTTCCTTCATTTTGTATAGTTTAAAACTCGTAATTACGTGTCTAATTACGATACTCGTTGCAAAAAATTCCACATTTTACCCTTAAGTTATCGGCGACGAATTGCGGATTTATCACAATATCTCTTTAAAATAGCAAACGGCACTGTCAACTGCGCTGAACTACTCGGCGAGATAGGTCTGGTAACACGCTCCTTACTAATCCGTAGGCCCAAGTTGCTGCACATCCCCTGTGTTAGCAGTACATATAGGCAGAATAGTTTTCTCATATGTGACAGCATAAATTGCAATGAAATTTCGTGTGATGACGATCTAGACTTATTTAATACCAGCATTTCTAAAATGAAAAATTGTCTTGCTACAAAATTTTTTACATCATGATTGTTGTACTATGTGCTGTTTGCGTTTGTACACGTTCTATTTCTACTGTTAAGTTAACCACCGATTACATCTTTGTTTTTTAGTTCTTCTATTTATCTGTGAAAACTTTTAATTGGCCTTCTTCTTTGTGTAATTCTAATTGGTCACCTTTGTCACCGTTGTCACTTAGGGTGATAAGGGTGACACGGGAATAATAACGAACATGATAATTAACTTTTCCCTCAATGGTCTAACTCTTATATATGTGTACTCTTTCAGCCTCCGTGGTCTAGTGGTTAGAGCTTGGTTCTCGACTCGGAGGTCGTGGGTTAGATTCCCGCATTGGTACAACAAAAAATGTTGTTTCCAAATTTGATTAAGACAATGCAGGCTGATCATCTGATTGTCTGACAAGAAAGATGATCCATGCGTCGGATGGGCATGTAAAATGTCGGACCTGAGCCTGATCTCTCGCCAGTCGTGTCGGTTATCCGTCCCACTGGACTGAGAGTAAAAGAAAAGAGAGTGCTCTTGTGTACTGCGCACACACTTGAACACTATAAAATTATTCCTGCGTAACTGGCCTGGTTTCAATGAAACCGGCCACCGTCACCGAAATCATATATTCTTTCACATAATATCACTAAAAGTTGTTGGTGCAGGTAGTAGGTGTAGTTGTTAGTGTAAAAACTAGGTGTACGAGGGCTGCACTAAAAGTATCGGGAATGGAATATTTCCACTGTTCCTGTCATATTAAAATCTTTTTAATTTAAAACTCCTTGGTTTTAAAAATCGAATACCGTTTATTTATTTAAAAAAAGATTCTCGGTCTTGTCACAAGGTCTTGTCAAACTTGTTTAGTCGTTGAGAAAATGGAATTGACTTGAGAAAATTCTAGAGCGATGATTTATTATGACTTTCGAAGTGGTTTAACACAAAAACAGTATGTTGACCGGATGATTTCTGCATTTGGTGATGAAGCCCCATCCAAAACCACAATTTATCGCTGGTTTGCTGAATTCAACGTGGACGTGTCAAGCTCAGTGATGATCCCCGTCAAGGTCGTCCAAAAACTGCAGTCACCCAAGAAAACGTTGATGCTGTGCGTAAGCTGATTGAGGAAGATCGACATGTGACATACCGCGAAATTCAGGCAACTTTAGACATTGGCATGAGTCAAATACAAATAATCTTGCATGAACAATTAGGTGTAAAAAAGTTGTTTTCCCGATGGATACCGCATTTGCTCTGTGAAGAGCAAAAAGCGGCTCGCGTTACTTGGTGCGTCAGAACTCTCGAAAGATTCCACGCAGGATCCTCAAATGCTGTATACAACATCGTATCAGGTGACGAATCCTGGATATACGCGTACGAACCCGAAACAAAAAACCAGTCACGAGTTTGAGTGTTTGAAAATGAGTTAAATCCAACAAAAATTGTTCGTTCACGGAGTGTTGCAAAAAAATGGTGGCCACGTTTGTCTCCAAAACCGGCCATGTTGCGACTATTCCTCTTGACGGACAAAGTGCGGTTAATGCAGAATGGTATGCTAACATTTGTTTGCCACAGGTCGTTTCTGAACTTCGTAAAGAGAACTGCAACCGCCGCATCATCCTCCATCACGACAATGCGAGTTCTCACACCGCGCACAGAACAAAAGAGTTTTTAGAGCAAGAAATCATAGAATTATTAGACCATTCGCCGTACAGCCGACAGAATAAATAATAGGGAATAGACAATATAGGCCATCTTACACGTGTGTGGGGTTCCTTTAACTCCATTCCTATCGGCTTCACCTACCACTATTATACAGGGTAGGGCTTCCCTATGAAGATGAACCAGCCTTCGCTACTGGAATCTTATATATTACTAGCTGACCCAACAGACATTGTTCTGTCTTAAATACAAACTGGGATAAATAAATAAATAACATACGAGGGCGGCACTGAAAATTTCGGGAATTAAGGAAGTGACACAACATTACTATTTAAAAATGTATTTATTGCTTTTCGAAGTATTCTCCGCGAAATTTGACACATTTTTCCATACGATGGAACCAATCATTGAAGCAACCATTCCATTCGGAAGTTGGGGTCTCCAAAATGGCTGTTTTGTAGGCGTCCACAGCTTCTTCAGGTGATGAAAATCTCTGACCACGCAATTTATTCTTTATTTTAGGGAAAGTATAGAAATCATTAGGGCTTAGGTCGGGGCTGTACGGCGGATGGTCTAATAATTCTATGATTTCTTGCTCTAAAAACTCTTTTGTTCTGTGCGCGGTGTGAGAACTCGCATTGTCGTGATGGAGGATGATGCGGCGGTTGAAGTTCTCTTTACGGAGTTCAGAAACGACCTTAGCAAACAAATGTTAGCATACCATTCTGCATTAACCGTTCTTTGTCCCTCAAGAGGAATAGTCGCAACATGGCCGGTGTTGGAGACAAACGTGGCCACCATTTTTTTTGCAACACTCCGTGAACGAACAATTTTTGTTGGCTTTAACTCATTTTCGAACACGCAAACTCGTGACTGGTTTTTTGTTTCGGGTTCGTACGCGTATATCCAGGATTCGTCACCTGATACGATGTTGTATACAGCATTTGAGGATCCTGCGTGGAATTTTTCGAGAGTTCTGACGCACCAAGTAACGCGAGCCGCTTTTTGCTCTTCACAGAGCAAATGCGGTATCCATCGGGAAAACAACTTTTTTACACCTAATTGTTCATGCAAGATTATTTGTATTTGACTCATGCCAATGTCTAAAGTTGCCTGAATTTCGCGGTATGTCACATGTGGATCTTCCTCAATCAGCTTACGCACAGCATCAACGTTTTCTTGGATGACTGCAGTTTTTGGACGACCTTGACGGGGATCATCACTGAGCTTGACACGTCCACGTTGAAATTCAGCAAACCAGCGATAAATTGTAGTTTTGGATGGGGCTTCACGGGGTCAACATACTGTTCTTGTGTTAAACCACTTCGAAAGTCATAATAAATCATCGCTCTAGAATTTTCTCGAGTCAATTCCATTTTCTCAACGACTAAACAAGTTTGACAAAACCGAGAATCTTTTTTTAAATAAATAAACGGTATTAGATTTTTAAAACCAAGGAGTTTTAAATTAAAAAGATTCCACTGTTCCTGTCATATTAAAATCTTTTTAATTTAAATATGACAGGAACAGTGGAAATATTCCATTCCCGATACTTTTAGCGCAGCCCTCGTATTAAGTGGGCATAGAACAATGATTGTTACTATTTCCAGTATCGACGCGACGGCCGAGTCTGGTCGTCTGGGCCGGCTGGTGAACCACTCCCGCAACGGGAACCTGTCTACTAAGGCGCTGTGGGTGGACGGGCCGCGGCTCGTGCTGCTGGCCGCGACTGACGTGGCCGCCGGCGACGAGCTCACATACGACTACGGCGACCGCAGCCGTGAGTCGCTGCAGCACCATCCGTGGCTCGCACTATGACCTGGGTAAGTTATGACTTACACTGCTACGTAATTCTATGTATCTGAAGATATTCGGAATACTAGAAGGTGCAAGTTCCGAATTCTCGCTTTGCGTAATCCGAGGTATCGTCATTGTAACGAAAATACCGAATGATTCTTTTATTTTCGGTTTTAATTATTTGATCCTAAATGAAAAAAGTAATATATACTATTATAATTATTACCAAGATTAGATACCATATTCATTTAAAACATTTCCTTTTCAGGAATAAGACCAGAAATCTCAGTTGGACTACAAATTATTATTATTCAAGTAAATTAATTTAATATTAGTTTTTATGAAGTTTGATTAGGACTGTTTTGATTTAGGTAAAATATTAGTTTAGTGAAAATGGCCTCAATATGAGATTCACAGTTTGGCCACGAGTATAATAAGTATTCGTAGACTGTTATCGTTATGCCAATGGACATGTAGTATGGTTCCAGTCTTTGAAATTGTAAGGCAAACTAGAATGTCTCGAATTGTAGATTTTGGGCCGGTTATGATATTAACAAAATAATTGCACTGACTCTACAAACAAACATTGTTGTATCGCATTTACATAAAGAAGGGAACTGAGACAAATTATACATTTGATTGTATGTTGACTTTATTAGTGTCAGAACCTTCTTAATTTATACGCGTTATACTAATTGATGTATGTTTAACAAAGTGGGATACAGGCTGATACAGTAGAGATCGTTAATCATGGGTTGATAATGCTTTTGAGATATTACAAGTTTATAAAATGATGTTGAACATCATTATAAACAAAGTTCCTAAAAATATGGCGTATTTCTAAAAAATACATACCGGTACATACGTTGTAATATACATATAGATCATATTAATTTAAATATGAATTAAATGTTAGTAAGTTTGGGGTATTCTTTTACTATGTAGTCACAACTAAAATGGATTGTGAACCATTTGCCTATATTCAGATGCAATGATCAACTCAAGAATTGTAATTCTACTGTTTTGTAACATATTGTTATCATAATTGTTTTTAGTATTTCAAAACTACTGATACAAAATAAAAAACAAATCATTTTTTGGAAGAATGTTTAAATTAATATTTCTGCTACGTAATAGACCAACAACAATTTTAATTATTTTTTTATTTTGATTGTATAAAAACATTAATGTTCAAAATGTTTATTTTATTTTTGATCATTCATGTGGGAGTTTTTTGCTTGGACATAATATGACCACAAATACTTACAATTTGACATAGTATCATGTATAAAATCAACCCCTCAAAAAGCAATGGCATAAGTATTCACTTTGTTGTGCCTCTGAAGTCAGGACTAAAGTAGGGTGTAGTTGTATTTAAGTAACGTTCACATAATTTTCATAGTGTTAAAAATTATCTTGACTTTTGTAAAGACCTTCGCACATTTCACTTAAATAATAAAACTCATATTATGAAAGCTGTTACAACTGCTGCAGCATAGAACTGTTTTATCATGTTACAATGTTTTTTAAGACTACAACTATGTATTGCAATGTATGAAGACTTTGAATTTAGTTTATTAAATTATTAGTCTTTTTTTTCTTAATCTTCTTAAGTATAATTATGTATTTAATAAATCTAATAGTAAATTAATATATAAAATTCACATCTAATTGATTAAATTGTGGTCAAAGAAACTCGAATATTTATTAGCTTAAAATTGTGTAATACTTTTAGTTATTTGTGTATGATTAATGGATGCTGCAAGTTTTTAGTATACCTATGTATTCTATGACAGATACACTAATAGTCTGTGTCATACAATAAGAAAGATCCGCCGAAATGATTATTTGATAAGGGTCTTAATGTTAAATGGTAGGATCTGGACTATAAAATTTAAATGGTAAAATTTAATGGTCATGTAAAGTAAGTAGAAACATACTAATGACAGAAATCTTGATTCTTTACTTACATATTTATAATATCTTGTATTGTTAGTAAGTATTGGTAATTTTAACAACTGCTTTTTCTCAATGGGAACACTTCATTTCCCCAAAAAGTTTCAACAGAAAAACAGAAGTTACCGAAATGATTCTTATTTAAAATTAAAAAAACTTACATATTAATACTGATGAAAATTGTAAAATTAGTCCAAAATGAAATGTCATGAAACATAATTTAATTCATAGATATAACAATTTGTAATAATTACTTTTTAGATTTAGAAGAGAAAGTGACCGAAATATTATAAATCTTAGAAGGTTTCTCATAAAGCATTAGATAATAGAAAATAAGTCATTGAAGAGACTTGTATTTTGATTTTTATAAAAATGATTTTAGAGGCTGCATTGGGTATGATATGTTTTAAGGCATCTCCAGTCTTATACTGTTATTGTAAAATATATTCTTTCTCGTTTTTTGTTGCAAATATACTAAGTATGTAGTTATTTGTAGTACTCGTACATACAATTTTACTACAATACTTTTGTGATACATAGACTAGTGAAGTATTTTACAGATTACAAAAGACTTTTTGGTTGAAATTGCTTTGAAAAACTCGGCTGTGACGTTATATATACATTATTTTTATTTTAATTGTAATATCATGTAGTTTCCGCTTAACCATTGTTTGAACAATCAAACTAATATTTTTGGTCAATAATCTTGCAATTATTCTTTTAACAGTTAAGGACTGGTTATGCACACGAAGATGGCAAATGAGAAATGTATTTATAACGTTAAAATCGTTGTAACCAAATATTTCAACTAGTTAAGATTGCTTTTACTTGTAAAGTGTAACACTTCTTGAGTTGAACAATTTTAAGCTCCATTCATTGGCTCAGTGCGAAGCCATGGTAGGGAGAGCCAGATTGATCTCAGCGCTCGCAGAGGATGATTTAGGCGTTAAAGGGGGCTGTTTAATATTTCTGAGGAATCAAAATATACGAAAAAAAATTATTTCATTTAATTTTATGCAGCAATATGTTTGCATGTTTTACTTTGGTTGTAAACACAATTAAATTGCACGTCTGTCACGTGTCGAGCTGCATTTATCTGAAATAATAAATTAAGTTTCATTAATATATTGATTCAGTTACTGTAATTTAATAAAATATAATTATTCATGACATTCTTTATTACATTTAAAGATGTATATTGCATGGACTGATGCCTGCCTAATTAGACGAGATTTTATTAAATAACTTTCATTATTTTTACGGAACTCTTGAACTTCTCGTACTTGGTCAGCTAATACGAGCTTTTTTCCTTTAATTTTTGTTTGTGGTTGAAATTCAATTGTATGTGTGATTGATTGAAAGCCTGTTTTAATAATGATGTCCATGATGAATTTGAATCTAAAAATAAAAATTTTTACTTATTTACTTAACATGTACCTAAAACTACAATTTTATATGAAATTAAAATTGGTAGACATCTGACAGTTTCGGTAGACATTTCAAATTAACATTCATAGTTTTGTTAAAATTCTACATATGATTTTTTTATAATTTTCTTTACAATAAATTATATTTTGAATAAAAAATATTAAAATTGTCACGTCTACTAATTTTAATTTCATAATTTAATTCATTATTTTTCTCTGGCCAATATTTTTTTATTCTGTTTTTATCTGTCGATAATTTAACCTGACATTTGCTGGCTTTTATATCATTTGTATTGTTCAAAATACTTACTTGGCACTGATTTCACACAAATACTTCACGACAAAATCTTCATTGATTATTTTTTTTTTTATATAAAATTGATTTTTACATCAAAGATTCATAGTGTAAAGCTCTCTAACAGCCCCCTTTAGTTCATTCATGCCGTGGCGCTGCAGTCACGCACAGAGCGAATACTGGAGTTCTTTGAATTTGAATATTGATAAATTGAGTAAAGTACTTATATTTAGTGCTGTTATTAAATCGAAGCCTAGTTACTTTTTGATTAATAAACAAGCCTCGAGCTCGTCGTGTCGCAAGAAATATACACGACATTTGAGAACTTAATTTATATTACACATTGCTTGAAGCATGTTTTCTCTTTGTATACATTTTCATGTTAGGGTTATTATGTTAGTGCAGGGGTTCCTAAATCTTTGAGATAACGGAACACCCAACAAATACCTTTTATAGAACCCCAATGGAGGGACCGCCCTAGCTCGGGCTGAATTCTTGCTAATTACCTTGTACCTACCTACTTACACAAAAGTAATATTGACTCCTTCTCATCGCATATATTTTTGCCGCTATTTCAAATAATTTTGGCGGAACCCGGATTACTATACCACGGAACCCACTTAGAGAATTTCTGTGTTAGTGCTTGGTATTACCCTATCTTTTTTGATGTTTTGTTAAAACAACTGAGGTGTAAATGGAGTCTGACAAGTTTTTGTGAAAAAGTTGCTTTATTATGAACGTGTTACAATTGATTTAACTTTCGAAAGGTTGTTGATATCAATATGGCTTTTGGATATTATTTATAAGTTGTTCTGTTGGATTTTTTATAAATACGATCAAATGACAAATTATGATAACATTATTTCGATCGGTAGAGATAAAAATAGTTTATTGAGTATGCTTATTGAATAACCACTGTCCGAGTTATATTTATAAAAAATTCAATAGTATTTGCAGTATTTCTATTTGTATGACATTTGCTTTGTGTGGTTCGTATATCCAAT
Organism: Phengaris alcon alcon; assembly: GCA_037179445.1. NCBI lineage: Eukaryota > Metazoa > Arthropoda > Insecta > Lepidoptera > Lycaenidae > Phengaris > Phengaris alcon. The sequence goes on from JAYRCH010000459.1 coordinate 474,078, forward strand.
ATATACCAAACTATTTTGGCTTACTTACCAACATCACTACGTTACCACATAGCTGTTCTTAGAAATATCAATAAAACAGTTAGGGCACACGTCAATTTAAGACTAGCAATAATAACGTAGCGATCATTATTTAAAAAACTTCCTCATCTAGATAGTTAATTGCTGTTTTCGATGAACTTTGCTTTATACGCATCTTTTCTGAGATGTTATCCTAATATATTAAATTTATTATTGAGCTATGTATAATACTAATTATTGTAGTATTTTTCCATAAAATTTAATTATTTTCTTGTACACTATTTTCACACAATTTATTCACAAACACCAATAATGTCGCATTTAAGTGATTTAAACAGTGAACTTAATATTTTCGTAAGTAGTAATTTTATAACACTTTATTTTGAGATTGGGCCGTTGGTCGATGCCCTATAAATAATCTGTAGTGTTGGAAATATAATTAATAAAAGTTTGAATATAACTATTGGCTTATGTTATTATTTATAATCTATTAAAACATCCTATCTAAAAAGAATTTTGTAACCTTCAACTACTAGGTTAGTCGTGCTAGTCGTGAACGCATGGATTCGTAAACAAGAAGAGTTTTTTTGTGCGTAACACCATTTGTAATATTTTTGCTATTGTAAGACTACAAGAAAAAATAATTTGCAGTTATTAAATATTTATACATATGTAATTTAAACATATTTAAATTCATAAGTATTAAATAATTTAGTTCTAAGCTATAGCAACTTTATGATGCATCTTCAGATAGTAGATTTGAGCTTGAGACTCCAGCTCTTGTAGGGACCGCACCACTGGTGCCATCTGGCTTACGTGGTCCTGAAAATAAGTTATTTCGTTTGGTTTACTCAAATACATAATAGTAAAATTATTTTTTAGGTAAACACAAAAAATTTGATATTGGTAAAATACTTTTGAAAATAAGTTTGGCCTTTGAAAAGGTAAAAAGAATCTATTTGCCGAAAAAAGATACAGCAACACACATAAAACAAAACAGCATGTTTTGTTTTACATTAATAATTTAAGGCTAAGGATCGAACGAACGGTTTACGCGTAGGCGTAAACGTTTACCTGATACCCGGTACCGACTTGTTTCCTCTTCTGTCCGTACACAACTTTACCGTCGAACTCGTTGGACGGCACTTTCATGTCGGGCTCGATTTGTTGGATCGTTATGTTCAGGTGGTCCTCAATGTCGGCTAAGTACTGAAAATAAAATTACATTAAAAAAAATATAGGCAATCGTGCAAACGGCTCGACTGATGTAAGCGAGCACTGCGCTGACTAGACGCAACACAAGGGATGCCAAAAATACATAAAAGTGCCTTATAATTTAAGGTTTGATAAAATCAACTACGGATATTTTGGGCATATGATCTACTACTTATGGTAAGACGTTGAGGCAGAAAAAAAACACTAAAAATTTCTAAAAAAATTACATTTAGTTCTTTACGGCCCTACGGAGGTCATTGACCGCACACAGCTGATGAATTGGTGTTATTTAGAAAAAAGATTCTGAGTCATGAGGCTCATGATCTCAGCGCCTAGTGAGCGCAATGTAATTTTATTTAGTATTATATATTTTATTCGAAATTCTAAATTATTTTACTGCCTAAATTTCTTTACATAAGCACTAGATCATAATATGTCCAAAATATCCGTAAATTATTTTACCAAATATATAAGTGTTTCTTGTGATTTCGCGAAATACATAATATTAGTGACGCTGCTTTGTGCGATGTTACCTATTGTGACTGTACACAGTTTTAGTACGGTCGCGTCGCCGACAGCACCGGTGTTCCAAACTTTAATATCATCACTATGTATGTGTATACCAAAAGGTACACTGGTACACACAAAGGTCGGCGGCTGTACAATGAAGTAATACCTGGGGCTCGTTGTACCACATGCAGCAGCCCTTGGGCCGATCGTCGATGAGGTTGGTGTTCCAGCAGTTGCGGCCGCGGGACGAACACCACTCGCCGTGGTACCACACCTGCACATACAATAACACTTGATGAGCCGTCGGAGGACGCCTGGCAAATGTGAAAAATTGAAAACATAGTTGGGCTCTTCTTGTACTTGGGCTAGCTTAAAAGAGGACAAAGAGCACCGGTGTCCCGGCGTACTAACGTCAGCCTATACGCCATGAGTCTCAAATCATTTACTACTTAGTTCTATGCCCATCACAATATCAATGTAGATAAGTGGCATAATAATAATAATGGCTCCCCAGACCGATTTCTGTGACGGTGGCCGGTATCATTGAAACCAGGCCAGCTACGCAGGAGTTATTTTTATAGTGCCCAAGTGTGTGCGCAGTACACAAGAGCACTCTCTTGTCTCTCGAGACGGATAACCGACACGACTGGCGAGAGATCAGATGCAGGACCGACTTTTTGCATGCCCATCCGACGCATGGATCATCTTTCTTGTCAGACAATCAGGTGATTAGCCTGTATTGTCCTGATCAAACTTGGAAACAACATTTTTTGTTGTTCCAACGCCGGAATCGAAAACCCACGACCTCCGAGTCGAGAGCCAAGCTCTAAACTACTGGACCACGGCGGCTGTTAGTATGAGTACCATTTTAAAATACTAAATACATAGTATACAATACCTTTTCCGGCACAGTGGACACTAGACTGATGGCCAGACCCATTCTCTCGGCGCGACCCACACGGCCGATACGATGCACGTAGTTTGACTTCTCGTCCGGCAGCGTCACATTTATCACTGTTAGATAAATTTGTTAATGTAAAGTGTTTATTTTGCCAACCTCATATTAGTATGAAAAAGTGATAAAGAACAAGGCATTTTTGTATGGAGCCCGTCCCCACCACTGTAGCACTAAAAGACATATATCAAACTAGCTGACCCGTGCCCACTAAGTTGGGCGTTAGACATTTTTTGATGATGATGATGAGGATAAAAAGTATGCTAAGTTACGCCTTATAACATCAGCTATCTGCCAGTGAACGTCCCGTGAAAATCGGTCTAGCCGTTCCAGAGATTAGCCGACTAATCTCTGAAACGGCTAGACCGATTTTCACAACAAACAGACAGACAAAAATTGTAAAAATTGTTTTTTTATTGTTATGAAATAGGGGTTAAAAAGGCCAAAACAAGACCACAGCTCTACCTTGACCATTTTTGTACCTATGCATTTCTGGATTTTTATCTGAATTATTTCCTTGTTTTGGCCTTTTTAGTCCCCTATTTTACGTAGTCGGGTTATAGTTTATTAACTTATTTTTTGTTACTTCATATTTTCCGTTTTCCAATCGAACATGTTGTTGGAATAATATTAATAAGTACCTAATCAAAACACTTGAAATTAAAAATAATTTCACTTCTTCACGAGCGCGGAGCGAGCCAATTTTTTTTCCAGATTTTAGGAATAATAATATTATAATATTTATAAAATAAAATATATTCTATGAAGGTAAAATAATAGTATACTTAATATAAAAATTATACATTTATAGTCTAACTAGCTTTTGCCCGCGGCTTCGCCGGCGTGGGATAGTGTTCTTGGAGAAAAAACTTCTTCAACAAATAACTGCACTGCAATATACTTCTGTATACTATATTGAAAATATTTTTAGGGTTTCGTACACAATGGGTAAAAGGGGGACACTATCAAGTATCACCTCAACGTGACGAGCGAGACCGCTTGATATATATTTTTCGCGCTTGAATATAAATTTGACGATACCTTCTAAATATAAGATACTACCTGTTGCCCGCGGCTCCGCTCGCGTAAATATACAATCGGGTATCCTGCGGGAATACTGTACTTCTCCGGGATTATTAGCCTATGTTTTAATCCAGAGCCTATACTACTACCATACCAAATTTCATCAAAATCCGTTGAGTAGTTTTTGCGTGAAAGAGTAACAAACATCCATGATCCATTCCATACATCCTTACAAACTTTCACATTTATAATATTAGTAGGATTAATTGAAACTGTATGGTTTAAAAGGCTACTATAATGTGTATAAAATGCTTAAAGTGAGTAACGCGCTTAATTTGATTAGGATCAGACTGTATCCGTCTAAATAGCTTCTGAAAATACCATAGATAGTAATAAGTATGAACTGGGCACGGGCAGCTAGTTTTATTAAGTAAACCGTTAGTCCCTGCATTCTAAATCTGTAATATCTTCGAAAATATTCATATAAATTACGTACACAATGCATAACATGCATACATACATAGACTGACAAAATCATTACCCTTCCTTTTGGCTTCGCCGTAGTCGGGTAAAAATACCGTATATACTTTCATACGCATTAAGTGAAAAGCTGTTAATTTGAAATTACAAACAGACACTTCAATTTTATTTGTATCCTAGCTGTTTCCCGCGGCTCCGCCCGCGTAAATATACCGCGGGTATACTGTACTTTTCCGGCATACTACTTTTTATCCCGGAAAAATCCAGAGCCTAAACTACTACCATACCAAATTGCATCAAAATCCATCCATCTTTCCTCACAAACTTTGACATTTATTAGTAGGATAAGAAGATTGTATAAATGAAAGGGCTTCAAAAGTGTGTAATTTTGTTGTATGACAAATTATCTGTAAACCATGTAAAAATGTCAGCAAACTTCGGAAAATGTTGTATTTTCATAAAGTAGGTACCTCATATTTTAAAGAAATGTATGGGAGAATAAAATGCTAAAAATAAGCTATTTCCTTAATTTTTACTACTATTTGGTTTACCTTTTTGCTACTATTTTGTACCTACCTAACTTCAAATTCCTAAAAAGACACTAAATATTTATAAAGAGAAAAATCAGTTATGGTGTCTCGAAGTATGAAAAACAAAGGTAAATCCAGACATTCTGACGTGTGAATGTCTACTTCCCTTACGCAAATTTTTGGGTGTAACTGTTGAGATACTAAAACTTTGTAAGTACCCAGTAGTAGTAAAAACATATTCATATTTAGTATATTCTAAACATCAAATACATTATAAAGTGTGAACTCTATATAACGGCACTCAAGGGACTGTCTTTTGTCCTTAAATGGAGAGAAGAAAAATCTGTATTAGAAAAAGAAAAAAAAAAAGTCATTACATAAAAACAATTCTTATTTGAATGCTATTGCGTATAGTCTGTTATTTTCGTCTGACGTCTTTTGCTGCACCAGTAATTTCGTTGTATTTTTTACTTATTTACAACAGTCTACACATGCAAGCAATCCCAATTTGTAAACAAACTAACGGATTTCTTAGAATGTTCGGTATGTATGGTGCCGACAGTTTATTACGGGCTAGGATAATAAAACGACAAAAGAACGTCACAGCTGCGCAGTTCTTACTAATTTTGGCAACTAAAAAAGAACTTTTTATTATTTAATAAAAATAAAAAATACAAAATTAAAACAAAGTTTAGATTAAGAATATAATGTTATGGAGTATGTACGTAAGTTTACTCATTTTTATATATTTTCTAACAGTGAAAACCTATTATTGGCTTTCTGTAATGTTATACTGACTCTATTTTTATTATAAATAAGCTGTTGGTTTTCCTAAGTGAATAAATCAATTTAATTCTTGTCGTTATTGAGAGTGGGTGTAATGCTATATGGAGTGTATCATTGTATAGAAGACAAGCTAAACCAACCAAAGTCGAGTGATTTCGACGCTTTAGGGTGTTTGTTGTTAAATCGTGTGACGTTACATGGAGTTTACACTGTATCTATATTTGTCCAGGGGTCCTAACACTCACCAAGCTTTATATTTCATAAGTAAAACAACTGATAAACATCCTCAGTATCATTATACTAATCTAGATAACTGTTAAGTAATACTTACTGAAAGGCAGTCCAGATATATCAATTCCTCTAGCAGCTACATCAGTACAGATTAAAAACTTCACTTGATTCTGTTTAAACTTCTCGAGGTTCGCTTTACGTTCTTGTGGCTTGCGGTCACCGTGCAGGCACACGCACGAAAACTCGTTTCCGAAAGACCGTAGGTAGCGTTCCAGATTGTCACAGTCTAGTTTAGTACGACAGAAGATTATGGCTCTGAAAAATTAAATTTAGCTTATGTGTGGAACAAAAAAAAAATACATGTGTCACAGGTGTCAGTCTCTTTTTAGCCGAATAGGCCAAAAAGAAGGGTACTTAATGATGATGAATGAGGGATTTTTTCGGGATAAAAAGTACTATCCCGGAAAAGTACAGTATATCCGCGGGCTACCCGATAGTATACATATGCGGGCGGAGCCGCGAGATACAGCTAGTATACAAATAAAATTGAAGTGTCTGTTTGTAATTTTAAATTAACAGCTTTTCACTTAATGCATATGAAAGTATATACGGTATTTTTACCCGACCACGGCGAAGCCAAAAGGAAGGGTAATGATTTTGTCAGTCTATGTATGTGTGTGTGTTTGTTCCATCGTAGCGCCTAAACTACTGATCCGATTTTAATAAATGAGATGTCAATAGATTTGTAATAATGGCCAGGGCCATAACATAGGCTACAATTATAGTTTGCGTAGTCGGGTTATTGCTTTGAATTTTTTAAAAGTATATATCAAATCCTCATTCATAGTAACTAGTAATTATTTAAAAAAAAAAGTATTTTAGTACTAATAAGATATCCAAAAATAAATTTATCAGAACTTTTTACATCAAAAAGGTCTATTCAACAATAATTAATTGTTTACCTGTCCATTTTATGTTCGCGAATCGCTTTCACGCAGTATTCGCCTTTCAGAATCTTTATAGCCTCCGACAATGTCTCCGGTGTTCTGTTGCCGCCTTTCACATTGTCCTTTGCATGTACTCCATCTGTTGTTATTTGCCTAAAAAAATTATTCTGATCAGTTTTTATGTTATTATAATATAATGTCAAACAGCTGTCCTGTGCACACTTCGTTGAGCGAAAAACATTTTTACTTGTGATATATAATCAGAAACGTTTTCGTCGGCCGTTTTTTCTCCGACTTACTTTGCAAATCCGGCTACCACGAAAAAGTCTTTTCATTTTACGGGTTAATATAAAGCCAATGTCACTCTCAAATAACGTAGCCTTCTATTGTTAAAAGGATTTTCGGTTCGGTTTCGGTAATCGGTTTTGTAGATCCAGAAATTACCCCCTACAACCTCACAAACTTTGCCTCTTATTTTTATATTTTGCCTATATTAATAATATTAATTAATATTACTATTATATTATTATTATATTAGTATTAGTATAGATTGACATTTACATAAGACAATAAGCTTTGCCTTTTGTATAAAAATTTCAAGTCAACAGAGCATAGTGTGTTGGTAGGTCCACCATTTCAGGCCGATTGCTGTTTCAATAGCAATAAATGACGATATAACTTTTTACTTAGTCGCCGCATATTTTTTGTCTCTCTACAAGGTTCGAATCAACATACTTTCTCAAGTTCTCCCAGGAGCGGTCCTTTTGTGGGTCTACATTGACCACGACATGGTGGACCGTCTCGGGCACCGCGTCTTCGCCTTTTAGATCCACCCATGTTGGGAAATGCATTAGTTTTTCCTGAAAATTAATAGATATTCAAATGTATCTATGAATTTAGTTTAATATTTTTGTTTCGAGTTTTAGTTTCGAGCACGTGACAGTAAATTTAATTCAATGGAGGAGACCAAAGAAAGGAGGAACTCTTATAGTTTAAATTACTCTTGTATATATAATATAACTAGCTTTTGCCCGCGGCTTCGCCCGCGTGGAATAGTGTTCTTGGAGCAAAAACTTCTTCAGCAAATAACTCTACCCACTGCAATATACTCCTGTATACAATAATGAAAATGTTTTTTAGGGTTTCGTACCCAATGGGTAAAAACGGGACCCCATCACCTCGACGCGACGTGCGAGACCGCTTGACATAAATTTTACGATATCTTCTAAATATAAGATATATTAATTTAAACTGTATGGTTGAAAGGGCAACTATAATGTGTATAAAATGCTTAAATTGAGTAGCGTATTTAATTTGATAAGGATCATACTGTATCCGACTAAATAGCTTCTGAAAATACCATACATAATGTGTTTACGACATCACATTAGAAACCTTTAAAATTATCAGTTTCTGTACTATATTATGCATGTTATATACATATAAACCTTCCTCGTAAATCACTCTATCTATTAAAAAAACCCGCATCAAAATCCGTTGCGTAGTTTTAAAGGTTTAAGAATACATAGGGACAAACAAAAAAAGCGACTTTGTTTTATACTATGTAGTGATGAGAATCTCAGAAACGGCTGCAAGTATTTCCATGAAATTTAGTATGCTGGGAGTTTTCGGGGAGAAAAATCGATCTAGCTAGGTCTTATCCCTAGGAAACTGCGCAGTTTCAAGTTATATATTATGTTTTTTATTTCGTCGCATATTATGATAAGAGTAATTTGGATATTTCTAAATGTCAAAAGCGGTTAGCATTTATTGTTAGCGATGGACTTTTTGCGTTGTTAGCAAATTGGTGTCTCGGGTTCGAATCCTGGTCAGACAAATATTTTTGTAATTCTTTTTCTTTTATATACCTATAATTTTTTTATCGTTCTACTAAAACTCCGAGCTAAGCTCGTTTGCTCAGGTACTGTTAATTAATCTCGATATTTTTATATTAACCATTTTTGATGGCTTACAGCCCATATCTATAATACTTGTAACAAAATAATAAAAAAATTGACAGGTATAAAAGACAATAAGCAATTTGGTTACAAAAGTACTAACTGCCATTTTCTTGACTTCAAATGCATGTAGAGTTGCTGAACACACAACCATTTGTAGCCTGCGGCCATCTGCCGTCATTTTTGGTATCTGTCTATGCAGTCTCTCTATTAGTTCTCCACAACCAGCCTTAAGAAGACCATCCGCTTCATCCAATACAAAGAATCTACAGTGTGTCAATGCTAAATAACCTGAAAAACGTAAGTATTAATTTAATGAATTAATTAATTTACTATAAAATTAATTAATTAATTATGATTTTTCGAAAAGTTATACCTATTGTTTGTTGCTAATACTAACACTTACCACCTTGAATTAAGTCTTCCAATCGACCTGGTGTACCAACTACAATATCAACACCAGAATTCAGTTGATTGATTTGATCTTTAACATTTATACCACCCACAACCAGCAGCTCTCTGACCTTGGGATTATCTAGATGTTTCTTGAATAACGCTATCTGTGAACATGTCTGTTCAGCCAACTCCCTAGAAGGCTGTAAAATAATTTATTACAGTAAATACGAGAAATACAGGAGCGTAAAAGAAGGCAAAATAATATTATCATATCTGGCGTACCGGAGCCATCGTCATCCAGTTTCAAAGACAAGTCCGAAACAGATGAATGCGAGGTTCTAAAGATCATATCAACTGTTAGCAATTCCTTACCGAAGCCTCGTAAAGTATTTCGAATTGGCCAATATAGCCCTACTAAATTAAGAAAGGTAAAAGTATGCTTCGATACACCGGATCCAGTTTTTCAACTTTTGCGGAATAAAGAAAACTTGCCTACTAATATTAAAATATTTTCGGACCAAACTCCTGCTCAACAAAAATACTTCTTAAATATAAAATCTGAACTTGCACAAAGAATAAAAAACGGCGAGAAGGACATCACTATCAAATATATTAATAACATTCCCACTATTGTTAAGAGTGCTCCAAAAAACCCGAATCAATAACTCCAAATAATTATAATTTGCCTAGTACCGTAACTTACCAAATTGTCAACGACTATAAACAGATCAAATTAAACAAATCAATTCTTTCGTTTCTTTATTTAAATGCACGAAACCTTCGTAAAAGGGGAAAACTGGATGAGCTCAAATGTATTTTAGAATCTATACCGGCCACCGTACACCTTATCTTAGTAACAGAAAGCTGGATACATAACGAAGACCAAGCTCAACAATTGCATATCACGAACTACACTCACTACTACAATTATAGGACTGATTCAGGAGGTGGAGGAGTGTCGGCCTATGTGCATGACAATCTGACGCATAGTTTAACTAAAACCCTGTATGAGGATGGAAACAACTACCTTTGGATATACTTATGTAAATACGACTTAAATATTGGAGTTGTATACAACCCTGGATACACGAATATTACAAAATTTCTGGATTCATATGACAATCAACTACAAGAACATAAAAGGACTATTATTTTTGGAGATTTCAATATTGACTTAATGTCAAAAAGTAATACCTTAAAGAGGTACAAGCAAATTATTAATCAATCAGGCCATATTTTCCTAAACAAAATATGCAGCAAATATTGTACCAGAGAGGCAACTACTAAGAAGTCGATAATTGACCATATAAGTACTAGTTTAATCAAAGATAGCTTTCATATGACTCTGATTAATAGCTCGATGTCTGATCACAAGCAAATTTTCTTACAACTAAAAAGATTTAAGCCCCCTCCAAAAATATATTATAACCATGAGTGCATAGACTACAAAAGCCTAAAAGAATCAACAGGAACAGATGGTTTTCAATATGTTACTGACAACTACAATGATTTTGAAGAAATGCTAAAATGTCACATACAGAAAAATAAAAAGAATAAGAGGAAGTTACTTAATAATTTACGTGATGACTGGATTGATATAGATATTATAAACATGATAAAGGAACGAAATTATCTCTGGAAGCAGTATACATTGAAACGAAACGAAAAACAAATTGAAGCGAAATTTCAAGAAGTAAAAAAACTCAGTAGCGAAGCTAATACAAGAAAAGAAGAAATCGTACTACAATAAATTATTCACAAATTGTTCTAGTAATCCAAAGAAAATGTGGTCACTTGTTAATAACTTAACAAATAATAAAATTGTAAAAAGCTATGTTCCCTCAAAGATTATAATGAATTCTAAAACAACTACCAATTTAGATGAGATTTGCGAAATTTTTAATCACTACTTCTCTACTATAGGATCACAACTTGCAGAACAAATACCAAAAAAGTATCACACTGGGCTTGGCTCTTTTAATTGTAATGAATTAACCAACCATGAACTTTGTGAATTATCTTTGTGTACTAAACAGGAAATTCTTACTATTATTAAAAATCTTGATTCTAATACGAGTTGCGGTATTGATAAAATAAATACTAAAAGTATAAAATGCCTGCAAGACCATATTTGTGATAAATTAGCTAGATGTTTCAATAAATTGTTATTAGACGGTGAATTTCCAGACAGTTTAAAAATTGGTAAGGTAACGCCTATATACAAATCTGGACCCAAAACAGACCCCGGAAATTATCGCCCAATTTCAGTGCTGCCGGTACTATCAAAAATTCTTGAAAAAATTTTACACTCGCGACTATCCAATTATCTTGACTCACTTAAGTTTATCTTGCAAAGACAATATGGTTTTAGAGCAAAAAGTAGTACTACGGCAGCTATAATCGATTTAGTAACTAAAATAAAAGATAATATAGATAAGAAAAACATAGTGTTAGGAGTTTTTATCGATTTAAAAAAGGCAAACAAAGCAAAAGGATACTGTTAGACATAAATTACTAATACAGAAACTAAAGACTATTGGCATAGGAGGCAATTCATTAAAAATTTTTGAATCATACTTAAAAAACAGACTACAAATAGTAAAAATTGATAAATTCTGTAGTAAACCCCACCCTATTAACTGTGGTATACCACAGGGTTCGATTTTAGGACCTTTTCTCTTCCTTATCTATGTAAACAATATTGATAGAATAGGTCTACGCGGTTATTTAACTTTATTTGCGGACGATACTTGTCTTTTTTACTTTGGAGCTAATATTCATGATATAATAAAACAAGTTCAAAATGATTTAAATATTCTTTCTGAATGGTTCAAGTACAACCTTTTAACAATTAATGTCGCCAAAACATGCTTCATTATATTTAGCCCAAGAAACCAAATCATTCCAGCTCATGATCCACTAGTTATAGACAATACTCCGATTAAAGAAAAACACAGCGAAAAATACTTAGGCTTGAGAATGGATAGGCATCTTATCTGGAATAATCAAATGGATACCATAATTAATAAATTATCATCTTTGATAGGCTCACTTATTAATATAAACCAATGCATTCCAACAAAACTGCGCTTTAATATTTATAGCTCCCTCGTTAAATCACACCTACTTTATCTTACTGAAGTTTGGGGTAGTGCAAATAAAACTAAAATAAATAAATTACAGAGACTCCAAAATAAAATTCTAAAAATAATATTTAGATACCCATATTTTACACCAACAACCAAAATTTACAGTGAAACTAAAATTATGAATATAAAACAACTATATACTTATAACACCTGTATACTAATTAGAAAAATAATTGAAGGTAAAGACGCCCTAATTTATTAGTTCTACCCAAAATACGTACTAACTATGCCAAAAAAAGCATCACTTTTGAGGGAGCACAGTTATATAATAGTTTACCCGACCACATTAAAAATATAAATTCATTTAATTGTTTTAAGCACCAGTTATCTAAACATGTCATTGAACACTATTAAATCTATTCTAAGAATGTTAAAATAAGTATTTTGTGCTGCTATCTTTATATTGTTTTCTTATTGCAAAAACTTTTGTACTTCGTTTTTAAGTTCGAACTGTACTAAGAAAATAACTCATAAATAAGTATTGTTAGCGTCTTGTTCTCATGTAAGTGGATATTGTATATTTTTATGAGAATAAATTCTTTAAACCTTAGTTACTTCTTAAACTTACCTCAATAATGATAGCCTGTGGGGCGTTATTAACTTGTTTAGCGCCGGTGGCTACAACAGCTGACACTACATTCTGTTTTACATATTCTCTAGGTGCGTCTGCTACTGAAATGTAATCCTTTGGTGGGTACTGTAAACAAACAGAAATATTAAGCTGTTTCCTTCAAAACATTTATATTAAAACTATAAGAATATTATTATACATTATTTTGATAATTCTTGTTTAGGTAAGTGGTAACCCAAATGGTTTTACAAGCCAATAAAAATGGATTATCTATTCTTACCTTAAATGGTGTTTTGCCAAAATTAAAACTTATTTCGGCATTTTTAAGTACCACAGCAGGAAAATAACAGTCTGCACGCCGAGACTGTTCCAATCTAAATGCTACTCCTAAATCTTCACCATTTTTAGAAAATTTAATTTCACCCGAGTTCAGATTTAAGAAGCAACCTAAAAATATCAATTATAATTAATAAGCACTATACCGATTACAAAAAAAAGGTAAGAAGCAGGATATAAGTTTTTACTTACCAATTACATCATTTTTACCATAAGCATTACCATAGTCATCAAATTGTTTAGCATTTGACTTTTTTCCTGTTCCACCAAAACCAAATCCTAGGCGATCTGTACCAAGGTCAAGCCTTGCCTGAAAAGTAACAATTTTATGAAAAAAGTTATCAATTTGCAAAAGTGTATTCTTTTTAGTTTAATTTTAAACTTAGTGTTCTAATAGTATTAACCATCTGAATAAAACTTTAGTGTTAGAATAAAATACCGCTTGACTGGACCATCCCACCCGGCAAAGGCCTTCATCAGTGACAGTAGCTTCATAATAGTAGGCTCCCTTTGAGTGGACTCCTTTAGAGGCACGGCAGCCATGCCAACCGTTCTGATCGCGAGATTGACAACGTAAGCCATCAGGAGTTACAGCGAGCGCATCAGTGCGATCGAAGAAAGACATAGTGACTTCTGGCGATGCCGTTGGTAGAACTTTACTAGTTTTCCCCTCTTGTATATCTTTCAGTGTTTCCCAAACAATTTGCAAAATTGGCAAACAAAATGCTCCGGTTTTACCGCTGCCGGTTTCAGCAGCCATAAGGACATCGCCTCCTCCTAGAATTAAAGGTATAGCTTCAGCTTGCACATCTGTTGGTAATGTCCACTCCATCTCTTCTATGGCTTTGCCCAGTTCGGGCAAAACACCAAATTCCTCAAACGCTGTCATGTTTATGCTTAATTACAACTATACGAAAAGTATTTTTATATCATAAAAAGGCCGACAATTAACTAAAATAAGCCATAAGTTGTAACAAAATCTTGACGAATGAGAATGACGTTAGAAGAAATTCACAAAAGACAATTACAAATATCAATTTTTTTTTATATATATGGCGTCGGCTTATCTTAAAACAATTTGCCAGTGTCAAGTAAAAAAGGCGGGAAATAGAACATTTGTTTTAATTTTCAACACTGTATTCCTATATCGTCAAGTCTAAAGTCTAGTCAAAGTCCAAATAAATAGTCAGTACAGGCAATGAGTCATTACAGTTGATTCGGTAAAGTGGTAGACGCTTTACTGATAGTTCCTAGGGATATTTGGAGCGAAACACGAAATAGCACGTTTTTAGAAGTTGTACCACTTGCCCACACTTGTGCACGTTAACGAATATTTAATGGTTAATATTCTACCAATGTTACACATTAAGAACCGAAATAACACAAATTTACGAGGAAATACAAAATCCCACAACGTCACCCATTGAATTCCCCTGCAAAACTCCCAGTCGTCATATTTTGCTAATTTACTTTTTTTCCAACGGTTAAAAAACCTGCAAGGCGTAGTTTACACGGGTTTTCAAAGTGATCATGATCCCTAAACACTCATCACCTTGCCATCACTTAAAATCCGAAACTCTTTAGTAATTTGTAACTGATATACATAAATAGTACGGTATCTGTAACACCCTACGTTTTGGTTACCTACTTATAGTCGGTCAAAAAAGAGTAAAAGAAATAGGCATGTTGCCTAAAAAAATGTTTTAGGCAACATGCCTATTTGTAATATTGGTAGAATATTAACCATTAAATATTCGTTAACGTGCAAATGTGGGCAAGTGGTACAACTTTAAAAAACGTGCTATTGTGTGTCCCTCCAAAACTCCCTAGGAACTTTCAGTAAAGCCTCTACCACTTTACTGAATCGACTCATTGGCTGCACTGACTGACAATTTAATTTATTTAATTGGACTTTAAACTTGACGATTTAGGAAATGTGTTGAACGGTGTACGGTGTTGAAAACTTAAACGAGAATTCTACATTTTTAACTTGACACTGGCAAATGTTTTTGAGCCGTAACGCCATCAATAAAAAAAACTCATTAAAGTCAAGAGGCTGTCAAATTTTATTAAAAATTTCAAAACAAATAAGGTTATAAATTTTATTCAAATATTTTTATGATTATGTAAATGACAAATGTGATTTAACAATTATTATTTTAAAAGATAATAATGGAATTATTAGAAAACTGTGAAAAGCCTACAGCCACTAAGCTATCTACACTTGGAAAGACTTTAATTTATACAACAGGGGGATTAGCAATTGGTATTAGTATTATTTGTGTTCCATTTGTATCACCAGCGTTTAGGAAAGTTTGTCTGCCTTATGTACCAGCTACAAAATTGCAATTAATAGGTGTTACCAGAGCTTTGAAGGGGCGAAAAGGAAAACTTTTAGATATTGGCTCTGGTGATGGTCGAATTGTGTTTACTGCAGCTAAACTTGGGTTCAAAGCAGATGGTGTAGAGTTAAATACTGTTCTTGTGCTCTATTCAAGAATATATGCTTTATTAAATCGACAATACAACAAAACAAGGTTTTTTAAAAGAAACCTTTGGACATTCGATCTGGCTCCATACAACAACATAGTTATATTTGGTGTTGAGCAAATGATGAATGATTTAGAGAGAAAAATAGAGAAAGAAGTTAATAATGACACAGTGATTGTAGCATGTCGATTTCCTTTACCAAATATGATTCCGGTGCAGACTATTGGCCATGGTGTTGATACAGTATGGAAATATTATGTTATTAAAAAATAAATTATAATATTTTAAAAACTTAGTTGTTTAATACCAAAATTATAGTTTTATGTACAAATTATAATCTATACAGAATAAATCAAAATCTCCCAGATCTCTTCCTTCCTGTATACTTTGTATCAGGTTTTGTTTCTTTGCCTTGTTTCCTTCTCCTTTCTTTCTTTTCTAAGAGCCAAGCTCGGGTGTTTTTAAGTGGTTTGCCTCTAGCATTTTTAGAGGCTTCCCTTCTAGCATATTTAATTTGTAAATTATTTTCTTGTTCATTAGTACCTGTAAATATATTAAGCAAGTTATTTTAAAATAAGAATTAAAATAAATCAACATTTATAATGATAGGTAGATAATAATAAATATTACCTAAAGCTTGAGGCAATGGAGCTGAACCACCAGTCATCAGAACTAGGAAAAACTTCTTTGCTTTAGCTGAGTTTGGGTAATCAACCACCACACCCCCATAAAAACCAGCTTTCATCGCTTGTGAAGTCACCAGTTCCAGCTGACTTTCATTTTCTGGATAAAATTGGAATACGGCTCTTGCTGATCTTGACTTGTTGATCATAATGTAACAAAATAGGATTATACAATACAACAATACAATGAAATGAAAGAGATAAAAATGCCAGACTTAAAGTTTCCAACTCTCAAGCATAACAAATAAATTACCAGAGCTGCATATAGTGTACTGAAGAATGTATACAATCTTTTGACAGGATTGTGTGACTTCTTATCTGCATTGAATAGCCACTGGATAGCTGACACGGAGACAGCACCATCAAAACTTCCAGGTTTAAATGGTATACCTTGTCCCATGTCTCCTAAGATAAGATCTCCTTCTGTTTCTCTCTCCCTAGCCACATCTGAAAAATAATTTGTATAGTAATTTAATATAATTACTATATATAGGTTTAAAATAATATCATCAAGTTTTTAAACTTGTCTACTGTTGATACCTATAGGATCAGCTGATGTCCTCATCCTCACAGTAATAAATTCTTACTAGCTATATTTTTCAAATATTATTTATTCAAAAGATTATAGTTAGTTGTGATATTTAAATATACCTAACATAGCTGGGGAAATATCCAATCCTAACCACATATGTCCATTTTCTTCCAAAACTGCTCCAGAAAGGCCTGACCCACATCCAATATCTATCAATAGACAAGATTGGTCTTCTGGTAATAATAGTAATTCGATGCATCTTTCGGTCATTTGAGCTTGAATATCAATTATCCGAGAACTGGAACATTTAATTAATGTTTTATATAAATTAATTTAATTTTAATACAACTTTAAGATTACTATATAACTTTTTATTCATTAAGCACTTACTTTTGGGTGTATTTTCGTGCCTCGTCTTCATTATAGAACTGTAAATTATTATAAAAATTATCTTTATTAAGAGTTAAAGTAAAATTAACTGAAATGTGTATTTATTGAGCCAATACTTACAAGTTCTGGAGGTGCTTGATGTTCAGGTCTCTTGGACATTTTAATGAGTTGTTTTATTCACCTAATTTTATTCACTTTTATCTTTATTTAATTTTTAAATAATACTTTTTAAAATTTATTCTGATTTTCACCGTACCACGCTTGTTGTCTTTCCCTATTTCTTCTTCTTTTTTTTTTTATATTTAATGACAATTGACGGAAAATGGCAGATGCCAGCATTCTCAGTGACATTTAATAGTTTTTTATTAATTTGTGTAAGTATAGCACTGAAATTGTTTTTCAGTACCTATCGTATAGTACCTATAGTATAGAAAACGAACATGGGGCAAAGAAGGGACAAGGAAATATTGTATGGAACCCGTCCCCGTCCATAGCACTACAAGACATACCCATTAATATGTCAAATGAAAGGGCTTGAAAAGCTTAGATTAGAGAGACTTAGTCTAAGATGAAAGTTGAAAAGTGTGTAATTTTATTGTATTATAACGAAAACGTAACCATGGGAGAAAAAAATTAATGAGGGTAAAGTTAAAAAAAGATAAAAATCACCTGTATGGATGATTTTTTAACTTTTAACCCTCATTAACTTTTTCTCTAACTTTTCTTCCATGGTTTATATATTTTTCTTCATACAATAAAATGATACACTTTTCAAGCCATTTTATTTGAAATTCACTTAAACATAGATGTTAATAGGTAGTGTTACATGGGTGGAGAGTGAAAATGTTTAATCGAGTTTCGCTCCTTCTTCTTTGTAATATATTATCTTGGTTCATGATGCGTAATATTGGTACAATACTATCCATACAATATTCTTGTGTGTCCTCCAAAACTCCATAGGAAATTTCAGTACAGCTTCTACCACTTTACTGAATCGAGTGACTTGACTCATGACTGCACTGACTAATAATTAGTCAGTGCAGTCATGAGTCAAGTCACAATAATTAATTAACACCGTATTTCTAATTCGTCAAGTGCAAAGTCTAGTCAAAGTCCACATAATTATTCTATGGACTTTGACTAGACTTTGCACTTGACGAATTAGAAATATGGTGTTGAAAATTTAAACGAAAATTCTATTTTTCGTGTTTTTAACTGGACACTGGCAAATGATTGTAAGTCGTAACGCTATATAAATATTAAAAATAAAAACTGTCAATGTTAGCTGATGCCTAGTAGCTTATGGCGGGAAATGTATAAATAAAATTTTATTTTTAATTCTTCGCGGATCTTGCAAAACAAAAATATATTTTTGTTTTAAAGTCTATTAATGTATTATAATCATGTTGTAATTAATATTGTCAATATTTGTGCTACATTAAAATGCCTAAAGCATTAAGTCTTAAGAAAGTAAGTAACTCCAAGTTTTATCAAAAATATCATAAAATATATGATATTATATATAATATATATAAATATATAATATATATACATTGGTATGTTATTATATTCACTTTTCATTTTAGCAGAATGGTGTGAAAAATCAGAATCAAAAACCTATAACACAGTTTTTCAAAAATGTACCCCATGTAGAAACAGTTGCATCGTCTGAAAAACAAGAGTCTGAATCTAGAGAAACAGAACAGAATCTTAACAAAAGAAAAGTGTTGTCCCCTACAACTTGTAAATTAAATAAAAATGTTGATGCATCAGACGATTTAGTATTAGAAAATGTTTCAAAAAAGCCAAAGGTTTATCAGACTGGGAGTGCAATTGCAACAAAAAGTACTGGTAAAGAAATATCCTCTAGTGATTCAAAGTCACCAACTAAAAATGGTGGTGACCATTCAAAGGTAACAAAAAAAGATGTTGATAAGAATACAAATGCAAGTGATGTATCCAGTAAACAACCTATAAAACAACAGACTGAAACAAAAAGTAATAATAAAGAAAATCATGTCATTGCTGAAGTTACATATAAATGTCGTAATTCAGAAAGTAGTTGTAGCAAATCAAAGTCACCGAAGAAGAGCCCTACAGGTATATCTTATACTTTAAATGAGACAATCTCGTATATTTATCGATAAATAATTGCTTTCTCAAAAACGGCTACATATTTAGCCAAGAAATTTTGTATGCCGGTTGTTTTGGGGGAGAAAAATCAACCTAGCTAGGTCTTATCCCTGAAAAACTGCACAATTTCATGTTACTGTTTTTCTACTTCAATAATTTTGACACTGTTAATGTCAGCTGGATGGTAGAATAGTAATTTGTGAGTTGTTTATGAATTGGTCTCAGGTTTGAATTCTGGTGATTGGTGATTGTTTAACTAAAACTCCAAGCGAAGCTCAGACCGAGCTTACCATTATATTAGGTACCAGGTACTTATTATTATAGTAGCCTTAAGCTATTTTACATCAATTTTAGATATAAAGTATAAAGTTAAAATGTAACTTTATATATTATACTGTAATGAATTTATATAATTATTATCCAATTTATTGTTACTAATAATTAAAAACTAACTTAATTATTATTTACTAAACGCCTGTAGAAAAAAAAAAAAAAAATTAATACACTAGGAAGTTAGTGACATAAAAAGGTAAATAGGTATAGTTTATATATATTATAAACAACTTTATTTCTTATCAGCTGTAACATCTAGATCTCCAGATGAAAACAGGGAACATTTTATAGTATCTAGTAATCAGGCAGATTTTGATCTTGAAAATGATGTTTTTGAAGAACAATTTGAAATGGACGGTCTTGAAGAGGTAATTTAATGCTATTTTATTTGATTTGTAACATACTGTATAGTAATAATATTATAATTGTATTTTAACCAATTTGTTCTAATTTATTCATTTTAATTTTAGTATGAAGTTGAAAACTTAGATTTAACTAGCATACAGAGGTGTGAAATTTTATCAGTCAAACAGCACCCAAATAAAATAGAGTTAAAACTTAAGAATGGTGCAAATGAAAGAGGAACCTGTTTTATAGAGGGACTTTGGTGAGATATTTTATGATTCCATGTTGTACCGTAAGGTTTTTCTGTTATTTCCAAGCTGATTCTCAATATCCAATTCTTAACCCTTTGCCTATATTACATTTTAAAACTTTATTATTGCAATATTAAAAAGCCTCAGAGAAGAGGTAATTAAATTAAGTGATAATATTTTAGGTCAAATATATTACTTCAAGTGGGGGAGGTGGTGAGTGTATTAGCAATTCGTGACACCAATGGCTTGTTCACCGTCGGAAATTCATCCGGCTTGCTAGTACTACGTCCGGATCACCTCATTTCTAGCACTAGCGTAGTAGCCGGTGTGTACTGTAGAAGAAAAGCAGTTCTTCAAGAGCGATGGCGAGGGATAGATTCCGCTAATACGGCTGTAAGTTTTTGTTTACTTTCTACATAAAGGCAATAGGTCCAAATGTAAAATTAAAAACCTTGGTTTGTTTGAAAACTAGCTTTTGCCCGCGGCTCCGCCCGTAAATACAGTGTCCTTCGGGAACACAACTTTTTCGGGGTAAAAAGTAGTCTACATGTTTGTCCAGAGTTTAAACTACTGCCATACCAAATTTCATCAAAATATGTTTAGTAGTTTTTGCGTAAAAAGGTAACAAACAGCCATCCATACATCCATCATCCATCCATCCTCACAAACGTTTACGTTTATAATTTAAGTAGTATGTGGCAGATATAGAATTTCTAATAATAATAATAATTTTTTTTCTAGATGACAGTTGGTACAATAATACATGAACTAGTCCAAAAGGCTTTAACTCAAAATATAATAAGTTTAAAGGACTTACAGAAAGAAGCAGCAAATATTATTAAAGAGTCAATACATTTATTATATGATGCTGGGTTATCAGAAAAGGAGGCCCACAATAATATGCAACTGTATATAGCTCATCTAGCTGAATTCATGCAGACATATGTCAGGGGAAATACTAATACACAGGTACAATAACATTATTTAGTAATATGTAGCACAAAATATAAGGAAGCTACTGAAACCATTATCAGCTAATAGTAAAACTTATTTGCTTTTAACTCAGATTATAAAACAATAGGGTTTATAATATGTTTTAGTCTATTTTAATTTACTTTTGTATGTATTGCAGCAAAACATCAAAGATAAGTGGCCTGGAAAAATAGAGAAAGTTCTAGATATTGAGGAGAATGTTTGCTGCCCTCCATTAGGTCTGAAGGGAAAAATAGATGCTACACTGCAAGTTACTATTCATGACAAAAAAGGTATAATACCGATTACCGGATGATTTTTTATTCCGTTTTGTGACTATATTTTCTATTTTAAACTATAACCAGACTACGTAAATTATATATAGACGTCACCCGGTCAAGTATTACGAATCTATTGACAGGTTGTTCATTAAAATCAGTTCAGTTATTTAAGCCCTATGGTGGAATAAAAATACATACATATATACAGGGCAGTGGTGGGGGGTTCCTAAACTCCATTCCTACCGGCTTCACTTACCACTTACCTTTTGAAGACCCTCATCCAAATCCCTACCTATTATACAGGGGCTTCCCTATGAAGGAGAACCTGCCTTCGCCACCGATACAGGGTTATATAATATTACAACTTACAGCTCATTAATTACATAAAAACGATAAAAATAAATAAATTAAAAACACAATTTAAAAAAGAAAATGGAGGAAAAAGAACAAAATCGTCATTTTTTGTAAAAACTTTAAAAGTCCAAAATCTCATAAAATATTTATAGTGATGGGAACTACCCCTTAGAAGACCAACTTCGACTTAACCTATAACCCTGCTGAGAGACTGCCAAAATCATTACTTCCTTCCTTTTAGCTTCGTCGTAGTCCGGTACAAGCTAGGTATATCATATATCCTGTGGTACTGTGGTGTGTATGTGTTTAATATATTACATGAACTAGAGTACTTTAAGGGAATTTCACGTGAAGCTGACAACCAAAAAAAAAAATTAGGTCGTGAATTTTGTTAATACTCTGATCAGTTATACATCTAGTAGATGTGAATGTGTACACACAATGTTTTTTCGTATACTTTATTGCTGAGTTCGTTAAGTCCGTTATTTTTGGATGCTTAATATTTTCATCAAATAACTTGTAACAAAAACCAAAAAGTTTTATTTCTTGTAGTTAAAAAGTTGAAATTTTTAATTTTTTTATCGAATTATAAATTTGTTTTTTTGCGTATAGTAAGTAAACCGGAAGTGAAAATTTC
Organism: Phengaris alcon alcon; assembly: GCA_037179445.1. Taxonomy (NCBI): domain Eukaryota; kingdom Metazoa; phylum Arthropoda; class Insecta; order Lepidoptera; family Lycaenidae; genus Phengaris; species Phengaris alcon. The sequence goes on from JAYRCH010000459.1 coordinate 496,584, forward strand.
AAATCTATATTTGAGTAACTTCGACCTTTTTATTTTAAAATATTTTAACCTTGAATTAAAGCTTTAAATGTACTAATTCTTCACAAAACAAAAGTGATCGCTAATAGTTTAAGACTTATAAGAGTTATATAAGAGTAATAGTAACACGTATAGTTGATGAGCTGTCAAAGATTCAACTAATAAAGTACTTGCATAATATTACAATTTATATAATGTAATACCGAGACAGATAGATAATAGCTGTCTCTTTCTTTTTTTTCTCGCGTCTACCCCATAGTGTGGGATATCATTAGATAGGTTTTTTATAAACATTGAGAGGTTTCCGAGACGATTTTTTGATTTACGTATCCGTTTGCGAGATATTAAACTTTAAATCGCTTTTTTGTTAAAATAGTCCCTCTAAAAGCTAAACGGCTGGCTCGAAAAATCTGAAAAAAATCATGATGGTAGTCAATGTGCTGTTCTTTGAAGGAAAACTATAATGGCACATCTAACTTTATTTTCAAGAGTTATAGATACTTAATTGTAAAATGCGCTTACTTGGAAAACTTCGTACAAAAATAACGAAATAGGAAGTAAAATATTGGTATAATGGTACGGAACCCTACGTGAGCGAGTCCGACTCGCACTTGCTCGGTTTATTATAGCTACGAGATGGCGTTACCTACTGTGTGTTTCCACAGTCGTATCACAGTTTTTGAAATTACTCTTTTGTTTGAACTTGTTATTATTTATTATAACAAATGCGTACCTATATTTATAATTTTAATTATATTTTATAAAACCTTGATTTTTTTGTAAGTATTTTTTTATGTTAGAATGAACGAATAAAATGTTAGTAGCGTAGTATTTTAGCATGTTAGCGCATAAACCCGATTGTTCAGAAAGTGCTATTATGTACTCTGTATGCTCTAAGTCTTAAACTATCAGCGATCACTTTTTTTTTGTGAATAATTAGTACCTATATTTAAAGATTTAAATTCGAGGTTAAAATATTTAAAAATAAAAAGTTCGAAGTTACTCAAATATCGATTTGAAATTTTCACTTCCGTTTTACTATACGCAAAAAAAATCAAATTTAGAATTCGTTAAAAAAATCAACTTTTTAACTATAAGAAACAATACTTTTTAGTTTTTGTTACAAATTAATTGATACAATTAATAAGCATCCAAAAATAACGGACTTCACTCTTAGTAAATTTTTAAAAGCTCGTAACTCAGCAATAAAGCATTATATGAAAAAAACATTGTGTGAACACGTCTACTAGATATGTTATTGATTGTACTGTAGGTTCTTGGTGGAAATTCATGTTTCACAGTAATAACACACAGGACTTCTTGCGCTATTTCCACTTTAATAAGTATTTTTCATTAATTTTAATATATTACACGACCGGTTTCGACAAAGTCATCATCAGGTGTAGGTAGATTTAAAATTTTAAAATTTTGTAAACATTGTGCAAAGGGTTGCCACTTGCCAGTATCATGAAATTATTACAATTTTGTGCAACGTAATTTAAATTTTTATACCAACTTATTCTATTTTCTACTGTATATCACAAATTAATATTAGTATAATATTATAACACATTAGATTGATAAATTATTAACTTATTGATTTGTAATGTCATAGAATTATATAATTATATAGAATGGATGTCAGAATATAAAATTAAAAATACTACTATTACCAATGATTCAATTAAATTAAAATGTCCATAATACTTAAGAATCTAAGATATTATAAATAATGGCAAATAAATTATATGAAATTAAAACATGACAAAATTATAATTAATAAATTATGTCAAAAATTCATATAAATTGAATTAATGGTGAAATATAGAACATAGTATAACCTATAAATAATAATTAAATTAAATGTCTTCCAATAATATGGAGGTCGAAAGGCATGTCTGGTCATTTAGTAAGATCCCACATTTTTTGTGTCTGTTTATTTCAAGCGCTTCTAATGCATCCATCTTCCTGCTTTTTGGTAATATATGTTAATATTTTATATTTTTATCGGGTTCAAAGTTGTGTCCATTACTATTTAGATGTTCGGCAAACGTAGATCTTTCAGTATTCTTCTTCCAAGCTGTTATATGTTCTTTTATTCTAGTTTTAAACTTTCTCCCCGTCTGACCTATACATTCCTCCACATGTATCACAAGTGAGGCTGTAAATACCGCTGTTGTCCGTGATTTTAAACTTATCTTTATTATTGCACAGTAAATTTTTTAGTGAACCTGTAGTGTAGAACGCCACTCTAGTCTCCTTGTTTTGTATAATCCTCTGGAATCTGTAGGAAGATGGGCCGATGTATGGAATTTTTACTCACATGTTTCTTGTTTTTTTTGTCTTCCGTCTGATTGTACAACATTTTTTTCTGTCATTTTCTTTCTCGCTCTTCTTAAAATTGTGTCAATCAACTCGCTTTTGTAGGCATTATTTAAGGCAATATGTTTAATGGTGTTTAGTTCTGCCCTGAAATCGTTTGCGTCTAGGGGTACATTAAGTAGTCGGTGTACAAAATCATGAAACGAAGCATCTACTAGAAGTTTAACTGACCAGAGTATAAACAAAAAATTCACGACCTCATTTTTTTTAGTTGTTCTCTTGACGTGAAATGCATAGCATTTTTCCTTTTTTTCTGCTGATAAAAAATATATTGTGCAACATCGTCATAGGTACCTATTTAAAATAATTATTTACTATTTTAAACATGTATTTCGGAAAATAATAATTAAATTATTGAAATGACAACCTTTGGCTGAGTCCTGTTGACGCGCAGGCGGCGTGCCGCTTCCTTCGCGTCGCCAACGTAGGCCAATCAGGTACTATTAATTTCGCGCGACGGGTGACCTAAATACATGATTGTTATAGGATTTTTAGAACTTTACATTTTTTGAGGTTTGACACAAATGACCAAAATGGAATAAAAAATCACCAAGTATAATTTCTTGGCCATACACTTATGTTCGTTCAGTTGGATACGCTAAATGTAAATACTAATAGGAACCGTTGTTTGGTATTAAAAATAATTTTAGTTCAACTAGCTTACATAAATTATTATGGGCTATATTTTTTTTTTAATAATTACATTAATTTCGAAACCATTCGAGCGATGACGTGGTCAAGAGCAAGTACCCACTAACAAAAATTATGTCGTAGGGTCGCGTCGAGAGTTGGTACCGTTGGAGCTAAAGAGTGGGCGCGCTAGCGGGTCGGCGGAGCACCGCGGGCAGCTGGTGCTGTACGGCATGATGCTGGCCCTGCAGCGCGGCGCCCACCCCGCCACTGACGCGCACGCGGGCCTGCTGCTCTACCTCAAGTATGTAGTATAAAAAAGCAGGTGTGCAGTGTGAGACAGATGGAGGGAACCGCCGGCGTGCAAGCTGACCGGTGAAGTACCGCAGGCAGCTGGTGCTTTAAGGCATGATGCTGGTCCTGCAGAGCGGCGCCCACCCCACCATAGACGCGCTCGCGGGCCTGCTGCTCAACCTTAACTGTACTCTGTATGTCAACAACATACACATAAATTTAGGTAGACTACTCAAACTGTTTATGTCCATCACATGATGCCTACCACCGGTTCGGAAACTAGCCCGGCGAGAAGACCCGGCGTAAGAAACTCATCTCAACTATATAAAAACTGAATTATTGTGTATACATCCAACATACCATATTCTACCACTTTGTGTCAACACTTGAGAGTCATAGGCGGTAGATTGCTCATTCTCAAGCTGTGTGAAAACCAAAACAGTATATAATATTTAATATAGTTTTGAGACAGGAAAAATTATTCACGTGTCTTACATACTTATATAATTTCAAAGAGAGCGAGTGGACTTACGTGAAGTAAGCTGCGGGTACCCGGAGCGACGCGACCTGATCATGTTGAGGAACGATCTGGCGCAGCACCTGGCGTCCGGACCGAATGATGTAGACTCTGGTGAGGTGATATAGGATGGGATTTACTCATCTAGGATCCTAGGTTTTCCTGGGATCATAAAAAAGGTAGAATAAGTCACAAAGAATGATGATGGGAAAAATAGTTTTTACTGTATATTAATATAATTAATAATTAATTAAAAAAATTCTGAAGTAAAAAAATGTCACAAGGGATAAGACACTTTTTATACTGACAGAACTTTTTATAAAACAAAACTACCATTGCGAATCTAGTCGTAGTACATAGTAACTATCAACATGAAGTTGCAACTTATTAGAATTTATGAAATGTTTAGATAAAATCATGGATATAGAAGACGCGCCCCGACGCTTTAGACAGAGTCTCCCGGAGCCGGTGTACAATGAGCGGGCGTGCACCAGCTGCCCCTATTTGACGCTCTGCTCGCTACATCTGTGGTAAATATTTCTACTATTAGGTAAATAGGCAGCACAGTTTTATGTGTGATAGATATTACTTTATGATACCGTTATTGATAAGTTTATTTAAGTAGTCTATAAAATCTACCAATCGCTTAATTCTTTTGCTTAACTTGTCGTTTAACCCCCTTACTAATTAAAATATGTATTCACACAGGGGATAAGCTATATAATGTTTTTTCCTTGTTTGTCAACCAACTTTTCCAACGTATCAGACAAGGACAAAACATTGTATAGCTTCTCCATTGTGTAAATATTTTATTAGTAAGGGGGTTACAGTTTAAAGGTAGATTTTGTCTACAGTTGTGTAACGAGTTTGTAGTAAAATTATTTTTAAATTAAATATTATTTACCATTATAGGCATACAGGTGAGCCAAAGGTGTCAGAGTCCCATCCACTGTCGAAACTAAAGAATCAGGCTATAGGACATCTGAGTATTGACCACATCAATTACTTCCTGCACTGGACCAGTTTACTTCTGATAGAGGAAAAAGCGCAAAAGTCAGTTATGCCTCTACATGCATTATGGACTGAGTCTGTTGAAAAACGGTATGTTATATTTTTTATAGAAATGTTTAGTAGATGTATTGTAATTAATTATAAAATTAATAATTTGTATGTACAAAGTAAAAGTTTCATACTTTTTGAACTCTTGTATATGAGGGCTTAAAACATTATGTGCAAATTTTCTGCAGTTCCAGGAAAGGTGTTTGTGCACCCAATTTAGTTTTAAAATCTGTGACGTATGCAGATGGACGATACATGCATGTGTTTCTACGTGGGAGTATCAATTCAGGTTAGCTATTTATATATTATATAAGTATTATTTTATAATTTACTTTGATTAAAATTTTAAATAACCAAAAGTGTGTCAAATTGATGATGTGAAAATATGAATTAAGAATATTTTTGTAGGTTCTGAACGATCGAAATTGGGTAAAGGTCCTCAGGAAGGTGAATACTCCATAGTGAGCATAGACAACAGACCGTGGGTCGCTGCTGGAGTCATAACTACGGCCAACGCCACAGAAATTAGAATACTTCTGGAAAGGTAGTTTAAAATATAAGTTAATAAATTTTCTTTAGAAAACACATGCGAAATAAACAGCTTTTGGTTTGTATGATCATCCCGGCAAATAAGGATCGAAGTGCCACAGTAAATGTTTTCTTTAAGGATGTGCGTTAAAGAAAATAGGCGTGTATTTAGATTGTTTTACGCCAACGACAAAGTCGCTTACAATCACGTAATCATATGCTAAATTGATTATGCCATAAAATATGTATCTACTACCTATTGTTCGCAGAGATTTGAGTCGCCGTTTGGACAAGAGCACAATGTTCCACATAGATATGTACGAGTCCTATTCCACCACTGTTCAGAACCTCACCAACATAGGGGTACTGATGGAAGATAGCGACCGCGCCCTCAGGCTAAGAAAGTAAGTAAACATAATATTGTAAATGTGTATCTGTATTGTTCAGTATATTTTGATGTAAAGTCAACTGGTGTTAGTGCTTTTTTGTCACTAACCTTTTCACAGCAAAATTAATTAGCTATTGGCCATGCATACATATTAAAATGCATTTTTTCTTTGTATTCAATTTTCTTTTGACTTTTTTTAAAATTTATTATTAACTTAAATGCATTTGCTGCCAACTCAAGGATCATCATAGACCGGGAGCCGGCGGTTTTTAGCGACAAGCTGCCGCGATCTGTGGGGCGGCTCGGCGTGCGGCTGCTGCGGCGGCTCAACGTGCAGCAGCAGCGCGCCGTGCTGCGCGCCGCCGCAGCCGAGAGCCACGTGCTGCTCAGCGGCCTGCCCGGGACAGGTGCATAAATCATTGTACATCTTCTTAGTGACACAAGTTACTCATCATTAGGGTTCCGTAGTACTCAATTAACTTTCGTTCTGTCCGTCCGTCTGTCGGTCAGCCTTTGTATGTATGTAGTTATGAAATAAATGGATGTAATTTGGGTAGTTATAGATTGTGTATAGATTACGGTTTTGGCACCATAAAATAATAATAATGTTATATTTTACGGGTGGCTCTCCATACATGTGAAATGGGGATGAAAAATATTTTTTCAATCTATCCCATCGTGTTCAAGAATCTTTAGGAAAATTATTTTGAATTAAATCGGACAATAACTTAAGATTTTAAAGAAAACCTTTTTTTATTTATACTACTTTAGCATGTATAATAATAGTATATAGTGTAGTGTAATAATTTTTATGTTCAGGCAAAACACAGACGATAAGTGTTCTTGTACAACTGTTGGTGGCTCTGGGGCAGCGAGTGCTCGTCACGGCGCACGCGCACGCTGCCGTCGACAATGTTCTGGAGCGGTAAGAGTAATTTTTCTATAATTTTGAAAATATTTAATGTAAACTATTATACATATATATTTTTGCCATTAAACTCATAAAAAATATTTATTTGCAGTCTGCCCGCCACAGTGCGTGTAATGCGGCTGGGCGCGGCGTCGCGCGTGTCGTCGAGCGTGCAGGCCCGCACTGAGCACGCGCTCACTACTCACTGTACCACACCCGAACAGCTACAAGGCGTTTATGATGCAATGGTAAGTAATACGAAATATAATATCTACTCTCTTGTATTTTATAATGAGTTTTGAAACTTGTCCAAAAGACTTAATCCGTGTTGTGCTGGACAGTTAAAAATCACCAGTATGTAACATTATTATACACTATAGTTTCGTTGATACAAATAATCAGGTTTTTTGTAGGAGGTAGTAGGCGTGACGTGTCTTGGCGCCGCCCATGCAATGTTGGCTCGAAGCACCTTCGACGTATGCATTGTAGATGAGGCTACACAGGTTTGAATTATTTACTTTATAAAGATTTATATATGCTTTATTATAAAAATATTTACACAACTACAATTCAATGTTGCTGTCTTTGTCTGTCATTCAATGTTGCTATCTTTGTCTGTTAATCTGCTTTTCCAACGTATCAGACAAAGGAAGCAACATTAAATAGCTGATCACTTGTGTAAATACTTTTTTAGTAGAAACGTTTATTTATAATCCAACAAGTAAATTATTGTGATTATTTTGACAATATTTTGAGCGGTACTTTGTAGAATGTTTCAGTGTCGACACTGATACAAAGATTCCATTAAATGTAGTAAATACTGATTATAATAATTTTATGAGCTTGTTTCACCAGTTTGAATGCGTCGGATATCTTATACACTGTCTCCGTCACTTGACATAAAAGTGATTTAACAAGCAAACAACCTATCCGACCACCATGTCGGATATTAGGACTTGTATCAATAACTGTTGGATAAAAAAAATGTGTTACGGTGTTGGGGCAGGTACTGCAGTGCACGGCGGTGCGTGCGCTGTGTGCAGCGGCGCGATTCGTGCTGGTGGGCGACCCGCACCAGCTGCCGCCCGTCGTGCGTTCTAGCACCGCCAGGTATAGCTAAATATCCATTGAAATATGGTGTATATGATGATGATCATGCACTTTTTAATCTGCATTAACTTTTTGTGGTAATTCTAAAATTTGTTACCTAGTTGCATTGGTTAAGAAAACATTCTTTTTTTTAAGTAGTAGCTTTTTAAAATAAGTCAAGACTTGCGATAAAAAATAACCATGTATTTTTACTATTATTTTTGCGACACAAAAGCTTGGATAATGGAGTTCAAATTCGGTAAGTTCTTCATTGCTTATAATATGTAAACTGAGTTGTGAATTAGAGAGTGAGAACTTAGTTTTTACTAGAGTCGTAATATTTTGTCTCACTTTACTATGATTGTAGTTCTTTTTTTTCGTAACTGGTTAGTGTTCCGCAGTACGTAAACGTAACGTTAACGAATGACAATTATATGAAATCGGTCAAAATCATCACAGTGCCCACACCAATTTCATTCGATAACGTTACGTTTACGCCGCTGTCAAATGTTTCTGCTAGGCCCCCAAAAGTCTATTAGTAAAGTAACGTAATGCTATCAGACGCCTGGGCATGGAGGAGAGTCTGTTCCACCGCGTGACGAGCGAGCACAACACGTCCACGCTGAGGCTGCAGTACCGCATGAACGACCGCCTGGCGCGGCTCGCCAACGTCGTGGCGTACGACGACCAGCTCCAGTGCGCTGACAGTACCGTCGCGAACGCAACTATGAACCTTGACGTTAAGGTTTGTACTTTGTATATAAGTAAGACTTTAGATAAATAATTTATTCTAAAATATTTACATAGCATGTACAACCTGCTTATAATAAAATGTAAGTTTTTTTTTCATATATACATAATATGGTTCGTTCTCTCGTTCTCATTCATATTCATTCGTAATTTGTTCGTTCATTCGCTCAATCTTGTGAAAACTGTAATAATTTTTGGTTGCAGAAACTACCAATCTTTACACTAGAAGAAGAATGGCTTAAAATAGCTTGTAGTCTAGAACCCAATGACGCAGCAGTGTTTTTAGATATGAATACACCCATGAGTCTGAACAGTAACGACAAATCCTTATCCAATCCATATGAGGCTTGTGTAATTATAACCCTAACGGAAACGCTTATGAGGGTAGGTAGAAAACAACAAACAGATCCATCAAAATAGTCATAAACCTTCATTTAAATTCATTTAAATTCATTATAGCTCCAGGTTAGTTTTTTTGTTTTTAGGGTTCCGTAGTAACTACAAGGAACCCTTATAGTTTCGCTCTGAACGTCCGTCTGTCCATCTTTGGTATAACTTCAGTAATTATGAATATATAAAAATAAGAAAATATAATAATATATTTCAGACACTACACAGTTCATAATTGTTAGTAACAAAAATATAAATAGACGAATTTTTGGTTAGTTAATAATTGCATATGAAGTGGGGTCGCTGAGCACTTCGTACATTGATTCTTGGTTACTGGTTAAGATAAATAATAATTATTATTTATCTTCTTATCCCAATGCTTTCACTTATTAAATGTTTATAGGGCGGTGTTAAAGCGTCAGATATCGGTGTAATAGCTCCATACCGCGAACAAGTGTCGTTGCTGCGCCGTTGTTTAAACGCGCATTCACGTTGCGACACGCACGCAAGTTGCGACGCACGCGGCGTGCCAGAGGTCAGCACAGTCGACCAGTTTCAGGGCAGAGACAAATCAGTTATCATCTATTCAGGGACCAAGCGTGTTGATGACAATATCGATAAGAAAGTTAAAGTAAGCGTAGTTTAGATATTTATTTATATCTTGTTATATTGAACCGTCTTCTTCTTAATTCAGTGCTACATTTTCAAAAATCATATTCAAAGTAATGTAGAATTATTTGCTCACAACCTTATTTCCTTAATATATTTTGATCTATATATATTGTACACTTTTGGGCAATTAGAAGGAAAACTAATTTTAATATTATAATTGTGCAGGAGGGCGAGGTTTTAAACGATAAACGCCGTCTAGCGGTAAGCGTGACTCGTGCGAAGCACAAACTCCTGTTTGTGGGATGCGCGCGCGCATTGCAGCGCTACGCGCCGCTCGCGCGCTTTATGGAGGCCTGCAACGCAACTACGTTACAGCAACATATCATTGAACGTGTATACGATAAATACAAACATTTTGTTACATAGGTGTTAGAGAAAAATGATTGAAGACTTCACATCAGTTTTTGTAATACAACTAAAAGTGTTTTGTAATATGATGTAATAGTTATTTTTAAATTAATATCTCTCAAACAAGACTGTCTAATGTCTATGTAGCGAATGTTTTTTATATGCGATGTAGTAAATTATGGATTAGTATTTTTAATGAACAATGCGAATGTATAGTTTCAATTATAGGATTTGTAAATTTATAGCGTACTTTTATTATAACCACAAATTAGAAAATAATTATTTTGTTATTTTAAGATTAAACAATATACACACACCGGCATATTTAGCGGAACATAAAATAAAGGTTTGATATCAGTATCATATAAGGTTGCTGGCTGGTTTATACATCATTTAATTTAAAAAGAAATATTTTCAAATTAAGAAAACAACTGAACATTACATTTTATGCAATTGTTTTAATTTTATTCAAATACACCTTATCTGGAGCGAACTTCGAGTATTTCTTCCTTCTGAGTTTGATTTAAAATTTCATTGAAATACTGTTTTTGTTAGTTTTTATTTAATCGCGTATCTTTTTGGAGTTGAGGACTGAATTATGCCTGACTTAGCCCCAACGGGGATTGCCAGGGCACTCGATCCTTATCCAATCCATATGAGGCTTGTGTAATTATAACCCTAACGGAAACGCTTATGAGGGTAGGTAGAAAACAACAAACAGATCCATCAAAATAGTCATAAACCTTCATTTAAATTCATTTAAATTCATTATAGCTCCAGGTTAGTTTTTTTGTTTTTAGGGTTCCGTAGTAACTACAAGGAACCCTTATAGTTTCGCTCTGAACGTCCGTCTGTCCATCTTTGGTATAACTTCAGTAATTATGAATATATAAAAATAAGAAAATATAATAATATATTTCAGACACTACACAGTTCATAATTGTTAGTAACAAAAATATAAATAGACGAATTTTTGGTTAGTTAATAATTGCATATGAAGTGGGGTCGCTGAGCACTTCGTACATTGATTCTTGGTTACTGGTTAAGATAAATAATAATTATTATTTATCTTCTTATCCCAATGCTTTCACTTATTAAATGTTTATAGGGCGGTGTTAAAGCGTCAGATATCGGTGTAATAGCTCCATACCGCGAACAAGTGTCGTTGCTGCGCCGTTGTTTAAACGCGCATTCACGTTGCGACACGCACGCAAGTTGCGACGCACGCGGCGTGCCAGAGGTCAGCACAGTCGACCAGTTTCAGGGCAGAGACAAATCAGTTATCATCTATTCAGGGACCAAGCGTGTTGATGACAATATCGATAAGAAAGTTAAAGTAAGCGTAGTTTAGATATTTATTTATATCTTGTTATATTGAACCGTCTTCTTCTTAATTCAGTGCTACATTTTCAAAAATCATATTCAAAGTAATGTAGAATTATTTGCTCACAACCTTATTTCCTTAATATATTTTGATCTATATATATTGTAAACTTTTGGGCAATTAGAAGGAAAACTAATTTTAATATTATAATTGTGCAGGAGGGCGAGGTTTTAAACGATAAACGCCGTCTAGCGGTAAGCGTGACTCGTGCGAAGCACAAACTCCTGTTTGTGGGATGCGCGCGCGCATTGCAGCGCTACGCGCCGCTCGCGCGCTTTATGGAGGCCTGCAACGCAACTACGTTACAGCAACATATCATTGAACGTGTATACGATAAATACAAACATTTTGTTACATAGGTGTTAGAGAAAAATGATTGAAGACTTCACATCAGTTTTTGTAATACAACTAAAAGTGTTTTGTAATATGATGTAATAGTTATTTTTAAATTAATATCTCTCAAACAAGACTGTCTAATGTCTATGTAGCGAATGTTTTTTATATGCGATGTAGTAAATTATGGATTAGTATTTTTAATGAACAATGCGAATGTATAGTTTCAATTATAGGATTTGTAAATTGATAGCGTACTTTTATTATAACCACAAATTAGAAAATAATTATTTTGTTATGTTAAGATTAAACAATATACACACACCGGCATATTTAGCGGAACATAAAATAAAGGTTTGATATCAGTATCATATAAGGTTGCTGGCTGGTTTATACATCATTTAATTTAAAAAGAAATATTTTCAAATTAAGAAAACAACTGAACATTACATTTTATGCAATTGTTTTAATTTTATTCAAATACACCTTATCTGGAGCGAACTTCGAGTATTTCTTCCTTCTGAGTTTGATTTAAAATTTCATTGAAATACTGTTTTTGTTAGTTTTTATTTAATCGCGTATCTTTTTGGAGTTGAGGACTGAATTATGCCTGACTTAGCCCCAACGGGGATTGCCAGGGAAATGAAATGAAATGAAATGAAAGGAAGAAATGGTCAAACCTACAGAGTGATATCCAGAGATCTTCGTCGACCAGTTTCAACGATCCATCGCAGTATCCAACGGTTCAGGGAGACCGGTACTTATGTAAGAAGAGCAGGACAAGGCAGAAAAAGACGCACTTCGAGTAGGGATGATCGTATCATTCGGCTTCGTGTACGTAGGAACCCCCGTTTGACGGCCGTCCAAGCCCGACATGAGTTAGAAGCAGTGCGGGGTGTAACCGTAAGTGAGCGTACGGTACGAAGAAGGTTCGAAGAAGCTGGTTTGGGTTCATTTGTGCCCGCCAAGGCTCCAAGGCTCGAGGTAAATCATCGTAGAAACAGGTTAACTTTTGCTCAGGAACATCGACTTTGGAACGCGGACCAATGGAGTAAGGTATTGTTTAGTGCAGAATTCTCTTAAATCAAATTGACGCCAGGCAAAGAATATACAGACGCAAAGGAGAACGATACATTCAGACAAATTTTTAAACTACAATTGCATACGGTGGTGGATCAATAATGGTTTGGGCGGGCATTTGTTTGGGAGCTCGCACAGACTTGGTAGTGATTGACAGAGGGAGTCTGACTGCAGACCGCTATATCAGAGAAGTTTTAGAAGAAAATGTCGTACCGTTTGCCCCATATATCGGTGACGATTTTGTTTTTATGCAGGATAATGCTCGGCCGCTTACCGATCGGGTAACTCAAGCTTATCTTAATGATATGAATATCACTGTTATGGAGTGGCCGGCGAGATCACCGGATATGAACCCAATAGAGCACGTTTGGGACTTGCTGAAAAGAAAAGTTAAGTCCAGAATTCCAGCTCCTGCCAACGTGGTGAGAATGGGTAGAAACTTTAATAAGAGCACGTGGAGGAAATACGCGATATTAATCACTATTTTTCTAACTTAATTAATTGTTATTTTAATATTAATTTTCACTTTTCCCGGTTACATGAAAAGTTCAAAAATGTACAATTTTTCACAAATAGCCTTTACTCGCAAAATCTGTTCTTAATGTGATCTCATTTAACGTAAAACAAATGAAACTTTAAATAACAAAAGAAGTGTAGTAAGTAGATTTTAAAATAAAACTATATTTTTTTAATTATGGACCTTTTTTTGTGTTCCGCTAAATATGCCGGTGTGTTTATTTAACACAAGTACAGTAAATCCACGCAATCTTCATTTTTCTATGAAAATGACAGACAATGTATGAAAACTTTTGTGAAAAACGATTATAGCCGAATGACATTGAGATCGTGGTCATACTGTAAATTGTTGTGCCTATAACAAATCTCGAAAGAAAAAAATATACACGGAAGAATTAAGAAACACTACAGTCGTCTAAAGTCAATAGGTTTTGTACTTTGGTTGGTTGTTTGGTAGTAATGTTAATTATTAAAACTCAACATAGGCAATGACGTACATTTGACAGAAAAATATTCATACAATAAAATGTTACGCTATTGTGGTTTTCACCATACTTCAAATGTCAAAATGGCCCCAAAAAATCTAAAAAGTGGGACCATTTAACTGGAGACACTTTTTGCCTCAACATGCCTCATCTATAATATATACGTCTATGAGGACATACGAATTACGACTTTATTGCAATGTAATTGATATCTTGTGTTCTGATATACAAAATATGTCATTTGTTTTTTTTTGTGAAATTGAGCAGGAAATGAGCAGACGGATCGCCTGGTAAACGATCCCGCCGCCCATGGACACTCGCAACACATGCTTTTTTGCACGCTTAGCGTCACCATTGTAGAAAGTAGAAATGGTTTCTTTCTTTTCGTTTCGGAAGAATAGACAAAATTACAGATTGACAATAGAAAGCTTCCATTTTGTCCATATTATCTGTCAGTATGTCTATACTTAAGTAAAAAATCGACATGGTGACAGTTAATATGGACAAAATGAAAGATTTCCATTATCAATATGTCTAAAGACAAAACGCATTTCTATGGTGGTAATGCTAAGCGTAACCTTGGCCTCCTACAACCTCACTCAGTCGGCGAAACACAACGCAAGCGTTATTTCATGCTGGTTTTCTGTGAGGCCTTGTTATTTATACGGTTGAGCCGGCCCATTCGTCCCAAAGCATGGCTCTCCCACATTAAAAGTTCGTGTTACGGAAAGCTTCAACTATTGACTATTAGACATCTCTTTCTTCCCCATTAGCAATTTAGCATCTGTCGTAAGGAGAATAAGGAACTGACGTCTCCTCTTCAGAGCAATAACTATCTTCTTCCGTGATCTCCTCCTGGTAATAGCCGGGTATCCATTTGCTTTATACAGTTATTAATCTGAGTTACAAATCGATGTTGAAAGGTTAGTTTGCTCGAATTCTCGGAATCGTATTTTTTGTCGCATCCTCTGTCAAACTGACAATTGTTATCACAGTGTGTCATTCTTTAATGTCAATTGTCATTCTAATAAACACTGTTCAGTGGTATTACTTATCATCCTTGGTTCAGTGCTTCAGTAGTACTACTTATTATCTATGGTTCAGTGTATTTTTTGGTGTCGATTGAGGTAGATTGAAGACTCGTATTCGTAAAATAATAAATAGAAGGTAAGTACATTAAATCAGCGTATCTGCATTTGATAAATAAAACAATTATATGAATTCTAAAATATTTAGATTTAACAATTTCCTAACAACCAGGTTGTTTTTATACATTGTAAAATATATTATGTGTTAATATATGTTATGTGTTTTAGAAGTTATTGGGGCACAAATCGTTGAAATTAATCGCCGTGCCAACTGCCAAGATTCGTTGTCCTATTTATAAATGTATTTCATCATAGCAAAATTATTACTTTGATAAGAATCACACTTGTGTCATGAAATAGGTAATTATTAGGCGATTGGAATGTTTGTTCAAGATGCTATTTGATATCAGATTTTGTAAACAAGTTTTTTATACAAACATTTAAATGTCACTAAACGTTATGTGTAAAATGCCACCTTAAATTATGTATATAATAATATTTGTCTTTATATTTAAGTTAACCGCCGTTTGTGAAGATAATAATCTATTTAATGCAGCATAATATTTAAACAATTGCATAGCAAGCCACAAAATGGTAAGATCCATTGCAATTATAACTATCAGTGACAGCTGTTTTAAAGACAACTCTAAAGATACATCGGGGCCAGCTCTATTAGAATTCATTAACAAGAAGTTTCCTGAAGCGAACATCCACTCGATAATTGTACCCGACGAGAAGGAAATTATAGAGAGGGAACTGAAATACTTTTGTAACTCTAACATTGATTTAGTGTTGACCACAGGAGGCACAGGTTTGAGTCCTAGGGATGTGACACCTGAAGCCACAAAGGCTGTGATACAGAGAGAAGTACCGGCTATACCTGTTGCCATGACTATGGCCAGTTTACAAAAGACACCCATGGCTATGCTGTCAAGAGCAGTGGCAGGCATCAGAGATAAAACCCTCATAATTAACTTCCCCGGGAGTAAGAAAGCTGTAGTGGAATGTTATGATGTAGTCAGCTCTGTTCTGTCTCACGCTATAACACTGATAAACAATGAGCTACAAGAAGTAAGGAACATGCATGATAAAATGCAATCAAATCATGTCTGCCCACATAGCAAAGTCAGTAATGTAGACATATCAAAGGTGGCCCTCAGGCCCAGAGAATCTCCATTTCCAATGCTGGAAATGCCTGAAGCGTTTAATATAGTGGATGCAGTTATGATGCAATGGGTGGAGGAAATAGAAATTAAGCCATTATATGAATGTATTGGGAGGGTGGTGGCTCAAGATCTCATTTCCAAGGAACCTATGCCACCATTTCCAGCTTCTGTCAAAGATGGCAAGTGTTTTTTTTATGTTCTGTCATACTTAAGCTATGCAAATAATAATAGGTATTTGCATAGCTTAAGTATGACAATCTTAATTATCTATTTTAAAGTTTTTAGAATAGTATTTTGCGAATTATGTAAAATTTAACTTTAGCTTGATACAATATCATAAAAGTCATTCCTAATTTATTGCAAACTACTTTTTTCCCATTTTCTAATGCAAAAAATATAATGTACATATATAGTAATGTTACATATTATGATTGCAATTTAGAAATTATTAAACGACAAGACATGTCACACGACACAAGTTACGCTTTCTAGTGTGCTGGTCAATTGTATCGATCAGGGTCGGACCGTGAGTTTAGGGGCCCCTGGGCTAATACTACTTGGGTATACTACCCCCCTAATTACTCAAAGTATAGAAAAAATAAGTCAAAAATTTTTTTGATTTTTATTATTTGTATAGGGTTTGGTAAACTCAATTACGGATATTTTGGGCATATGATGTATGTACTGATTATGTAAATTTTTTAAGCGATTTTAATTTAGGCAGAAAAATAATTAAAAAATTTTCAATAAAATATATTATACTAAATAAAGTTACATTGCGCTAATATAGTATAAGGCGCTGAGGTAATTAACTTCACAGGAACAGTTGACTGTAAAGCAAAAGCAGTTCTTACCTAAATTATATCAATTTAATCGGCTGTGTGAGGTCAATGACCTCCGTAG
This sequence comes from Phengaris alcon alcon, assembly GCA_037179445.1. Lineage (NCBI taxonomy): Eukaryota > Metazoa > Arthropoda > Insecta > Lepidoptera > Lycaenidae > Phengaris > Phengaris alcon. The sequence continues at coordinate 513,514 of JAYRCH010000459.1, forward strand.
CGCCGTAACGAACGTAATTTTAATGTTTTTTTTCGAAATTTTAAAATTATTTTTCTGCCTAAACGACTTTACTTAATTAGCAGATCATATGCCCAAAATATCCGTAATTGATTTTACCAAACCTTATATTATGTGTCAGTGTTTGTTAAATGGGTGGTTCTTCAAAATTTGGTTAACTTATGGCCTAATTTTGACAAAGGTATTTTTGAAGGTTATCAGTAAATTTTAATTCTATACTGTGGGTTTAATATCTACTTTGTTACATCTAAAAGGGCCAGTCACTTTACTAAGTATTTTAAGAGAAATTCAAGATTTTTTTAAATTAGTGATCTAGGGACTGACGAGACATGATGGGGACTGACGCCATAGACGGTTAGTGTGTTTAATCACATTATATTCCAAAATTAACTTAAAAAAAAAAACAAAATAACTTACATATTATCAATTATTGTAACAAACAGTCAATAACGTCTGGACAATTTCGCCAAATACTGCTTTTTTATCAATTCTGCTTTTTGATTAGGGTCGTTAGTCATGGCTTCAATATTACTTTTTGGTTTAAGTGCTTTCTTATTTTTCGTCATTCTACGTTTCAGTCTTCTGTTTCTTTGTTGTTCGCTGGCAAGTTTTTTCTTGAAATTTTTAATGTACTTATTAGTCCTTCCTTTTCATTTTACTATTTCTTTTTTCCGTTGAACCATACTCCTTTTAGCTTCAGCTCTTCTTTCATTGTTTATAATAGGAACTTCAGGAATATTGTCCTCGTCCGATGACAGCGGCGTATTTTAATCCATGTATTTATTACCATTTCCACGAATCTTTTATTTTTTTCTATAATGTGATGAGTAGGCTACCCATTTTTTTTTGGAGCTTTTCTGTGCTCACGTGGTGCCATGTCCTCGACACATTTCCTTTATCCTTTTTATTTAGATATTTCTGTCGTATTACTTCTTTGTACTCTGCTAGCAAAACTGGGTCGTTTTTAAATATTTTCCAAATGTCTTGTGGCGGACCAATTAGCGCCACGATCCTCAATAGTGTTATCGAAGTTTTCACAGTTCAGCGCTATATATTATACAGCTTCGGCCTGACCAAGCATACCACCTCGCTCGGTGGTGGTATGCTCGGTCAACTCAGCAGATGACTCTGGATTTCGACCTCCGGTCTTCGAGGGGAAATGATGTGGCGGACCGCGCTATTAAAGTTTTCACAGTTCGGCGCTATATATATAACATCTGAAACGCTTACAAGTGGGCTTTGGCCTGACCGAGCATATCACCTTGCTCGGTCGGAGATCTCTCTTTGGGGCTCCCACTATTCCCACAGTCTCTTTGTCTGTTCAGACTTTTTTTTGGCGAGTTCCTCTTTAGACAGTAATGTTTTCTTTTTAGGTGCCATATTCTACAATAAATACATATATTTTATTATTAAAATCATGGATCACGCAGTATGACCGTCAGTCCCTAGGTGTGGCATCAGGGCCTAGTCACTTTTACGACGAGGGCCTGATGGTCTAGGGACTGACAAATCAAAGCAAAATCAAACATAGCCTATTATTTACTATATAAAAACATATATGTGATTGATATATTAAATGTGAACTTATATATGAAACATGAATTTAATGAGTTTCATTTATCGCAGGATTCGCAGGGCGGAAAATCTTACGATCTGTTTAATTTAGTAAAATTATGGATTATTTCGCTTTATCGTCTATTTTTTTTACTTCAACTTGACTCAGCTGGGGGCCCCCGGAGTCCGCGGGGCCCTGGGCTTAAGCCCATTAAGCCATATGGTAGATCTGGCTATGGTAACGACAATGGGGGCGTCCATTTTCACATTGGCCAGCATACTGGCATAGCAATTGAAACAGCTATTGATTAATGTAATAAAAAATATATTCTTAGGCTACGCGTGCCTGAGCTACGACGGCGCGGGCGTGCGCACAGTGCGCGTGGCAGTTACCGCAGGCGAGACGCCAGCCACGCCGCTGGCATCGGGCGAGTGCGCACGCGTCAATACGGGCGCGCCCATACCGCTCGGTGCCGACTGTGTTGTTCAGGTAAGTCGCTTACAAGTTACTACCCAGTACTAGTGATGGGTGAAATTAGTAGATGGTTCGCGAATCTCCACAGTTACAGCTGCAAATAGCTCGAATACTTGAGTACTTCATATCATAGATGTATATAATATTATAGACGAGGCATGTTGAGGCAAAAAGTGTTTCCAGTTAAATGGCTCCACTTTTGCGATTTTTGGGCTTATTTTGACATTTGAAGTATGGTGAAGACCAAGGTGGCGTATCTTTTTCTTGTATGAAGTTTTGATCTGTCAAATGTATGTCATAGCCTATCTTTAGTTTTGAAATCTTAGACTTCATTAAAAAAAGTAAAATTTATATGGTTGCGCCAGAGCGGCAACTACCGTTAGGAATATTTTTTTTTCATTTAAAGTTTTTAAAGTAATATTTAGTTGATAAATGCCAATTTAGTACTTTTAATATTATAATCTCGTTCCCACAAGGTAGAAGACACAAAACTGATCAAGGCGTCAGATGATCACCAAACGGAGCTGGAGGTGGAGATACTGGTGGCACCGCAGCCGCACCAGGACGTGCGCCCCGTTGGACACGATATACCGTCTGGCTCGCTTATTGTTAAGAAGGGTGGGTAAATATAAATGTTTTGTATATTAAAGTAATGATGGGTCGCCGTGCTTAGTATGGTAAGCCTCTTAAATAAAAGAATGTTGGAAAAAGTAGGTCTGGTGTTATACTGTTCCATGTTTTTTAAAGTAATAATTAGTTATTCCATGTTTCTCACTAGATGATGGTTGCGACTTCGATCGCCGAGAAAGCAAATATTATGTTCATATCGTACCGTACATATAGCAGAAATTAGAATTATTAAAGCGTTATTATCTCTTAAGACAATTCTCAAGAAAGTACTTAAGATTTGTTTTAATTAATAGACCGTACCTAAGTACAGCTGTAGGTACGGCGCTTGATACGCCGATGAGTGCGAACGTATTAATAAACGAGACTCGTTTCTCAAGTACGCTGTCATTGCTGTAACACTGTTACTTGAGACGCGGTTTCGTGGGTACAGTCAAACCTTGACTTGAGCATGGAGAATAGAGTTAAGGAGTACCATCTCTCTAAGCAAGAAAAGCTAAAAAGTGTCCGACAAAAGTAATTAAATAATAGTTCCAAAACTGGCCATAATGGCGCTAGAGTCAGAAAAGGGTGTGATATGAAGTTAGCAATAAGAGATGGGAGTGAAGTTAGTTGAGTTTAGTTATTTAAAATTTTTGACGACTTTAGTAGATTAAAAGCTATAATTCAGTAAATCATGAAAATTCTAATTACTCGTATAGTCGAAAATATTTTTATATATAAAACCGAAGAAGATGCTAAGATTTAATTATACGTTTAAATTTTGCCGCTTTACTCCCGTCTGCGTCTGTAGCGCCCCCAATTTAACGCTATTTTATTTATTACACTTTTCATGTATGGAGATGGTACTCCTTAATTCTATTCTCCATGGACTTGAGTACGGCTTGGGATACAGTATAATATTATTTGTTGTGTTTTTGGTTGTGTTATGTAAATTAAAATCTAAATACTTATGATTAAACAAACTCAGAATTTACACTACATACTCAACACAAAATAAAGTTATAAAAAAGACGCTTGTTTATACTTTTTCTTCTTCTTTTTTTTGGCAATCGCGGTTGCAAAGGTTTTGCACCATTTTGCCAGTGTCGAGTATGTATAGAAATATTTTCGATTTTATTTATTTACATTCAACGAATTAAGTACCTATTTGATTTATAATAATAGCACTCAATACCAAAGATAAAAGTCAAAACAAAAGTGACTTTATTTGACACTTGACAGCAGTACTTTCTTTTCGCTGTCCAAAAAACAATCCTCATTATATGTTCCCCTCCCTCCTACAATTCCTCGCCCTATCAACCTTAAATCTGTTGTGTTTTGTAAATACTCCTTTTACTGAAACTTTATGTACATATCTATTAACAAAAGAAAACTGTGGTACTGACCCTAAATGTTTGTGTTTGTTCTAGGTTTTAGATTATTCATCAGACTTCCTCCTGTACACCGTGCCCTTGTTTATTCATAAAACCCACTTATAAGGCAGAGTTTTCGTCAACACAACACATTGGCTTTTACACATACTTTAAAGAATAAGAAGAACTTTTTTCGCATGGCAATGATCCGCATTCCGTTTTACGTAGTTGTTAAAAAATATGGATATTGATATGCTAGACAATAATAAATATTAATATCTACGTGAAAATTAATGAAAATCAGTTTTTTCAATATAAATAATACAGACGCATGACGATGACGCTTAAAAGTTGAGTAAGTGATCTCAATAACCTTATCAACTGACGGTCTACGTAACTACGGTCTTGAGACCATACTATGAATTAAAGACTATCTTGAGAAGCTAATCGTTACTTGAGACTGTCTCAGCCAAGAATGGTCTTGAGAACGAGTTTGAGAACGGTTTATTAATATGGGCCTTAAAGTAATAAAAATATTATCAATCATTCAAATCAGTTTAACGGCTAATGCAATTTTTTAGATCAATTTGTCGGTAGTTTATTTATTCAATAGCGCTATTGGTTGCATTGCGTGAGTAGCATTTTTGCATGAATTTTGTATACAAAGAATGACATAGCATTTTTCCATGCGTAACTTACCTCATAATAACTATCGTCCTGTACGATTGTATCGTTATATGGTATCAGTCTAGTCTGATACCAATGGCGATACAAATAAATAGAATTTCTTTTCCTTAAACAGGTACCTATTATCGATGTTTTTATATTAACCGTTGTTTGGCATCAACAGGCGATGTTATCAGCGCGGCCCAAATCGGCATATTGGCGGGTGCTGGATACAATGAAATTCCTGTGTTGAGTTATCCCAAGGTTCGTTCTACAACACTATAATTATTATATAATCTACCTACCCGGTGTACCGCCTAGTTAGTGCATGTGCTCAAAAAAAAGTATTTTTTGTTAAATAACGCGTATGTGACCATTTCGAGCATACCCACCATAATATATTATGTGGTATATTATATCAGACTAAGAAAAGGGAGGCTATAAAATCCTAGGAACCGTTATATATTAAAGTTTGAACAGGTGTTTCTTATTTAAACAGGCTATATATTATCTAACTGTGCTAAATATTAACGAAATTGTGATAACGTTCTAGGTAGGTGTAATGTCGACCGGGAACGAGCTGCAGGAGCCCACGGAGAGCAATCTGCGGCCGTCACACATCCGCGACTCCAACCGCACCATGCTGAAAGCATTGCTATAGTAAGTAGAACATGATTATTAGTAGTATATTATTAGTAGAAATTGTATATAATAACGAGCGGAACCGACAGACGTTGTCCTGCCGGGCTGATTTGTGAATCTAAACCATCCAGCTGCCCCCCCCCCCCCCCCCCCCCCCCCCAGAAGATAAAATAAACGTAAATTTTTCAGCTGAAATCCTGGGTACGCCCTTGCAGGGCACCATCAAACGCATACAATAAAATTCATTCAAATCGGTCCAGCCGTTTAGGAGGAGTTCAGTGACATACACACGTACAGTAGAATTATATACATAAAGACAATAAGGAGTCAGGAGTTCTGTTCAGTACTTTTGGATCTGGGGTATACCTTGGTGCACAATCTTACTTTTTTGATAGTATATGCTTGGACTACTTCAGAAAAAGTCGAAATCACAATATGTGTCCATATAAATTTCGAGGTGTTCCCTCGATTCCTCATGGAACCCATGATCAGGTAACCACTTTGGTGACAAAAGGATTATATTCATTACAGCAATTAAAAATATTTTTGAACATCTGTCCACAGATGGCTTAATCTTAAAATTAATCGTTGAACATACAAAAATAAAATATATACAGCCGAATGTATCACCGCCTCCTTTTTGGAAGTCGGTTAAAATTTAATGTTTTCTTGAATTATTAATTCAATTCAACATTAATTTATATACATTGAATTTTGATAATATCCCATTCTTAAAATCTGTAACACATTACACAAATCTTGAGGTTCTGCTAATTAAATCCTGTCCCGAATAACATATGTTACAACTGCAAAATGTATTTTTCTATAAAATTAACGTTTGCATTAATTAATTAATGCAAACGAGCAAACGGATCACCTGATGGAAAGCGATTACCGTCGCCCATGGACACCCGCAGCATCAGAGGAGTTGCAAGTGCGTTGCCGGCCTTTTAGGGAATACCTTCTTGAACCGGAAATACCGCTGGCGACAGTTCATTCCAGAGTTTTACTGTGCGCGGCAGAAAGATTCGGGTAAAGCGCACGGTGGAGGACTGCCACTCATCAAGGTGATGAGGATGATAAATATTTGTCGTTTGGAACGGTGGCGAAAAGTTGCAGCGGGTATAAGTCTGAACAATTCCTCGGAGCACTTCTCGTAAAATAAGCGATAGAGGATGCAGAGCGATGCTACATCTCTACGTAGCTTTAAGGAGTCAAGCCTCTTATGAAACACTATGGCAATTCGAGCGGCCTTTCGTTGGATACGATCCAGATGGAGAAGCTGGTACTTTGGCGACCCTGCCCAGAGATGATAACAGTATTCCATGTGAGGCCGAACCTACGCCTTATAGAGTTGTAGGCGTTGGACCGGACTGAAATACTGCATCGACCTGTTTAGAACACCAAGCTTCTTGGAGGCTAACTTGGCCTTACCCTCCAGATGATATCGTAACTGGACCTCGCTCGTTATGTTAACACCAAGTATTCCAACGTTGGAGGAGACAGGAGAGAGAGAGTTATGGGGGTGCTATATAACACAATACAACAACACATATAACATAATACACATTATATAAAATATTTTTTTATAATGTGTGTACTCTCTCATACATCACTTGTAGACTGTAGGTGTTGAATGGTGTATGTAGGTATTTATATATTTATTTCTGTTCATAGTTATGACAGAACTATCGGGCCAGCTAGTATAAGTTTAAATTAAACTGCATAGAGTGTAACAACTTCAGTCACTCTTGTTCGATACTCTCTTTGCTTGTCTGTCAGACAACACCCCAAAAATTAAATTTCCATTTTCCGCAGCGAGCACGGGTACTCGAGCGTGGACTGTGGCATAGCGCGCGACGAGCCCGGCGAGCTGGCGCGCGCGCTGGCGGCGGCGCTGGCGCGGGTGGACCTACTCGTGTGCACCGGCGGCGTGTCCATGGGCGAGCGGGACCTGCTCAAGCCCGTGCTCGCCAATGTACTAACATTGTAGTGACTTCGATTGCGTTGCATTCAAATTAATTACCCCAACATCGTTATTGGGACGAGTATAATGTTTTGTAAAATTAAATACGGTCATGATTTACTGCTTATGTAAAGACGGTTAGGTAGAAAAATAGTTATGAAATTCGAAAAAAACTTACTGGTATGAAAGGAATCTATGTGACTGAAAAGGACATGGATCTTACACTGTCACTTTACAGCTGCTTCGATTTTCATAATAATTTTTCTGCCTATACGTCTTTATATAAAAGAACGTAGTCAAACCTATCCTACGTGACCACTTCTTACACATTTTTTATTGCGAAACCCTGTAGTTGGTTGCAATTAAAGGAAAATCTCATCCTGTGTCAGTAGGGCGGTCTGCTAATTAAATCTAACAAAAATACGTTTCGATGCAGTCTCGACATGTTGTAACAGCAAAATGGTAGTTTCATAAACGTCAAAACAACGTTTAACGCGTTTGGATTCATTCAATCAAGACGATTAAATTTATTATTCATTGAAAGTAAACTGGAATTCTAAGTTAAATACGAGAATTGGGGTACAGGTTGTAGAAATTCGCAGGGCGGTATACATTTAATAGCTGTTACGATAACCCAAGGACTTCGGTGCCGCCGAGATTTCTTAGTCTCGGTCCGACTATTCCCTCTTTGCTGTGCCCATTTCTAAAACAGTTTAGATCAAAAGCTTGTTAATTTTTAAACTTCATTTCTAGGACTTCAACGCTACAATTCATTTCGGCCGAGTGCGTATGAAGCCGGGCAAGCCTAGTACTTTTGCCACTTGTGAAATAAGAGGCAAAACTAAATTCATCTTTGCTTTACCTGGTAAGCGACTTCATAATGAAACGTAAAAATAGATAAATAATTATAAATATTATTTTTATGACGTAAGCCAAACGACAAATTCTGATGGTATGCCATTACCACCATCCATTACCCTGGCATACAGCTCTGGTGTTGCGTAGGTCTTTCTTTACCATCCGTTTGGATTTCTAAATATAAATAAATACCTACAACTAAGTAGCTTTAGTCAATGTGTGGCATTAGCACACAACATTTGAAGAGCATCTTTTCAAAACTTGATTATTCCACTTTTGATGAAACTGATTTTTTATTTACTTTTTGTTTGGTAACATTCAAATTTACACTCCGCGAAAATAAAATTAAACTTGATAATTACACCAGAAAAAAAAGATTAAAAAGTATGATTTCGTCAAAAATAAACTATTCCATAAGGAAATCGAAAAAAAAAAGTTAATTATGAAACTATTTTCTCAGATTGTGAAAAACATAAAAAGTGGAATGTCAAGTTTTAAAAAGAACCTCCTCATTTGATATGTACAGGTAACCCGGTATCTGCGTACGTGTGCGGCCAACTTTTCGCGGTGCGCGCGTTACGGGCGTGCACGCGGCGGGCGGGCGGGTTCGCGCGGATGGGCGTGCGGCTTGAGCGTTCGCATAAGCTCGACCCGCGCCCCGAGTATGCGCGCGCGCAGCTATACTTCCCGGTGTTGGACGAGCTGCCCGTAGCCACTATGTTGGGCAACCAGGTAGTTGGATACACTACACTGTTAAATTATTTATTAACCCGTAGCTTTCATATCGCGTCCGCGTTCTGAATCGTGTTATTGAAGACCTTATTATTGCACTATGTATACATTCAGAGCGAATGGCGTACGATTCAAAACGTAGCACGTTTTGCTCGCTGTGACGAAAAATACAATTTTTTTGTCACGTGATGTTAACCTCATCTTAAACGATTCTAAATTATTATTTCTTGTTTGATCTTAAAACTTTTCTTTAATTAGTATGTCGTTTTCAGTGTAGCAGCAGACTGTTAAGTGCCTGCGGAGCAAGCGTGCTGTTAGAGCTGCCGGGAGCCACGGAAACAGTTAAGGAGTTGGCCGCAGGGACGATTGTACCCGCCTTCATCATTGGCAGAATTGACAATCTAAGTACTTTATAATAATAAAAAAAGTTTCCATCAAAATCGCACTCATACTTAGAAAGCTGAATAGCAAACAATAAAACATTGTAATTAGTAAAAAACGCAGGCTTTCTTTATGGTAAATATTTTTTTTTTATGAGCAAGAAGAAGCCTACTAATACATATTTGCACAACATCAAAACTACAGGATTAATATCTCAATCTTGCATTATTTTCTTCTTATTTTTCTTTTATTATTGGCAAAACATAGCTTTTTGCAACATTCTGCCAGTGTCAAGTATGAGAGTAAAATTTAGACAAACGAGAGAAAGGAAAAAACAGTTAACATTTATTTAATTTTGAAAAATTTGGGTATTTGAGACCTGAAATAAAACATACATTTGTTAGTAACTAATAGGGAATTATATGTATATAGGGAAAAAACAGACATACTAAAACATTAACTCGGGTTATAAACTAATCTTATTTAAATTTATAAATTTAGATAGGAGAAATACCAATTTATAATTATCGAAATAGGAAAAGCGAAAGAGAGCGAAAGTTAATAGGTAAGGGTGTTTGGAAGATGATCATAGATGTGTAACAGAGAGGAATTATTAGGACAGTTGAAGAAAATGTGGTCAAGAGTCCCATCATCTAAACCACACTCACACAAGGACGAATCTCTAATTCTAATTTTGTTTAAGAAAACTTTGAGAGTTAAGATAAGAAATAGAAACAAAATATTTATGATAGCAAATTATAAAATTTAGGTATAAACCTAGTATATAATATTTTTATAATATTGTTGATTGTTGTTAATATGTAAAAGAAATAAACTTTATTTACACCACAATTGCATGTTTTTTTTATTAAAGGTAAAGTAATTTTAAAACAATTTACACTCATTCATAGTTCTTTAATGTAATCATAAAAATTTTCATTCTACACTTCATTTCTAAAGTTATCATTCTAAATAAACACATCTTTTTCAGTTCATTTTTATAATAAATGACAAATATATTTAAAACATTGCAAAGCATTATTTAGCCTCTGGTTGTTGATGAAATAATTCCAAGAAATTCAAATAAAAAATTTCTGCATGGTTTTAAGCATTAAAAAGTGTTGAAAAATATATATTTGAATCAATGCAAAATCAAGTTTTTATTAGTCATACATATACTAAGTATCAATTCTTTAATTAAATAAAAATAAAGTTTTTACCAAAGATTTTAATCAAACAACTCTTTGCACTTCAAAGAAACGTTTAAGGTAGTATACCTGTCCGACAGTCATGAGTAGAAGGACAGAGGCTTCGAATATTGACCACATAACTACTCGAGAGTTTGTGCTTTCGTTGATTGATCTGTGAATTCTGTCTCGCACCTAAAAATTCGAAAAACAAAATATAAATTTTGTACTATATTATGAAAGCAATACTATATGATACTTGAGAATGATGTTGTGTAAAACGCCTTATTCTATCATACAACAATAATGGGTATTTTTAACGAGTTCACCTTGATATTAACTACCTTGTTATAAAAATGTTATATGCATAACTATAATTTACATACTAAAGTGTTCCAAAAAGAAACAAATGATTAACCTGCATATATTCTTGTTCATGCTTGACAGTTTTTAATGTAGTACCAAGCTCTTCGATCATGTCTTCCAGTTTGTTGTGGTTCACATCCTCATCTTTGTCATCTGATTTCTTGTGTGGGGCATCTCCTACTTCCAGATTAAACATCACCACCTGCAAAATTATTATTATTAGTTTTACTTGCATACTATGATGGCTCAGCGACCCAAAGTGTATCATATTTTTTTAGTATATCTATAATCTGACCTCTAAGGAAATGGACAGACATCAGAAACACATGGAAGCAATACTGGAGTTTTAATGAGATAATAAAAAACAAAGAAACTAGCATTAGAATTAAATGGAAATTATTAGCCTGCATATTACCAATACTCACTTAAGGATGGTAAAACAAAATACACATTAAGAAACTTGAAACTTGTCAGAATGCCATGGAAAGGAGTATGTTGGGAATGAAATTATCAAACAGAATAAGAATATCATTTATTATAATACACAAAAACAAAAGAGTTTTTACACAGTAACTATTAGAAAACTAAAGTGGAAATGGGCAGGCCCCACTGTAAGAGGAAGAGATAAATGGTCTCAAAACTTTGCTCTTTTGGTTTACCAGTCATATGAAAAGAAGAGAGATAGACCTTACATAAGGTGGGTGGACAAAATAAAGAACACTGCAGGAGAAAAATGGCAAACGACAGAGAAAATAGAAGGATCTGGGGGAGGCATTTGCACAACATTGTTTGGTCCTCAGTCTGGGTGCCTACAAGAGGCACACAAACAGATTTCTTAAGGGAATAGCAAATACTGACTGAAATAAAGGCTTATATCTTTTTTAATAATATACATAATACATAATAAACATAATATAGGTTTGCCTATTTTATTTATAGGAAAGGATTCTTGATTAACATTTAAAATAATACCTTTGGAGTCATAGTAGACATTTGATTACTGAAGCAATATGTGTAACGACCAGAAGTGGGTGCTGAGAATGTGTACATTCCGGATGATTCCCTTTCTCCTCTGTAGATTACTGCACCATCAGGTCCAGTTATTTTAACATCTATGTCTAGGAAACCACCTTCAGCTATTTCGAAGGTGAGGCCTAAAAATAAAGATAATTTGTATGAGTAAAAAAGGGCAGAAGCATACTGAGTACAACGAACTTACTGTATCTACAGTAAAGACATTAAATGAAAAAGAAAAAAAAACTATTTTGTAGTTGTCAATTGATTAACATTCAATTAACTACAAAGCAAAGTAAATCCAAAATATAAATGATGCTTTTTACTTACCCATTTTAGTATCGGCATGAACATTTTCGAAGAAACACTCCTCGGCGTGAGCATCAACTGTTATTGTGTAGCAATGTGATGATGACAATAATGCAGTTAATATTAAGGTTACAACCCCTAAATATTTACACAGGGATACCATTTTGTTACATAAAATTAATAATACTACGTTAAAATAAGAAATAAATATTTTTAACTATTTTTACAACCACTATTTACTTTTACGAGGGCCACGTAATGACAGACAATGACAGAACAAAGATAATGACGAGAGAAGAATGTAAGTAGTGGTGGTAGTGACAGTGACACTTCCAGTTTCTTTTTTTTATATATATGACGTCAGCTTATCTTAAAACCGTTTGCCAGTGTCAAGTACAAAAGGCGGGAAATAGAACTGTCGTTTCAATTTTCAACACTGTATTCCTATATTGTCAAGTCTAAAGTCTAGTCAAAGTCCAAATAAAAAGTTAGTACAGTCCATGAGACATGTCAGTCGATTCAGCAAAAGTGGTAGACGCTTTACTGAAAGTTCCTAGGGAGTTTTGGCGGGAAACACAAAATAGCACGTTTTTAAAAGTTGTACTACTTGCCCACACTTGTGCATGTTAACGAACATTTAATGGTTAATATTCTACAAACTTTATTATTCTACCAATATTACACATTAAGAACCGAAATAACACAAATTTATGAGGAAATACAAAATCCCACAACGTCACCCATTGAACTCCCCGGCAAAACTCCCACTTCTAGGTTTCACATTTGACAAATGACAAGTTAAGTTATCATTCTAGTGATGTTTTTCTTTATCATTCAGTTTATCGAATCGATGGATCGTTTACAAATGAACATGTTGACATTATGAGTATAATATGTCGATAATATCGCACCGATATGTCATGTAATGATTAATGACAAAGACAGAAATGTTTCATAAAGTGCTAACAGACGCTCGGATTTGGTTTGAGCGGTCTGCATAGGATATGGTTCCGTGGATATGTCCGGACTACGACCGACGACGAATGGTCATCTGTTGAAGCAAGGTCCGGGGAGTACGGTGGACGTCCTAGACATTCCAATTGAAGCTCCTCTAATTTGGTAGCCCTCTGTTGTGCAGTGTGTGGTCTAGCGTTGTCCTGAAGCAGCAGTGGCCTAGAACGAATGACCGACCTCGGTTGTTTAGCAGCTAGCTTTTCCATCATGATTTGCAGTTGTCGGCAATAGACATCTGCCGTAATCGTCTGGCCAAATTTAAGAAAGCTGTAGTGAACGACACCGGCACTAGTCCACCAAACGCTTACAAGTAACATTTTTTGAGTCAATTTTCGCTTGGGGCAGGCTTTGGCTGGTTCGCCAGGGTTCAGCCATTGCGATGAGCGTTTCCGATTATCGTACAGGATCCACTTTTCAACACCGGTAATGATTCGATTTAAAATCCCTTCATTATTGTGCCGGTTGAGAAATGTAACGCAGCAGTCGACGCGCGTTTGTCGGTTTGCTGCACTCAATTCATGAGGTACCCACCTTTCAAGCTTTTTCACCTTACCAATTTGCTTCAAGTGGATTAATACAGTTTTATCACTAACACCGCAGCCTGCAGCTAAGTCGGACGTGGTTTGCGATGGATCCGCTTCCACAATAGCCTTCAATTCTTCATTATCAACTTTGGTATCCGGCCGTCCATGGGGCTTGTTCTGCAGGTCGAAATTTCCAGAACGAAAAGGTTGGAACCAAAAAACGCACTGTGTTTTCTTTTGCGACACCGTCGTCATAAGCTTTCAAGTTTTCCATTTTGTAAACAGCGTGACGCAAAGAAAAAACCAAATGCATGAGTAAATAGCGGTATCAATTTGAAATTGGAATTCCTAACCAAAGAAGATATATTTGAGATCAAATTGGCCAGTACGATAAAACGCCAATTTCATATTATGTAAGGACCTAATATTTTTGTGATTCTTAATTTTGTTTTCTTTTATATTTTTTAATTATTTTATCGTTCTACTAAAACTCCGAGCAACGATTTCCAAAGTTAAAATGCACAAAAAAGTATGAAATAAATCTTATTTTCTTAATGATTACCCTTTACCCTTAACTATCCAGTATGATTTAGTAAAGTAGTGTCCAACAGACACTGATAATATATATAGCAGATAATATAACAGTAAGGTAGGTTTCCTCAAGACGCATTGAACAAGAATAACATGCCAATAGAAAAGTTTCGTGGGTTTTGAGTTATGACCAGTTTTAGTCATTTTTTAAAAATCACCTTTTATTTGTAATGTTCGTATCAGAGACTTTTTAAGTGAGATTAAAAACTTCATTCCAGCGAGCGAGGTGCAGAGAATAGAGATATTGTGTTATTCACACTAAACTGTTGTCTTCTTGGTGTATTCTATTGTCCATCGATGCGTCATAATTACTTTCCATCTTTTGAGACTATACTGGAGTCGTACAAACCTGATAACATTAATTCAATTATAATGGGTGACTTTAATACATGTATGCTGAAGGACGATAGAAGATCTAAAAACCTTATGTCTATTTTAGATTCCTGTGATATGAGCTTATTGCCACTTCATGCTACACACTGCTCTCCAGGTTGCTGTCCTTCCTTGCTTGATCTCATCATTGTATCTTTGCCAAGCTCTGTAACTACTCATGGTCAGAGCCCCGCGGAATTTTTTTCCTACCACGACCTGATTTATATTGTTTATAATGTTCGCACATCTAGACCAAACCGCAAAACACTTCTGCAACGTAACTTTTCTTCCATGGATGTGAACACCTTGAGGGAAGACGCGCTCAGCACTGACTGGACAGCACTATACGCAGCGGAAACGGTCGATGCCAAGGTTGATATTTTTAATGCCCTACTTAATTCTTTGTACGACAAGCATGCCCCGATTAAGCCCATTAGAATTAAGCATCTGCCTGCTCCATGGCTGTCAGATGATATTAAATCAATTATTAATTCCAAACATACAGCCAAAGCTAAATACAAAAGAAGTAACACCAATGAACATCGCGACAAATACATTAAATTATGTAACCGGTGCAATACTATGTGTCGAGATGCTCAACGGCGATGTATCCATGCATCGGTCGAGAATGGTGATCCAGCGAAAACCTGGAAATTCCTAAAATCGCTTGGTATTGGTAAAAATTTAAATCAAAATGACCACTGCAAAATCGTCATTAATGTGTTGAATAAACATTTTATTTCTTCTACTAACTTAGACCCGGCTATAAAATCCCAAACTTTAAATAAAATATCTCTTCTGCAAACTTCAAACTCCGAATCGTTCACTTTCGTTCCATTTACTGAAGGAGAGGTTAAAAGACATGTCATGACAATAGCTTCGAATTCCGTTGGTGATGATGGCATCAGTCGCAAAATGATTATTCCAATCCTAGAAATAATTGCTCCCATTCTTTTACACATTTTTAATTTTTGCTTATCAACTTGTACCTTTCCTGATACCTGGAAATCCGCCCATATAATCCCATTACCAAAATCCTACCGCCCTAAAGTCATTTCTGAATTCCGTTCAATATCTATTCTTCCTTTCTTGTCTAAAGTTCTTGAGCGACTTATACATCACCAACTTACAAGATTTATCATGCATAACAATCTCCTCAGTACATATCGATCAGGCTTCCGGACGGACCTTCAGTGATTTGTTTTATTCGAAGCTACCTTGTGGGTCGACGGCAGAGAGTTTAAATTTCTTAGTCTTTTTCCGACTGGGCCAATACTACTGCCGGCGTTCCTCAAGGTGGCGTTTTATCTCCATTACTCTTTGCCCTTTTCATTAACTTCATCACTTCATACATTTCGTCTCATTTTTATTTATATGCAGACGATCTACAAATGTACACTCAGTCAACTCTGGATTCATTGCTTGCGGCGGTAAGTGTTGTAAGCAAGGATTTATCGGTCATATGTAACTGGAGTAAGGAGCATGGACTTGCTTCTTGCTTTGCTTCATTAACTTGACCGAAGACCAACTTTACAAACTTGAGCGCCTTCAAAATCTGTCTATCAGGTTCATCTTTGGCTTGCGCAAATTTGAACACATATCCGAGTCACAAGCTCAAGTGGTTACCAATTCGCTTTCGCCGTAATGCTCGTGTGCTTTCGCTCCTTTACTCCATTTTATTCGATCCCAACAGCCCTCAATACCTAAAAGAAACTTTTAGTTTCCGTCTCTCCGACAGGCAAGAGCTACGATCATCCACAAATCTCCTTCTCGATATTCCTATCCACCACACCAAGTATTTCCACTCCTCCTACTCCGTACAATCTGTCCTGCTATGGAACTCTCTCCCTACTCGAATTAGACAATGTAAAACATTAAATACTTTTAAATCTGCCCTTAAAGACTACTACCTTAGTATGTGTCGAAAGTAGTTACGTGTGTTACCTATTTAACATTGTATATATAATATTTTTTAAATATTAATTAGTTCTTATAATATTATGTATGTATGTATTATTTTTTTTAATTTTATTTACGTATTTTATTTTAATGTATACTCTATATTTATAATTTTTTAGATATACTTTTAGCACAGTACCCTTCTCCAGCAATTTAATCCTTTCTTTCAAAGGTTGTCTGGAAGAAATTATTATGAGAAGTACTTTCGTCTTGTTCTGTATATAGTTTATATTGTATATGTGTGTGTGTAACTGTTGATTGTGCACAATAAAGTATATTTTCATTTTTCATTTTCATACACATCATATACAGTATATATACAGTTTCTTAAACAGAATAAAAACTTGCAAAATAATAGTCGATTGCTACAAAAATTTACTTATCGTCTCCACCATTTAAAAAATGCCAGATCTAACGGTTCCACTTACTCGGAAAAGTTTGCTGGTATTGCCATATACCCCTATAATCTCCCATTATGGATCAAGTGTCACTCTCCTCCCGTATGTTTTTGTTATGCACCGTTAAATAATTTATTCATAATAGCATTGGACAAAAAAACTTTAATTGTTAATTGATTTAAATAAATGTAGGTATTATTTTTTATTGTAAGCAAGGTACACGAGACTCGTACTTTTAAGCAAGTGGGTAAGTATGAGTACTTACTAGTTACTACTTATCTAGTTGTTTTTACAGATTTCTATAACTGCTGTCAGGATTCCTAAATGGTGCTAATTTAAAAAAAAATTAGTAGGTAATCTTTTATAGCCTCCTTCGAGGCCTTAATTGCTATCTCCAACAAATTTTTAAAGGATAATTAGTCGAAAATGATGAAATGTTGTTCGCGTCCTCGTTTGCACAACAGGAAGTCTGTCTATCAGGGTTAGGGTACTTACCTTACATTTTTCGATATAAAATGTAGCCTATTTGTGGTAAGGTATACTTAATCTATTCTATGCTATTTGTTATCCAGTTATACATATCTGAGACTCATATTTTATTCAAATCCGTTAATTGGATTTTGAGTGGAAACAAACACCCGACATCAGCATTATAAAGTTTTTTTTTACATAATATTGATGTACGCTATCACGTCAATCTGGCCCGCGCTATACAAAGAACTTGTGTTGCAGGTACCAGAATTTAATACTAATATACTTAGGGGTTGCAATCCGGATACTTCGAAATTCAAAAAGTCCTGATTTTCCGGCGTTACGAAATTTTTCGAATTTTTCGAATCTTGGTTACTATTATGAAAAATTGCATATTTCAAATATAATAAGGTACTCTAGCTACCTACATATTTGAATAATTCGTAATTTTTTCTTGCACTGCTGAATTTATTGTCACATTTTTCCATGTTATACTGGTTATTTGGTAGAATGTAGTCAAGACGTCAAAAATGGAAATGCGAGGGATGAAGATCTGCTATATGTATGATCGATATTGGACTGTTTCTAAGATATTCACCATTTTATATTTTTTCAGTAGTAGTAGGTGACCCACTTTATAAAAACACTGAATATGGTTTCAATTGCTCAAGTAGTAAGAAGCTCAAGTAGAATAAGCAAATCTAAACACAATTTTACCTGTATTTTTTATATTTATTGAATTCTTTCTTACTACGAATTCACTAATAAGTAAGTAATAAATAGTATAATTTAAAAAAAGTTAAAAAATAGTAAGTAATACTACATTTCTTTTAAAGTTGCCAAATATGACAACTTTAAAAGAAATGTAGTGGTTTAAAAACAACTACTTGTAATTATTATCTTCTAAATATGTATACCTACCTAAGTCCAAATACCTGAATCTTATCTCTATGATATCTGAAAAAATCCTTTTAAAAAAATTTGGGAAGTAGTTTTGGAGTCGATAATTACTGACTGGCTGGTTAAAGAGAGTTTGCCGAATGAACAGAGATAATAACAAAATACTTTTTTATAAATAAAATTAATACGATTAAACTAACCTAACCTAGCCGGTCAGTAGAAAAACCGAATGCAAATCAACGCTCCTGTTTTTGCGTGGAAGTAACTAATTATATTTGAGATTTAATAATATAAGATAAGATATAGGTGTCAAAAATAGCACTAACGTTTTGCTTAAACCAGTGCACATTTTTTAAATGTAGTTTAATGAATACTACATACCAAAAAAAATTACACTGGTTTACACTGGTTAAAAAAATTACTATGGTCGCGGAAACTTCAAGTGTAATGACAAGTAAGATGTTACTGCTGATTTTGAAGTAAAATGTTAAAATAAATATCTTAAAATAGTTATCGAGTTCAAATTGTGCTTAGATTTGTTAATTGTACTTCCGTTACTTAACGAGGGAATTAAAAGCACCATTTAGGCGTTTTATTACAAGGTGAAGTTATTACTTTTGATAACTCAAAAGTGGTCCAATTTCGACCATACATAATATGGGGCTTCAAATGATTTGTGTTCACTCCCTGGATCTCAATTTATAGGGTTTTCAGTTTCCTACTTTTGGCTTGTGGCGGACCAATTAGCGCCACAATCCTGAATCGCGCTATCGAAGTTTTCTAAAATCGGCGCTATATATACAACATCTGAAATCCATACAAATGTGATGTAAGAGGGGGTCAAACTCCCTCATTGTATTCTTACCAAAACGATTGCTAAATGGAAGTCACCAGACCGATTAAGCTAAGACGGCCAAAAGCCATTAGCGTAGACCCATTCGGAAAAAAAAAGCATACAAATGGGCTTCGGCCTGACCGAGCAATACCACCTCGCTCGGTTCGAGATCTCCTTTTGGGGCTTCCAATATTCCCATATACTAAACTGTACAAACGTAGGCAACGTTAGTTTCACATAGAAATGATACTTTACGAAAACGGTGTTGATGGAGATATTTGAAAACAAAACTTTGAAAAGATCACAGGCTTTTCCACTTTTTATATTTCTATAATATTAAGTATCTAACAAGATCTCACCTTAGCGAACAAAGACTGACTTTTTTTTTTAAATTTTATGTAACCTTAATTTCAATAATGTTGATTTTTATGATTTTAAATGGGTATAATAATAATACCTGAGTACATAATTAATTGTCTGTTACACACTTTGTTAGATTGAATTATGCTATCAGCTATGCATATTAAATGAATATTTTTAATACCTGTGTGTACGGGGTGTGTACCTTGTTCCAAGTAAAATACTAACTATAAAAGTGAACATTGAAGCAATTTAAGAAGTAATAAAATAAAATAAAAGAAGTTTGTAATGAAAGAAGTAATTTATGAAGAAATTAATGAGATATACACACTATTTAATTAAAAAAATCTGTTACTTTTTAATAATTTAATTTAATTCTTATTTAAAGTTGCAAATGTTTAAAATTACAATCTGAATAAATAAAAAGATAATTTTACTGTATCAAAATTATACAATTTTATATTTATTTTTTCACTTTTAGAAATATTTTTAATTAGTTACTTCTTAAATTGCTTTAATCTTCAGTTTTGCTAAAATATCGAAGTAAAAAATTATCAAAATTTAATAAATTATGCAAACATTTTTAAATATTATATAAAACTTCGGAAACGATCCGGAAAATCAGGATTTTTGTGATTTGAAAAAAAAAACTGATTTTGCAACCCCTTTGATACTATACATAATATTATATTCTAGATTTTTATTATATTATGTACACATATTCAATACACATCCATGACCCAGGAACACAGAAACCTTTTTGTTTCCTCAGCGGGATTCGAACCCGTGTCCTCCAGCTTGAGCGCCAACGCGCTAACCACTGAGCCACAAAGGTCGTCTAACCAATATCTACATACTTGATTGGAAGGAAATTGTATTAGGCTATTGTACAGCCGGAATTATGAAGGTACAGCCAAAGGGAGTTTGTTTTAGGTGTCTCATTCTGCGAACCGGCGCGGCGATTGAGTGTCATTGATCTAAACTCTAAAGTTTCCGTCCAAAAAACCTAAGTGCGTAGGTAAAAGTAGCGCGGCAGTGGAAACGTCCACTACACGGAATATTTTTCAAAACTGGATCCTAAGGCTATTCGTATTATGCACTTTCGTCGTAATGACGTCAATATCAGAGTAAGCTAGTTTTTACCTACTTTGTAGTAGCCAAACAAAATGGTACCTATATATATTATAATTACTTAATTATTATAATACTTATGATGGTAACTCTGATTATTATTAATTAGGGTAGCTAATTATTTACATTTTCCTATTTGGATGAAAGTAAAAAATAAAGAATAATAGTAATTGATATCGTATTAACCGTTATGGTTAAGGTAGGTACCATTTATTTTAATAATAATAAAATTAATTAAATAAGTACTTCCGTAAATATTATTATTATCGTAAGTTTATTTAAAGTGGTGCTGTTTGCACAAGCGGGGTACCCACAGGTTTGGTGCTAAAGGAATAAAATCAAAACAGTAAAATATGATCTTACAAAAATTTATTTCTTATTATATTTTGGTACTTACAACTAAAATATTTAAATACTTAGTTGTCGTAGAAAATATTTTCATATTTTATTTAAATCTTTACATACATACTAATTTTTAAGAGACTTTCGGCTTGATCACAATTCACAATGTTTTTTTTAATGGTGGACGATTTATTTAACAGTTACTTAGAATTTTCATAACAATGTGTATGAATCTAAAACGAAGTCTAATCCATGTGTCTTTCGTTTATCCTACTAATTCTACTAATATTATAAATGTGAAAGTTTGTAAGGATGGATGGATGTTTGTTACTCTTTCACGCAAAAACTACTGAACGGATTTTGATGAAATTTGGTATGGTAGTAGTATAGGCTCTGGATTAAAACATAGGCTACTTTTTATTCCGGAAAAGTACAGTATTTCCGCGGGATACCCGATTGTATATTCACGCGGGCGGAGCCGCGGGCAACAATTAGTATTAAATAAAAATGTTATTCTTAATCGATTTTGATGATTGATGATTAATTTTTATATAGCTAAAAAGTAGGTCCCCCGACCTCCTGGATCAAGTGCCTATTTTTGATTTATCATTTATTATTTCTACACGCCTAAGGTTAAAAAAAGGTAATTGTACGCCAGAAAGGGTACAAAACTATAAAAATACCCTTTCGTGGTCTGATAAGGTATAAATGAAGGTTATATCGACGTTATTAAATATTTTTTAAAGTTTAATAGTAATTGTATCTATATAAATAGATCAAGACGTGCAATGATCAAATAATCAAGACTTGGTACGATTCCATGTCTTTAGTTCTAGTAGGTAAATTATGTTGTTGTTGCAGATTCTTGTACCCAGATTAATTCCACGTATTCCAATGTTATTTTTTTTTCAAATAGGACTTTTATGTATGATGGAAAGAAGGGCTGAAAAACAAAAGGGGGACCAAGTGTCCCAGTTTCCTCTACTTGACTCTATATACTGATTTTAACTATAATTTACCTAATACTCAGGGGTCGCATTCAACATTTACAAACTTCAAAATGACCATATTATGTGTGATAGCCTCATTTAGTCACTGTCTGCTACGCCTTGCAGCGTACAACCAGCACATAATATCTTATCTCTAAAGTGTTATGGCTCTATGCCGTTGAAGTATCATTGTTATCTGACTAGCCATAGTAGTATATTATTTTGTATTAATTATATTTACTTCTAAAACACTTAATCGATGTCTAATTTTCTAAAAGATCCGACGACTCCATAGATGTCGGTGTTGCACTTGGTTTCGGGGACCTCTTGGCACATTTCTGTTAATTTGCTGACGGCATCTCGGCGCTTTTCGGCGAATGATCTCCAATGTTTGCTGAGAGCGTCGATGTTTTGCTCGTCACCGCCCCATTCGGCGGGGAGAATTCTCGCGGGGTAGTAGTCCAGGAGGTCTTCTGTCTTAGTGTGCACCAGATACTGAAATTGAAAATTCTTAATAAGTCTTCAACCAAGCGTTGGCTATTTGAAATTCCGGTCGTGTGTTTTCATCGTAAAGCTAATTTTTCTGCTTTCAAATGCGGCTTTGGAATGGCACAGGTCGTCTGCACAGTGCGCAGGTTTATACCATGAATATACTGGTTTTTATTTCGGAAAAATACATTTTTTTTATCGAGAGGAACAGAGGGTTAAATATCTTTAAATTCTTACCCTTTCCCTAATCTTCTCGTTAACCCAACTCTTCATGAGGTTGAGCGAGGCGGCGAACACGCCTGGCGCGCCTACTACGTGTATTCGGCGTAGGCGCTGCGGGTACGCGGAGTGGGCCAGGTGGATGGCGCGCCGGACCACCGTCATGGCCGCGGCCATACGGGTCGTGAAGCCCACGTGAATGTGCGACACCTAGAATTAATGGAGTTAGAATCATTTGTAAATTAAGCGAAATAATGCCAGGAGCGTAAACAAATAGCTTTAGCAAAGTAAGGCTTCAAGGTCGGACTGTGGTCTCTGGTCTGTGCGCTCAACCGCTTACAGTCTATTTGATTTAGTAATATGTGTTATTAGATAGTAGTGGTTTATCCGTTCAAAAAATAGGTCGAAGCCATGATCACTTTTAGCTAAGCTAAGCTATTTCCTTTCCCTATGCACATTGTTTTATAAGTTATTTAATTATGTAACCTTGTCCTATTGCGCGGGCCTGCGAAGACCGATAGTTTTTCTCTAGCTCTTCGTATGATACAATCGGCTGAAATCCATTGTCCGTGCCTAAAGGCCGATAACGTAAACAGCGCCAGTCACGCTACCAGAACCAAAAAGTGGTACGCCCGCTGTTGTTTTGGTGGAAAATATTGAATTAGAAAGATCTTGAGCCGATTGTATCATATACAGCCAACAAAACTTATTCACATGTATAGTATGTACCCCGATATATAGATATGCTGATACGCACGTTTTTCGTCACTCACTCATAATATATTATATCCCAATTAAAATTTCATTAAAACACGCATGTTTTGGCGTTAGTGTTATTAATATGTGAATATTTTTTCTACAACCCCAGCTGTAACA
Organism: Phengaris alcon alcon; assembly: GCA_037179445.1. Taxonomy (NCBI): domain Eukaryota; kingdom Metazoa; phylum Arthropoda; class Insecta; order Lepidoptera; family Lycaenidae; genus Phengaris; species Phengaris alcon. Next base: position 537,134 of record JAYRCH010000459.1, read on the forward strand.
AAAACAACCGTTAGTTATCGGACGTTATAAACAATATGGATTCTCCTGCGAGTTTAGCTGCATCATATTTTTTTTCCGTTTAATGACAAACTTATTACTCCTCACAACAAGCCTCACAGTGTACATGGATAATTGAACTTTACTGTTACCTGTAGGTAGGTAATATACTTTGGTAGAGAAACTAATGTAGGTGGGCAAACCTTACTTACCTCCCAAATAAAGACGTCCCCAGCGATTAGGGTCTCCTCGCACATGCGCACGTCGGCCATATACAGAATGACGCGGATGACGGCGCTTACGTCCACGTTGTCGGGATAGTTTGGTTTTATCCTGTATATGGTCACCCTGTAGCCCTCGTCTGATAACTTCGGGAGTGGCACGATGTCTCTGACAAACGAAAAATGTTATTTAATAACAAAGTATTTATTTTGGACTCGAGGTCGCTCTGTGGTCGAAATTCGCCCATAATAATTCATATAATTTTTAAGTTTGAAAATTAAGGGTTCCTTTGCCTCATATAAAGAAAAAATATTTTAATGTTATGACAGATTGAGAAACGTCAACTTGAAACAATACTGTACTTATCAAACGCACGGTAGTGTGTGTTAAAAATTTTAGGTAGTGTGTGGTGCCAGTTATTTTTTTGATTTTTGTATTTCTAAGCATTATTTAAAAAAAATAGGTTTCTGCACATCTTCCTCCACAAAAACTTTAATTTCCCGGCCAAATTTCATACTCCTGTGGTTGCACAATTCTCGTAAAACTGTACTGAAAGTTTTTGCTTCACGTATTCTGTGTCGAATCTTCTATTTTTAGTGGCAATAGTACCTACATGTGTGTGTGTAATTAGTGGGAACAGTACTTTCTTTACGCCAATATTGGATTAGGACTCGGAAAACAGAATCTAGTAGCATAGGAAACCCGAATGACATTTTAAACTATACTAACTGTATCGATTATGAATATCTGTTCAATACAATTTTTAAGGCTCTATTTCTCTGCTAAAAGTAGAGTTAAAAGAAAGAATGTAACACAGATTTTACATAATACATTAGTTAAATATTAAATACAAGGGAAAAGTAATAAATACACGTACCTACACGATTATTAGTTGTAACAATTAACAATGTCATGGCGGAAAATTGAGAAAATGTAGAGAAGCCTTCACCTAGTTTTCAAGGAAGTTTTATTTTCTGATTTACTGGTGATTGTTATTTAATATTCTTTAATTTTATATAAGACATTATAATATAAGCTGCACCTGCTTATTTTAATTGATTAGTATAAATTACGTAAATAGAATGTCTTAGTTAACCACACCATTTTTAACGATTGGCAGCATCAAAAATACAAGAGAATTACGTTTCGACACATTTACAATTATGAAAACAAACTAAGAAAAGGTTTTGGGTAATGGTATCTATACATAAATAAGTGATTATGAAAAAGGGTGGAAACCCTTAAAAGGGTGAAATAGGGGTGAAAGTTTTTATGGAAAATCTTAAAGATCTGCACCGATTTCGATGAAAATTGAGGTTCATGCTCTTTATTGCATTAGATATGTGTAGGCATCAGGGCTTATTAGAATTTACCCTTTGAGGGTGTAAAGTAAGGGTTGATAGTTTGTATGGTAAAAATTTGAAATCTTTACCGATTTCCATGAAATTAAATATTCGGGCTAATAAATACAAATTATTGAAATGTATTTTACCATGATTTTACCCTTTGTTAAATTCGTCCCCGTAGGGGTGTTTTTATTTGGCAAGCAGATAGAGATTATAACGTAGCCATCCGTTAAAAAGGATTTCTCTAAATATATCGCGCGCGAGAGTGTAATCGAGGTCCACGCGGATAAGGTCGCGCGCACAAGCTAGTTAAACAAAAATGGGATCCTATACCAAATCTATTGACGCATCGATATATTATGTCGCGTAGCGCTGCGTCCATACGCGATAGTGCTTGGGAGCTTCCCTTACCCCAGTGTTTCCCAAACATCGTACCGCCATGGCCCGGTAATTTACACGATGTACCTTCGTGGCCCACCTAATACTTTTACACATAATAGCAAAGCAAATATTACAAATTTATTAATAGTAAAAATGTTTTATTAATACTACATTTGGGAAACACTGCCTTACACCATTATGCTTGTACTATGTTGGTACTCACAGGAACTTGAAGGCATCGACGTGCGGCGGCGTGTTGAGGGACCGCATGTCGAAGAGGTCTGGGTACCGTGTGCGCGAGTGGCAGTACAGCTCCAGCTTGTTGCGGGCGCGCTCAAAGTCGAACCGGCACCCGTACAGGAAGCGCTCCAGGAACTTCGAATCTGTAGACAAAGATAGACGTGAAATTCTAATAGTGTCCACACAAACATACTTGGCTAGCAGCTTGGTAAGCAGGAATCCCCTGTCCGGATAAGAGTATCGGAGAGCTAAAATTTACTTACTTGCCTAGCGTGTAAAATATTGTGTTTATGCCTAATAGTTTCTCGTGAAATAACGTGTAGCTATAGATCGCTACGTTAGAACGTTAAGATAGGTATCGCCACCCCAATGTGCAAGCTATTTACGATATTTCTTAACTGCTAGGCGTCCAAACCCCCACTGTGTCTGAATGGGACGCCTACCAAATCATTGTTTGTAATTCGTATTGAAAATAATTTAAGTACTTAGGTAAGCAATAGTTGCTACAATGCAAACTGTAACATCTTCATTGCAAAACTTTTACGAAAACCCACGTCTTCTGAATACATAAGCAGTGGTCCAGTTTGTCCATTGACACACTATTGCGTTGTAAGAGACCCACTGAATCTAAACGCCCTATTATGGTAGTTTACTACAATATTGGTATATTAAATAACATTATGTTGTTAGTACAGAAAAAGTAAATAGTAAACCGGTCCGCCTTGTGTTGACTTGAGTTCATGTTATAATAATAACATTTATATTTTATTGATTGTATGGTGTATAATTATAATAATATAATATAATAACATAGATCGTAGTACATTAAAGTCTTTAAGTACTTAAGTTTTTACGTCGTATTATGTAAAATAATATTAAAATACTATTCAGAAATTAAAACACCTTTTAATCGTTGCATCGTTAATAAGTAAATCTTTTACTTGTAAATTACAATATTTACTATTGGATTTATACGCAATTGGATTTCTTAATATCGGATTATTATGGATTTCTTAATATGGATTTCTTAATTAATAAATGAAAAAAAGACGATTTTTATGATTGAGGATTAATATACGGAAATTTATTTATGTCCTAAACGCATCATAATTGTTTCATTACACAAAAAAAAAACCTAAAAACCTACAAAAATAATATTTTAATAATACATTTTTCAAAACCGCCGAAAACACTATTTGCCATGTTGATTGATAGATTATCTGGGACGTCATACTAGTACTATAATGTAATCTGTGCTATAGTCCGTAGTAGTGAAATGGCGGTGTTACGTTCCGTTTGACGTTTTGACATAAATTGACAATTGACAATTGACATATGATATTAGTTTAAGTCTACATTGTATGATGGTGTTCTTTGCTTGCCCAATATACGACGTCAGCGCATTCTTGTAGCGATAGCAATGTATTGTATTACTCGTAGCAAGTAATCGGTAATATTTTTATTCAGTGTAATGATAGAGTAACCATGTTTTTTTATTTGTTTCTAAGGACAGATTTATTTGTTTGTAAAAAAAAAAAAAAAGGGGGGGGGAATATTGTTGGGAGATAGTTACATAGGTACTTACTTATTTCATAGAATGCTGACTTGGTAATCTTTGTAAGGCGACGTGGTGTCGGACCGCGGCTCGCCAGTTGCGTGGTTACAGGGCAGTAGGGAACACGCGAACACTTAGTGTAATTCAGTCAGAAAATATAGTCAGTATAGAGACTCATATCTTTTCTTCCCCGTGTATACGTTTACAGATGAACAGAAGACAGTGCCTGAACTCGAGGATAAGTATCATAGTACGTAACAATAACCACGAACTCAAAATAACTATTTAAGATGTCATGAACTATTTATTTACAGAATCGTTCCGTTTCACTACTGCATATGTGTTTAGTGTGTTTGTGTCGTCACATCCTTCCCGGAAGTTACTTCGAGGTGGTTTCGTCAGTAGAAATTAAAAAACAAAAATACATATTTTTAAATCAACCTTATTTATCAATTTTAAGTTTTTAATTTATGATATCGCTAGAATACGTTTTCCTAAGCCAAGTACTAAAGGAAATATTCCTTCAACTTATGAAATTAAATGTGAGTCAAGTAGCCTATTGTTATACATCGTACCTAAATTGGCATTGTCAAGTTCTAACTCCTATGAGAAATGACTCTATCTTTCCACTCTCTTTGCAAATGAACCAGAATCGAGACAGCATCGAAAAGTGTATTTTTGCTTGCTTTTAATTAGCGGAATCGTCGCGCGACGTACTGTTGTAAACACTTTGACGACCTCTGTGGCACAGTGGTTAGCGCATTGGCGCTCAAGCCGGAGTTCGCGGGTTCGAATCCCGCCAGGAAACGAAAAAGTTTTCCGTGTTCCTGGGTCATGGATGTGTATTAAATATGTGTATAATATAGTAAAAATCTTAAATATAAGTATAGTATAAAAAGTATTAAATATTTTTTCCGTTGTCTAGTACGAGGGCGGCACTGAAAATTTCGGGAATCAAGGAAGTGACACAACATTACTATTTAAAAATGTATTTATTGCTTTTCGAAGTATTCTCCGCGAAATTTGACACATTTTTCCATACGATGGAACCAATCATTGAAGCAACTATTCCATTCGGAAGTTGGGGTCTCCAAAATGGCCGTTTTGTAGGCGTCCACAGCTTCTTCAGGTGATGAAAATCTCTGACCACGCAATTTATTCTTTATTTTAGGGAAAGTATAGAAATCATTAGGGCTTAGGTCGGGGCTGTACGGCGGATGGTCTAATAATTCTATGATTTCTTGCTCTAAAAACTCTTTTGTTCTGTGCGCGGTGTGAGAACTCGCATTGTCGTGATGGAGGATGATGCGGTTGCAGTTCTCTTTATGGAGTTCAGGAACGACCTATGGCAAACAAATGTTAGCATACCATTCTGCATTAACCGTTCTTTGTCCCTCAAGAGGAATAGTCGCAACATGGCCGGTTTTGGAGACAAACGTGGCCACCATTTTTTTTGCAACACTCCGTGAACGAACAATTTTTGTTGGCTTTAACTCATTTTCGAACACCCAAACTCGTGACTGGTTTTTTGTTTCGGGTTCGTACGCGTATATCCAGGATTCGTCACCTGATACGATGTTGTATACACCTTGTATACACAGGATCCTGCGTGGAATCTTTCGAGAGTTCTGACGCACCAAGTAATGCGAGCCGCTTTTTGCTCTTCACAGAGCAAATGCGGTACCCATCGGGAAAACAACTTTTTTACACCTAATTGTTCATGCAAGATTATTTGTATTTGACTCATACCAATGTCTAAAGTTGCCTGAATTTCGCGGTATGTCACATGTCGATCTTCCTCAATCAGCTTACGCACAGCATCAACGTTTTCTTGGGTGACTGCAGTTTTTGGACGACCTTGACGGGGATCATCACTGAGCTTGACACGTCCACGTTGAAATTCAGCAAACCAGCGATAAATTGTGGTTTTGGATGGGGCTTCATCACCAAATGCAGAAATCATCCGGTCAACACACTGTTTTTGTGTTAAACCACTTCGAAAGTCATAATAAATCATCGCTCTAGAATTTTCTCGAGTCAATTCCATTTTCTCAACGACTAAACAAGTCTGACAAGACCTTGTGACAAGACCGAGAATCTTTTTTTAAATAAATAAACGGTATTCGATTTTTAAAACCAAGGAGTTTTAAATTAAAAAGATTTTAATATGACAGGAACAGTGGAAATATTCCATTCCCGATACTTTTAGTGCAGCCCTCGTACCCGTAACATAAGTTCTTCGGATAATTACCACGGGACCAGACTGATGTGGTGTGAAGCGTCAATAGATAATATTATTATTACTTTGTTATTGACTTTAGTAGGTACTGACAGTAGTCTGTTCAGTCAGCAAGCCAAATTAAAGGCTTCATAATGTCCTCAATATAGAAGAAACTACCCCAAAATCCTCCTCTACACTTAAGAGACACTACGAGTACGCACACAATAAGAAAAGGTTTGAGTTTCAACTCCCAAATATAGTCGTCAAATAATAGAAAATAAAAAAGTTCATAATTGAAACAAAAAAGGTTTATCTATGACGTATTATGCCTATTTGTGCATGTGTGCACGTGCTAAGAGCTAAAACATATAAGTAGCTCATATGACAAGTATCTATTTTTAGTGTGTGAAAATCAGTGAAAATGTTATTTATTTGCTTTTTCCCGCGGCTTCGCCCGTGTAAATATAGTATCGGGTGCCCCACGGGAAAACTGTACTTTTTCGGAATAAAAAGTAGTCTATGTTTTAATCCAGAGCCTAAACTACTATCATACCAAATTTCATCGAAATCCGTTCAGTAGTTTTTTGCGTGAAAGAGTAACAAACATCCATCTCCATCATCCATCCATGCTAATTTAAAACAATTGAACACGTGTTTTTCCAGTTTACATAGTAATTAGGTATGTCATAACAAGTATTACGATATCCTACTATATATATTATAAATGTGAAAGTTTGTGTGAGGATGGATGGATGTTTGTTACTCTTTCACGCAAAAACTACTGAACGGATTTATATGTCACAAGGAAGGACAAGATTACTTTTTATCGCGGGAAAATGTACGGTTCCCTCGGTACTTTCGTTTGCGCGTTCGGAGTCGCGGGAAACGTCTAGTATTATAAATCCCAGACGAAAACAGAGGGGTGTTATAAGTTTGTACATGTCTGTCTCTGTGTCTGTCCGTGGCATCGTAGCTACCGAACGGATGAAACGATACTGATCTAGTTTTGTTTGTTTGACAGCTGATATGATGATATGACACTCTCGTGTTCTTAGCTATAATTCTTCATCATCTCGCTCACTGATTGACGATTCACGGGTTACTAATTTTTTTAAATTTTGTTTTATATATTATTTAACAGTACCTAAGTATAAAGATACTTTGTAGCATGGTTGAGTAAGAGAGTCTAGTAACTAGTCGGTAATTACACTATGTTGACTTACTGTACTATGCAATATGTATGACAGATGCATAACCTCAAACAGTTTTTAATATTCAATCTTAAATATTATATATTTTTAGAAGCTATTTCATTATTTTGCACCAAAACATAGGCTTTTTTTAGGGTTCCGTTATACATAAGGAACCCTTATCATTTCCCTCTGTCCGTCCGTCTGTCTGTCTGTCTATCTGTACGCGCTTCTGGCTTCTGTAATTATGAATATAAATGTATTAAATTTGTATTGTAATAGTTATTGACTGTGTATAGATCTCGGTTTTGGCATCATAAATGATAATCATTTTATATTTTAGGGGTGGCTCTCCATAGTCTCCATACAAGTGGGGATGAAAAAAATTTTTTTTATTCTATCCCATCGTGTGGGGTTGTGGTATCGTTAAATATATATTTTAAATAAAAGTAAGGTTTGATACATGACTTTTTTACAAAGTCGACCATTTTCGAGTAATCGGCCTCCAAAGTGGTTTACAATAAATTTACATGGCATTTCTAAACTCGTAAGTTTCTATGCTGATCATGCTAAAAACTCTTTAGGAAAATTATTTCAAACGAAATCGAACAGAAACATTTGAAGTAATTTGAAAAAAACCTATTACGCGTTGATAGTTACGGAACCCTCCTAACACATGCCCTGACATGCTCTTGGTTGGGTTTTTTATATTCGCAAAAGTCAAAATCAATTGATAATTTTTAATTAAGGTACAATTCAGGGAACTGAATGTAAGGCGTGGTGCCTATAACTATTTATTGATACACAGTTAACTCCCTGCTCCCCCCCCATAGACCTACTGGCTATTGCGCGCGGCATCGTGCGCGCTAAAGAAAATTCCCGCAGTATAAACTATAAATAGTACATTTTGCTGCGATAAAAAGCCTATGTCCTTTCCCGTCGTCTACTCTATATCTGTGCCGAATTTCATCAAAATCGCTCCAGTAGTTTCGGAGCATTTTCAATACAAACATATAAATTTTTATCGTTTTAAATTTTTATTAGTATCGTGTAATTATGCAGTATGGTATATGTATAATGTATATTATGTTTAATAAATCATTTATGTACTTGTATATTATAGTATAGTATGTACCTAGGTATAATTATTAGTTTGATAAGTATTATGTTTATTTTAGTAAAATTTATCTAGTTTGCTACGAATATTATTGTATCTATTTTTATCATTAGTTATACACGACCTTTCGTATAGTTAAATGTTTGTATTTTTCTAGATGGAAAGCACCTTGGTATTTTGACTCTGTCACCGCCCTAAGGTTAACTGGTAGAAAATGCCCTATGGCATTAAGTCCGCCATTGTACATTGTGCAGAAAGTGTATAAATAAATAAATAAATAAATAAATAAATAAATTTTTCCACTTAAAATATTTGTATCGACAACATTTATTAATTGTATTCATAATTTTTATATTTAAAATTTATTACTCGTAGATTTTACGTGGATAATTTACTGTTATGGCTTACTAGTGAGATACCGGTATACATCGATTTGCATAGAAAGTTAAATGTCTCCTTACTCAGGAACAAGCGATCTTAAGTTCCTTAATTAAGCAGACCTTCGATACTGTAGAAGGTTAGTACTGTTAGTAGGGAAGCAACCTTGCCAATGGATATATGTAATATTAATGTCATAGTGACAGAACCTATTATTATTACGAGGCTTTAGATAACATAGCCCAGATTTAATCAAACTTCTTAAAACGCGCTTAATGCTAAACCCGGAATCTTTCTCCCTCTCCCATTCAATGTCAGAAGGGGATAGACAAATCTTAAACCGTAGCGCAGCCCTGAACGTCGGTTTAACGCGTCGGTGAAATTGGGACTTAATCACGCTCGGGGTCGCGTTAGAGTTTGGTCTAAATTTTGAAGGCTTATGAAACACAATTATCATTATAGTAATAGGCTAGTTTCGTCTATCAAAATTAGATGATATACATTTGTTATTTATATAGTTTCTATCATAAGAAATACGAACACAACAATATTTTGTTATATAAATATGCGATTTATTTATAATTTCGAAAATAAAACTGTACTTTTATTATCTGTATGTCACGTGACCGAAAACACCAGCCGCCATATTTTTCTTGTAAGTGACGTCATAAGAACATAATAAATTCGAATAAACAACAGCGAAAGTTAAGTCTCAATTATTTGTTTCTGTTCTTATGATGTGCTGATAATGGTGGCTGTCGTTTTGGAGCAAACATTTGTCGTTTAAATTTTAATCATTTTTTATTTTCTAGAGATATTATTTCCAGGAAATAAAAATACTAATTGACTATCGAAATCGAAAATGTAATGTAGAGTAGCCTATTACCTCCGTCGCAACAGGACAGATTCGCAACTAGACAAATCTCATCTGGACATATTCGCAACTGGACAGACATTGTAAAGTCCATCAAACGTGTATTAGAACAAGATCGTTATTGATAATCTGAGGTGTTCTAACTCACTCATCGGTCTGATACAGTCTTATGTAAGAATAACATATTATTTATGTATAATTGCACGATGTTGCTACTCATTTCCTGCCTTCTGATACAGGTTCGTGAGATTCTATGAACGGTACGAATCCTATTAGGAATCCTTTTGTTATATCCTCGATTCGATTATATAATATTAATATAAACTTGCTTACGAGTAGAGCTTAGTTTATATTACTAAATTATATTACTTTATATTACTTAATAGCTATTATAATAATACTTTTTTATATTACTTAATAGCTCTACATTAAAAAATCATACGTAATCGATACAGGAGTGATAAAATGAAGACAAAGCTTCTTATTCATAATTTATCCGTTACCGGTAACAATAAATTATATTATGGAATAAAATAATATAGACGAATAATTTTTTTTAGAAAGATTTAGAGATTCTTATTGTACCTAATTTTGTTGTTATTGTTGATACTAGCGAGATTCTCGAAAACAAAGATTTCATTATTAGGTACTTCAAATACCTTGCGGAGGTCAACGCTGTCTAGGCTAGGCTTTACGAGTCGTGTACAGTCAGGTGTGCAACATTTAAACATTGCTGTTATAGTAATAAAGGCGAAATGTGGTACACAAGTTTGTCGGCGCCTGTACATAACTATGTTTATGTAAATCTTTCCGCATAGTTGAGACTTGAGTCTCATTTTATGGCTTGATCACTCATTACTAACCAGCCTAGAATTGTAATTAATCCATAATCCCTATACCGTAGAGTTGAAACAATAAAATATAACTACAAAACATTTAATTTTATTAATATACTCAGAAATATTGAGGCATTACTACTTGGTAAATGTAAGAAAATATAATATGTTATGTGTAGTTTATTAATAAGATACATCTAAAAAGTACAAAAAAGTTTTTTTTTTGCTAGATTAGTAAACAAAACCTACATCATTAGTTTACACTTTATGTTAAGGACAGCGGCCTCGTAACGTAAAACATGAGTGAATTTAAATGTGAACGATAAACGTGTAATTAAAACAGTACATAAAACTATAATAGTGAATACTCAGTGCCTATATGTATAGATTTATATGGCATCAGTGTGTAAAAATCGTGTTATATGGTGTTTTATCAAGTGCAGGTTATTTTGCTTATATATATTTAACTAAAGCTAATTTTAACGTAGCTTCTTTTGATTTGTGTAAATAAACATAATACCTAACGTGTAGCGTAACGATTAAGAATATATAATAAAGGGTTAAATAGTTATTAAGAAAATAATGGTAAAAATGTAGAACATTTCTTATATGGTAAGCTTTAAATTGCACATATCTTTTTTATAGAATAAGGTCTCTAGTATATAAGGGTTTATGTATATGATTTTTACAATAAAGAATTTTTCACAACGCGTTTTGCTTCACCTGGCTCATGAAAAATAGGGAAAATTATGGAAAATAGCCGTATAGAGAGGTAAAAGTGAGATAGCGAATCGGCCCAAAAGAGGCGTACGGGCGGGGCTCTCTATACGGCATTGCCATGAGCCAGGTAAGCAAAGCAAAAAAAGTGAAAATCGTTCTCCTCAAAAATAGTGTTTTATTATCGCCCCGGCTCTGCCCAAATCGGTGTAACCTTGCTATCTTCGAGTCTAATCTGAGCCGGCGGTTGAAACCCTGTGAATTTATACAGTCCTGTACACTTTACTTACATCATATACAAAAACATTGATTATGGTAAGTATGAACATTACCAACAAATATCGGAGATATTTACAAATATGTTCCTGCGGCCGTATACTTCATACACTTTTACCTAGGCGTGACGTCACAGCTAGGTACGACTTTAGTATGGAGCGTTTTCACGAGAATTGCGAAATTTTCTATACAAATCGCTGTACCTATGAAAATATTGACTTTTGATATACTGTTTCTTCTGAGAAGTTACTCATATTCAATAAAAAAAAATTCAATCGCTTAGCCGATTGAAACTTGAAAGATGTTGCGTGTTCACTTTGAGAAGCCCTGAGGGGCTTTGGCCCTTCTTATATTACCTTTTATTACTACTGAATATAGCAGTACAATAACTTCGACTTCGCCTGTAAACGCAGGTATCTTTACTACGTTTAAGATTATAATAATCAATACAATAATTATTATTATCATAATCATCAACACATCTTATTACAATCTTTTTAGCGATTCCAATGTCTCGCAAAAACTCGAGAATGGCTGGACCGATTTGGCTAATTTTGGACTTGAAATACTTGTTGAAGTTCAGGGAACGTTTACGGTGAGAAATATTGGAAAAATCGCGGAGAAAATACTAAAAACGTCGATTGTATGTATTTTCCCATACCTACTAGCTGTTCACTGTGTACACTCTGTCACTTCGCTGTCAAATATTGATAGGTGAGTTCAGTTTACCTGTTTGGGATTTTTCTTCAAAAAAATCGACCGGCCCTGGTAGGTTGATGTAGGTACACTTGTAGGTAGATCTAGAGCTGTAGTTTGTAGATGTAGGTTACAGTGGCGAAGGGTGGTTTTACTTCAAAGGGAAGCCCTAGTCGCTAGACGTGAGTTGTGCAAGTTTTTTTGAAAGGAAATTTTGCATCATATTATGTATGAAGGTCAAGGTGCTACAAGCGTGTTGAGTTGTGTCGCGTCCGAGAGAAATTGTAAATACTTAGGTCTCTATAAGAATACCTACAATTAGGTATATTTTAAAATACAAAATAGGTACTTAATAATTAAAAGTTTTTCTGTATATTAATTAACCATTGTAAGATAATCATAATATTAAAATACTTCCACGGTACTACCACCTATTAAATAATAATATATAATATTATGATCGTTTATAATTATGATAACTACAAATTATAATGAATAGTAGGTAGGTACGTATTCAACTTTCCGCTTACCGTAAAAGTCAATTTATTCATACGATTTATCACCAATAATAAACACAACACAAGTACTCAGTAGTCTCACATTCAATATTCATATATAAGTACATAAACACGTATTACTTTAAACTTTAAGATGAATGATAAAGTGATATTTATCACTTCTCATTGCTCAATATAATTTCAAAAATAATAGTTGAACAATAATTACTATTAACGAATAACATTTTACATCCAAGGACGCGCGTATTGTAATTGGATGTAAAATGTTATTCGGCTGAGGTACCACCGAGGTACTTTTTAAAATTCATTCGTCTCATGATGCACGTGATATTATCTAATAACAGCTCCTCATTGGTGAAAGATACAAATTGCGGGTTAATGTCAAAAAATAGCTATTAATTACTTCGAATTGTCATCGGATAATTCATATTTCATTGTTAACATTGTTCTTTAGTTGGCCAGCCGGCTATTAAAAACAAGTTTGAATTTCAACTTTATTGTTAACAATATAAGGCTCCTATGATCTCCCATAACTCCGAACATATCGGCATATACCTATGTTTGAATTTCATCTTTATTTCTTACAAAATAAGGTTCCTATGATCTCCTATAACTCCGAATATTTCGGCATATAAGTTTGAATTTCAACTTTATTTCTAACGAGATAAGGTTCCTATGATCTCCCACCATATCTCCGAATATATCGGATTTAAAAGAGATCTGTCATTCCGATAGTCGTGTCAAAGTTGCAACGTTGCATAGCTGTCGCTTGAGTCGGTCTAAATCGCGCTATCACTTGTCCGACCTTACTTGTATCAGATATTATTGTTTTCCATATACTAGTTTTGGCTGGAGGTCTTCATGAGGTAATCTAAAAGGGAAGCCGATAAGAATGGAGTTCTTTAGACCCTTCGCCACTGGTGGGTTATACTTGTAGATGTTGGTATAGCTTGTAGGTGGAGTTATAGGATGTATCACGTAGATGACGGTATAGTTGTAGGTGTGTAGTTCTTTATTTCAGTAATTAATATTACTTAATATATTCCATATGCAAGACAACAATTTGTTTCAGGACAGCAAGTGCATAATATCTTAACGCGAGCGGAGCCGCGGTTATACACATAATATCTGTGTAACGTAACTTGATATTGATAAATGAAATAACACAAAATAACTGGTTAAATATACACAAACTATTTTTAATAAGCTCTTATGAAAACTTGAGTACAGTAGGTACCTACGCCTATAATTGTAGCGAAATTTTGAAATAAATAAAAATAAGACCTGTTACAACAATTTGGCGACTTGATGTGTGAATGGCGATTGTAGTGCAAAAATAAATACGATTTATGTTCTGGTTGTCATTTGTCAAAACCTTGTTCCCTTGTGTTAATAATAAAATCAGTCAGTTTACAAATCTTAGTTTCCTCCTTATATAGGGTGTTTTAGAGGTATAGAACTTTAAGCTGGCAACACCTTTTTAACTGGCGGCCATTTTGTCAGCTGTCAAGTGAATATGTTTAGTTTGGTTTGAAATTTCAACATGAATAGACTGACGCCTGAACAACGCTTCCAAATTGTGCAAATTTATTTTGAAAATCATGGTTCTGTTCGAAATACGTATCGCGAACTACGTCCATTTTACGGTCAACATAATCGTCCATCAGAGCAATTAATTCGATCAACTATGGAATGTTTTCGCACAACGCTTAGCATTTGGATATGTGTCCATCCACTTTATGGAAGATTTTGCGGAAAGAACTTGGTTTTCGTGCTTACAAAATCCAACTCGTGCAAGAATTGAAGCCACACGATCACCTAGCAAGGCGTAGATTCGGTGAATGGGCCCAAAACAAGATTGCCGTTGATCCCGATTTTTCTAAGCGAATTTTGATTAGCGATGAAACTCACTTTTGGTTTGGTTTTTGTTTTTTTTTGGTTTAATGGATACTTCAATAAACAAAACTGCCGTATTTGGAGTGATGATAATCCTCAAGTGTATGTTGAGACACCGTTACATCAAGAAAAACTGACTGTTTGGTGTGCTTTATGGGCTGGTGGAATAATCCTTCCGTACCTCTTTAAAACGATGCTGGCCAGAATGTTACAGTCAATGGTGACCGCTATAGAGCCATGATTACTGACTTTTTCGTTCATCAATTGAACAACCATGATATGCAGGAGCTGTGGTTTCAACAAGACGGCGCAACATGTCATACAGCTCGTGCCACAATTGATTTATTGAAGGAAACGTTTGGTAACAGCATAGTTTCACGTTTCGGACCCGTGAATTGGCCTCCAAGATCGTGCGACTTAACGCCGCTTGGCGTTAAGTCGCACGAAAATTTTTCTGTGGAGATATGTGAAGTCGCTAGTCTACGACGATATGCCCGAAACGATTGACCACTTGGAGGACAACATTCGCCGCGTTGTTGCCGATATACGATGAAAAAGTCATCGAAAATTGGACCTCTAGATTAGACTACGTCTGAGCCAGCCGTGGCGGTCATATGCCAGAAGTCATATTTAAATTAATGCCAGAAGAAAGTAAATTTCATGTCAATTTAAAAAAATCATCTTTGATTTATTCCATTTTAAAGTTCTATACCTCTAAAAACACCCTTTATTACATAATATAGATTAAAATGAACTTAATAAAATCATAGTGTCTTGTATCAAATTAAATAGTACCTACAACTACTACAAGCCAGACCGATGTCCAGACGTAACAAACAAAAACAGTTTGGTAATCAAATGAGAATTTATTATGTTTTTAAACATAATAATAATATAATCACTTATTATTGTATCGGTAAAATTGTATAGGTATTTGGCTAACAATTGCTAAGCATACTATAAATCAAGAATTTAAACACTCGAAGATAATATTTGCGTTTCGAAAATTAAAATTAGGGGAAGTCCGGGCAAAGTGAATAGCCCAGGCAAAGTGAATACCCTGCACTATTCCAAAATGGCACGAACATGTCTGTCTCCTGCTGCGAGGTCCGCTCCCCACCCCTCAGTTGTAAACAAAGAGAGCTAGCGTGCGGACGCGCGTCGTTTGTGAATAAAACAAAAAAAATTGAAAAGTGATTTGTTACGATATTTCAAGGTAAGTAATTTCATAATTATGCATTTACACATATTGTTACCGTTTTGCAGTGATAATATTTGAAAAGTGCATGTTTTCGTGTTGAATTACTGCAAGTTTTGTCGAGATATTGTTTATAGTTTTCATTTCAGTTTAGGTTAAGTTCAAAATGGACCTATTGGGCAAAATGAACACGGGCAAAGTGAATATGGTATCCACTTTGCCCGGTAGTATTACCCGGTAGACATTTTGATTATGAATGTTCGTTTATTTTACACAAGTTTTTATCCATACTAATATTATAAATGCGAAAGTGTGTCTGTCTGTCTGTCTGTCTGTCCGTCTGTCCGTCCGTCTGTCCGTCCGTCTGTCCGTCCGTCCGTCTGTCTGTCTGTCTGTCTGTCTGTCTGTCTGTCTGTCTGTCTGTCTGTCTGTCTGTTACCTCTTCACGCTCAAACCCCTGAACCGATTTTGCTGAAATTTGGCATAGAATATATAGGATACTTTTTGTCCCAGAAATATGTACGGTTCCCACGCGATAAACGAGTTTTGGCGCAAGGGAGTTGCGGGCGTCATCTAGTTAGTTTATACAAATACAAATTTTAGTATTAGATTCAATCTGTGTGAATGTTAGATTCTATTTATAAAAATAATAATTATTATTTATGTTTCAGATGGTTTACAAATATAAAAGAAAAACGAATCAAGCCAAATGGAGTGAGGACGCAATGATGCTTGCAATAGCTGACTGCAATGCTGGTGTTCCTGTGAAAGCAACAGCAAAAAAATACAACTTACCTTATGCTACTCTGTACAGGCATTGGAAAAAAGGTACTTCGACAGCTCAGCTTGGACGTTTTCGTAAAGTTTTCAACAACCAACAGGAAGACGACTTTCAAACTTATTTGCAAGAGATGGATAACGTTTATTATGGACTGACTCAAGAAGATTTCAAAGCATTAGTTTTCATTTACGCAAAAAAGAACAATCTGACGTATCCACAAAGTTGGGACAAAAATGAAAAGGATGGTGATGATTGGCTAGCAGGATTTATGCGTAGAAATCCTCAAATCACCCTAAGAGTGCCAGAAGCAACTTCAATTGCTAGAGTTAAAGGATTTAACCGTCCGCAAGTGGAAAGATTCTACGAGTTGCTGACTATCCAGACAGAAAAACATGGCATTGACGGTTCCAGGATCTACAACGTTGATGAAACCGGCATCCAAACATCAACAAATAAACCACCCAAAGTTCTCTCTGTCAAAGGAAAAAAACAAGTTGGCGTCATTTCCAGCGTAGAACGCGGACAAACTACAACTATTGTATGTTGTTGCAATGCTGCCGGATCGCTCTTACCACCATTTATGATATTTGCCCGTAAAAGGATGCAAGATCGTCTGTTGGATGTTTCTCCTCCAGAGACTCGAGGAACTTGTTCATCTTCAGGGTGGATAAATGGAGAAATATTTTTAGAGTGGCTAAAATTTTTTGTTGGTCACGTTCGGCCAACTGCAGAAAAAAAAGTTCTTTTGCTATTAGATAACCATGAAAGTAACAAACATTATCAAATTCTGGAATACGCAAGCCAAAACCACGTTGTTATCTTATCTTTGCCTCCTCATACCTCAAACAAGCTACAGCCTCTGGACGTTGCTGTTTATGGTTCTTTAAAAATATATTTCGAACAAGAAATTAATCGATTTCAAAAGGCTCATCCAGGAAGGATAGTCAATCAATATGATGTCGCCAGATTATTTACTCCAGCATATTTGAAATGCAGCACTCCCAACAACGCCATCAAAGGATTTCAATCTTCGGGGATTTGGCCAACCAATATGGATATATGGGAAGAAAAAGATTTCGCACCTTCCTCGACAACGATGGCTGATCGCAATACCGCAAATTCCGAAGCAACTCTTCAGGAAACAACTAATCAAGAAGTTGAGACACTGAACGATGGTATCAGACCTTCGATATCAGGAACCCAAAGTTTATCAAGACGCAGTGAAACTTCCAAAAATAATTCTGATGATTCTTCAACTGACGATGACATTGAATCTCTTGAACCCATGACTGTGATAGTTCAAGTTCACAATTCGACAAAAGAAAATAATGAATTGCTAGTAGATTCTTGTCCGGGATTCGTCGACTCCAGAGGTGTATCACCATCAATAATTTCAGATTTACATGAGGAAGATCCTCTAAATATCATCTCATCTATTACTCCTGATATTCAACCTTCCTCTGGACAAAAAGAAAGCACATCGACTGAGCGAGTGGATTCAGGAACTGAAAACACAGCTGTGGACCAACGTATTACTCATTCGACATCACCTCCAATCATTAGCAGACCAGACAAAAAAGACCAGATTAACAGTATTAATAAAGATATCTGTGACCTCTCTATGATTGATTCCACCCCAACTTCAAACAAACAAAATAAAGGAGATTCAGATGCCAATGAAACCACATTACTGCCTTCAGCTATTTCAGCCGTACGAGTATCATATTATAGTCCAAGAGAAATAAAACCTCTCCCAAGCCCACATATTCCCACGGGGACTCGCAAAAGAAGAATTCAGAAGTCTGAGGTACTTACCAACACACCGGTAAAGGAAGAACAAAAAGTTAAATTTTAAAGCAAACACCAAAGTACTGAAAAACCTTAACATAGATTTAAAAACAAAAACTACGCTTAAAAAAAGTACTGGCAAGACCAAAAATGCTAAAACGACCAAAGAAATTTAAACTACCAAAAATACTAGAAAGAAATCTAAACAAATCGAAAAGAATGAAAAATACACATGCAACTTTTGTGGAGAAGATTACATTGAAGTCAATGGGCAACCACTTGATGATTGGATTCAGTGTAATTCCTGTAAGCAATGGAGTCACGAAAAATGTACGGCTTTTGAAGGACCGATATGTTTATTTGCGATCATTACACTGATAACTGATTACTTAATATAATTTCTCATTATTGTTTTTATAATTTTTTGATTGTTGTCTCTTTTTACGGTAATTGTTCCGGTAATTGTGTTCACTTTGCCCTATGGTCCTGTCCACTTTGCCCGGGGGGTTGGGCAAAGCGGATTGTGATACTAATTTTAATATTTTAGATTATTATAAGCAAAGTATTGATATTACACTCTTTTTGTTAATTATATTTGAAACTTTAATAAATGCTGATTCCCAAACAGTATCTCTTTTATTTCTATGTCATTAGATTTTTTTTCCATCGGCTGTTAAAGGTTAAGGTGTCCACTTTGCCGGGACTTCCCCTATCTGTTTGCCGTTACTACATTATCTACACAATGTATTAAAAATATAACATTATGTGTCATACAAATTTAGTGTTTGCAAAGTTATTTAAATATTAGGTAACCAAATAGGATATATATAATATATACTAGGTAAAACGACCGTTAAGTAAATCAAAATATTCAATTTTGCATTGAAACTATAGCTCGATGATCTTTCTTGACATTGATTTAAGTAATTTAAGTAAGATTTAAGATTTAAGTAAGAAAGTCCTCGCACGAAAAACAGACGAGAGATTAAATGAGCCGATCAACGCAATACACCTATACTAACTTATCACAATGTAAATAATCCCCAACTCTTGTGGTTACATTATTACGTTACCGGAACTTTTACCCATAAAAAAAATACCTACGTATATTCAGTCGAATTCAGTCACTTCGCCGCCGAGAGATCATTATCCATTGTTATTTTATTGTAAAGTTGTAAGTAATTAAAATTATACATATATTAAATCGGTATGTCATAATTTGTAAAGTGTTGTTGTTTTGGTAAGTTATGTTTTGTTACCTCTATAATCTAGATAGACTAGATAGTATATATAGATCAATCGTAGCTAGACAAGTTATTCTTGTCGCAATAACATCTCTCTGACTAATACAGTTCTGTGTAAATATATTAGAAAAAAATCTTCCAGGAAATTCTTCCGTGCCTCAAAAGGAAAAAACGAAACCCTTGTAAGATTTTTTTTGTTGTTTTGTTTGTTCATGAGTAAACATCCTATATGAATAAGAGTAGGTACCCGGGTAAACGAGGTTTGCTAGTTCTGATAAATTTAAAAAATAAAAAGAATCACAAATGTTTATAGAAAAACAATGATTGGCGAGGGCTATTAAGAACTTGGTCTTGGTCTACCGAACAAGCACCTACAAACAAGCCGCTCGACTAGGCATAAGATGAAAATCGCTTAACAGCGCCGTTAAATCGTGCGCACGCACAATATATTCTCGCGTGTAAATACGTAATCCAACCACGTCTGCAGTCGTTGCGGTCACTTCATTTGTGATTAAATATTTGGAGGCTTCCTTGTGCAAAGGAAAATGTCGAAGAACTGGTCGAGCAGGAACTTTGTCGATATTCTACATAATATCTAAAGTGATAGAATCCCTCGGTCAAAATCGTTTTTTGTAGCAAGGAGCGCAAGTAAAAGACATCAACGGGGTTGCTGTTCCCAATAACGGTGCGGGCAAAATATATAAATATAATATTATATAGCGATTAGCATTTAATCTAATAATTAATCTAATAACTATTAGTATTTATTTTCTTATAGCCGATAGTAAACGTTACTGTACCTTCTTTATAATCCTCTTTAATATGTAGGTAGGTATTCTAAATGGGATTTTTTATTTAGAACTCAAAGGTTTTATTTTCTACATTTCGAAAACCCTATTCACTGCGTGGTTTTGGCAGAATAATAAAATTTTAAAAGTATATACCTATGAGGCTTTTAAGAGCTATACCTGAGTAGTTATTAGTTATGTTATAAAATGGGCCCAATTGTTTAAATAATAATGTAGATAAGGGGTCACTCAGAAAAAAACATTCTTACAATATAGTCTTCCTTTTTTAACCCCCGACGAAAAAAGGGTGTTAAATAAGTTTGACGTGCCTGTGTGTGTCTATGTGTTTGTCTGTCTGTGTGTGTGTGTGTGTGTGTGTGTGTGTGTGTGTGTGTGTGTGTGTGTGTGTGTGTGGGTGTGTGTGTGTGTGTGTGTGTGTGGGGGTGTGTGTGTGTGTGTGTGTGTGTGTGTGTGTGTGTGTGCGAGCGTGCGTGCGTGCGTGCGTGCGTGCGTGCGTGCGTGCGTGCGTGCGTGCGTGCGTGCGTGCGTGCGTGCGTGCGTGCGTGCGTGCGTGCGTGCGTGCGTGCGTGCGTGCGTGCGTGCGTGCGTGCGTGTGTGTGTGTGTGTGTGTGCGTGTTCGTGAATCATCAGCTCGCTTACTGCTTGACTATGACGAGGGTTACTTGATACTTCAAATTTATAATTTTGTTTATGATTAGTAAGCTAAATTACCTACATAATTGTATATAGTGATCGTGGTAAGAAGACTACAAGGAGTTACGAGCCAAGTTTAGGTAAAAGCTAAAAATGTGTTGAGTATACCAATATTTTTTCCACGTCTTAGAAAATCTCTGTAACTCCTCTGGTATTGCGAGCGTCCATGGGCGGCGGTAATCTCTTACCATTGGGCGATCCGTCTGCTCGTTTCTTGTTTAGTTTCATAAAATTTACTTTATGTCCTTATAGTCTAGTCAACAAGTTCAAAAACGTGTTAAATAGAAATAAAGCTCCTAAAAATATGCGATAGCTCATTCGATTCGGAATTACGTCTAGAAAAATGTTTTTAAGGGTATATTAGCACATAAAAATTGCGATTGTTATTAACAAATTAAGATTAAAAAAAAAAAGTATTTAGTTTTTCGTTAATAACTTTTAAAATAATGATATTTAAGGAATTTTGAAAGAAGATCCTGAAAGAGGAGGAAATTTCCAATAAAAAAGTCCTAACTCCCGGAACTCTATCTATATTATTTATAAAAAAAAAATTAACGCTAGAAGTAGGGCTCCGCGAGGGCGTTACGGCATAGGCGCGCTGTCTAAAAAGCCGGTATATCACCTAAAATATATTTTTCTTAAATATTAAATAACAATATAAAAATTTGAATAAATTATGGTGTAATCTAGACACTTGAACGAAAAAAAC